>OX453281.1:1710016-1767516 GCA_949710005.1 Ricordea florida | reverse complement strand
CGCCAACTCGTTCTGTCAAATCACTGTTGTCCTGAAATTGTAATTCGTCCGGATAATAAAATTCACTCTCAGAGTGTTCCTCTTCGTCACTCATTCTCAGCCGCTACAATTTTCAGACAAAAAAAGTCGATGGTTTTTTAATTCCTTTTTGTTTTGTTTTTGCAAGTCCGTAATCGGCCCGTGGGCATTACGGGAGAATAATGCCCTACAATTCATTGACAGTTAGCCAATCAGAGCGCGCGTTATATCGCCTACAAGCACAAGCCATATAATAATGAACAGTACTGCACTGTGGTACTGGTTTTGTTACGATGTAGTGTTATTTTAAAATTTATGTTTTATCTTTGGATCAAACCATACACTGAGACCAATTGATAGAAAGCCACTGAAATTACTCTATTGTAGTTACGTTTGTTCCACGATACAGTGTACGTGTTTAGCTGTAAATCAAATTGTTCAGTGCGACCATTTTCTAAATAGTACTGTGCACGTGGTACTGTTTGACTTGCTATACAGTGTCAGTCATTTATCATTGGAGCACACCATGCAGAGCACGTTACGTGAATGCTCTGTGGAAAGCTGCACTGTACTGTGGTACTGTTTGTTTTATTTGGTAGTGTGATTTTATCTTTTTCATATATGGATCAAACCATGCAGTGTGACCATTCTTTGTAAAGCTACTGAAAAGTACTGTACTGTGGTACTGTTTGTTTTACTATACAGTGTGGTTCTAACTTTTTTATCTGTGGATCAAGCCATGCAGTGTGTCGACCATTCTTTGAAAAGCTACTGAAAAGTACTGTACTGTGGTACTGTTAGTATTATTATACAGTATTTTTACATGTGTATAAAACTGTGTTTGTACACTCTAAGCCTCTTTGTTGGTCCCTTTCTTCTAAGCGGCCCACCCACCTATTTCCCGTGGGTGGCTGCGTCGTAGAGATTAGACTAATTGTGGCCCTGGTGATCAACCTTTTGCCTCTCAAACATATCTTTCTTTGTAATTCTCAAAATGTGGCATAATTGCGTCGATCAGCAATAATATGCCAAAAAATGACTGACTTTCAATAAATCTGTTCAACGCAACATACATGAGTGGACCATTGCCAGCATTATTTTAAAACCAAATCATATGCAAGAGTTCTGTCAGTTTTAAGTACAAGATGAACCGATAAGACTCTTAAAGTATCTGATGCTTCCTTTCTTTTTAATCAAAGAATCCGTCAGGTTCATAGTCGATTTATTTGAAGATTTTATCTGCGTAGTACACAAGATCATCAGCCAAGCTAAAAGCGCGTTACGAACTCAATCACGTACACTTTTTGCCAAACGTTTTACTCTCATGATTATTCACTTTTATTGCTTTTTTAAAGATGAATTAGAAAGAAAAGAATACGAAGGTGAAGATACATGAGCTTGCTTAGATTCAGGCTATCTTCTAATTGGATGTACAGGAAATGGTTGAGGATATAGGATTAGATCGGTGACTTTGACCAAGACCCCCACGTTTCAAGACTTCTGCATCAGTGAATTCTTCTTTTTGGTTAGATAATCGCATCACGTACAATGAAGTTCAAAGCTTTACCTCCTCTCTTATCTTTTGCGTTTACAAGAAATGGTAGAACATGAGAAATTAGATTAGTGACTTTAAACTTCTGTCATAGGTAATAAGGACTCTGTATGGTTCCTGCAAAATAGCTGCGTCAATTACACCTAAACGTCAAACCTTTGAAACGTGAAAGTTTGGGAGAACTCGAAAAAGCTGTGGAAACACTCGCCTGCGGCTCGTGTTCCCACAGCATTTCTCGTTCTCCCAAACTTCCACTCGTGTTTCTATAACTCGATAGAAACACGGTACATGTTTTCTATTTCTTAGATGCTAGTTATCATTATTCAGGATAGAGACACTACGAGAACCGGGCCTCTCTAAGGGACGGACCATTAGAAAAGTGATGGGGGGGGGGGGGGGTGGGGAAAAAGCCAAAAAAAGTTCATGCAAGGGAAAATGCCAAGAAAAAAATTCATGCAAAGAAGATTAAAAAAAAATTCATGCAGACTGAAGGTCCAATTGTGAGTTTTTCACACGTAGTAAAAAAAATTCGTGCAGAGGGGTTCACCTGAAAAAAAAAATCCTGCACAAGCAGTGAGCGAAAAAAAAAATTCGTGCAAGCTGAAAATTCCCCACCCCCTCCCCCCCTATCACTTTTCTAATGGTCCGTCCCTAAAAATTACAGAAAGAAAGACTAACTATTATGAAACCGATATGACCCAGTCGCTAAAATAACGACATTTGTGCATTTGAGACACGTAGACTCTTGCTTCTAAATATAGATGTTCCAAATCCCTCGCAATACGAAGGGACTATTGTATAATAAAAGCTAAAAGAAAAGACTCTAAATGCTGACCGAGTAGAGGTAACCCATAGTTAATCCACTGTGTTATGTACTGCGCGATTGTTCAGGACAGCTGTTTCCTTGGCAGTAAATCCTCCTCAATAGGTTGCCTTATCTCGCTTTTCTTGGGCTTTAAGTATAAATGAGAGCTGTTATGTGTGATGGAAGTTACTAGTGTCTCATAAACTGGCTACGTTACCCAGTTAGTACTGTGACAAAAGTCCCCAACCACGATTAATATACTTATAAAGTTTATGTGATTTTGTTCAAAAATTATGGCCAGTTGATTGGCAAAGCTGCTCTGGAAAATTACCAACAAAACGAACTATTGCTGTGCTTGTCTTAGAAAGCGAGCCAGCTGTAATACTGTATATTAGATAAAAAACTCTGAATGAGCTTCCTGTTAAAATAAAGGTATCACATCCAGATGTTGTTCAAAGTCGATTATCCCAACTTCCTTGTTTACGCTAGTCTGACCCATAACTGCGTGAAGAACTAATGTGTTTTGACTGGGTGTTTGTGGCTTACTGTCTGGAAGCAGTGAGATTAAGAAAGTTATACATAAGAGAAATACATTTATGCGTCAAATACTGCTGATATTATTCATGTCTGGGTACGGACTTACTCTAACTTATCCTCGGTCAGTGCACATAGTGAATATGTTGTGGTTCAATTTTATCCTTTGTCCAGATTTTGGTTTTCCCTTGTTTTGGTTATGGTAATGTAATGATAATGAGTTTGAAACAGAGAAAAAGAAAATTTGAACCAAGGGTAAAATTGAACCACAACATACCAAGTTCAATGCGGTTGTTCTTCAGATTCATTTGTCAGTTGCAAAACGTTGGATGTGTCCGTGTGGTTCTCACTCTTAATATTTCACTTCCAAAATCAAACAACGCCGTTGAACATCCATGTCTTGTTTATTTCAAGCCGCTCATAATTTTGCAGTGCGACCATTCTTTGTGAATCTACTAAACAGTACTGTACTGTGGTACTGTTTGTTTTACTATACAGTGTGGTTCTAACTTTTTCATCTGTGGATCAAACCATGCAGTGTGACCATTCTTTGTAAAGCTACTGAACAGTACTGTACTGTGGTACTGTTTGTTTTACTATACAGTGTGGTTCTAACTTTTATTTTCATCTGTGGATCAAACCATGCAGTGTGATCATTCTTTGTAAAGCTACTGAACAGTACTGTACTGTGGTACCGTTTGTTTTACTATACAGTGTGATTCTAACTTTTTCATCTGTGGATCAAACTAAGCAGTGTGACTTGTTCTTTCGAAAGCTATTGAACAGTACTGTACTGTCGTACTGCTTGTTTTATACTGTACTGTTTGTTTCTTTATATAGTGCAATTTTGCCTTTTTTTATCTGTGGATGAATCCGAGTGAACGGAAGTGCAAGAGTGTATATCAGACTATTTACGTTGCCTAGGAGGAAACACTGCAGCTAGTGTGAGTAAACATGTGAAAGCCATTGAATAAAGAACTCCGCTTGATGACATTGCCTATCACCAAAATAAAACCAGAATTTCCGATTTCTAAAAACATTCTGTCTAACTGTTAAAACAAAGCTGCCGGAAGTGTCAACAATACAGCTGGAAATTTCCACAAATCTAAACGAGGCTTTGCATTCTGAGAAAACAATTGGATGTTGGTGATAACGTAGTTTTTTCAACAGCAGTCGGCTTTGAGAACACATCCCTGAAAACCTGTACAGCAATTACCCTGCTATACAGGTAAGTCCGTATCCGATGTGCACGTTTTAGGAAAACCCCTGAGCTACTCCCCGTATCCATTTTTTTCGGCAGAAACTCTGTATATGCAGGAAGTCGGGGGCTGTTGAGTAATCGAACTGATGTCCTCTTTAATCACAGGAAATAAGTTACGATCAAATGTTAAAACGAACAGACTCTTAAAACTTAAATTAGTTGTAATAGGATTAGCATTCCTGCATGCTGCATGGTGGTCAAGAACAAAAACGTTCGGGTGTGCGTACGCCTTTAGATATTTATCGCGAATTCGCTCAAATATGAACGAAAAGACATGTGTTCAAGAAGGTCCAAAATTTATTACTCTGCGAGCAGAGGTTCCTTTCACTTACCAGGGACCGCGGAGGGGGAGGGGCTGGTAGGGCTATAGCACCACCACTTTTTTGCTTGGATTTTTTTTATGGCAAAATAAGTGGTGAAACAATGACATTAACGTTTGCTTGCAGATGTGGCCAGACGTTTTAGCCCTACCACTTTAAAATGGTCTCCGCGGTTCCTGCTTACCGTGAAGTAGCGACGAGAAATAGCTGGTCGCTAGTTCTGGGTTTACAAGTGAAAAGAACCTCCACTCCCAGGGTAAAAATTTATCAATAAAAACATCACCGTATCTGGAGCAAACTTAATATTTTAAGAACTGTCGTAGATCTTTCCAAAAATGGGCCGCGCTGCGTGGCTCCAGGTAGAAACCCAGGCTCCTGAGGGAACTATTGACAGCTAAGATGCACTGTTAAGTATAAAAGTTAAGTTATAAAAGAACTGTTTTAAGTAGGCATTGCTTCAACCCTCGACGAACAAGTTGGAAGCACACCGTTTATACTAAACACAAAACTGACATTATGACAGTGGAGTTTTGTTTAGGAGGTTTTGATATACTTTTTAACACTGCACAATACAATGCTCACATAAGAAAGGCTACAACGATACGTTAGAAATTTACACCTGACCTAACTTTGGTGTCTGGCGAATTTTTTTCGTCGTTTGTGTATTTCAGTGGTACCAAAAAAAGGCTTGAAAATTCTTGGTGTAAAGTTGTACATTCTCTAGGCAAATTTGATCTGCAGCAAAAGCTTAAGGCGAAATAAATGGCCGACATAGCTTATTTTGTACGCTTGTTTCTGGTACCATGAAAGAATGGACGGACGAACTTAGTTGATTCAAAGACCAGGCGAAATGACCTTTTCACCGCTTGTAGCCTGAATGTGTTTTCGCCATCGATATCGTGACTCGACCATCGATCAAAACTGGCAAAGTACACAAATGAAAAGAAATAACAACAACACGTGAGAAGTTAGTGAGAAAAATACACACACGAAACCAGTTCTGTTTTTTTTCGGACACGCAATATGATACCACGAGTTCGCTGTTCCTGTTGTGGTATCAAACTCTTTCGAATGCTTGTCTTCATGTGATGAATTCATTATTGGAAGCACAGATTGAAAAATGAACCGTTGCATTAACTTTATCTACGTTAATTTGTTCAGTGTATGTTAGCAGTACTAATTATTAGGTGCATTCCTCTAATATGTGTTGATGGAAGGTCAACCTTTATCGCTTAGATCGCGAGATAGTATGGGCACGGCAACGGTGGTTTCATTTCCTTTCAGAATTCTTTGCAATGTCTATCAAGAAAAGAAGATAAAATACGTTTTTAATTTGTTGTGGGTAGTAAATCGGCCTATTTCTTACATTTCTCACTGTTTTAAATTGAAAATTTTTGGTCAGATCACGAGGAATAACTTTCTAGGGCAAAGTGATCTTTATTTAAACTTTGTGCAGCACAGTTCCAACTGAATTCATCAGTGCCTTTATTACACAACAAATGTATTATATTCCTTTCACAGAACACCTCCACTTTTTCCTAAAAGTAATATCCCGTCCACATCAAAGCTTAAACATGTTTAAATGCTGTTTAAAATTGCTTCCTTTGTAAAAGCTGCTTAATGAAGTTGTCTACTACAAATTTAGTACAAATAGAAAGAGCATGTTAAAGTTTATTTGAATCCTAATTAAAAGCCCGTGTTCGACTGTTCGATAACCAATTTTTACATTTTAAAACCGTGATGATTTAAAGGGACACAGTCAGCTTTGGGACCGCGCTGACCTGGACACTAGTTTCCTTACTTTGAAAAGAGTTCACCTCAACCTGAATTCAAAGTTACGCGTCGAGTACGTAGAGAAATCCGCTTCAATCTTCACAGTGTTTTGCTCAATTTTCAATCTTAAACTGACAAACCTGTTTTTGAGTGTATTTTCGCTCATCCTAGCGTATCATTTGATCATATTTGGTTAAAAACAGTATGGATCGCGTCTCCAAAAGAACATGAAAAGAAGAGGTGGGAAACGTGAAGGCGCCGGGCGGAAGAAGTCGCCTGCGCTGGCAAAAATGACGAGAGCGATAAATCAAAAGCATTGGAGAGCAAATCACCATTATATCTATTTGGAAAATCGTGTTTTCTCGACCTGGCGAAAGGTCCGTGCGGAGGGAACCTTCGCAAACGATTCGAACTTTGCGTCATGGCTGCTCGGTTTGGAGCTCAGACGAAGACGTGAACAGTGAGTACCAGCTTTTTCACATATTAAGATCGGTGTTCGATATTAAGACTGGAAAGAAATGTTTTGAATATCTCTTTATCTCTTTTGTAGAATGAACGACACGAAAGCAGCTCGACCATCCAAAAGAGCAAGACTGACCGAAGAAGAAGGTACTGTGCACGTGTGCTCTGGGCACGTAAAATACCTGATATGATTCACTACATTTACACTTTCTGATTCTCATGTCTTTTGTAATGATTATTGCCAGGTCCATTAACTTCGACTCCAGTGGGTAAAGGCAGAAATGTTCCCGGTTTTTCTTTTGTAAGCCCCAATAGATGTGAAAAGTAAGTAAAAAATTAAACACTTGATCGCAATTGCATGTTTTTTTTGTTTATAGCCTCACAGAATAAGTGTAAGGCACACACCAGGTTACCAATTTAATTTTTGTGGTCCTCAT
This sequence comes from Ricordea florida, assembly GCA_949710005.1. Classification (NCBI taxonomy): domain Eukaryota; kingdom Metazoa; phylum Cnidaria; class Anthozoa; order Corallimorpharia; family Ricordeidae; genus Ricordea; species Ricordea florida. The sequence goes on along the minus strand of OX453281.1, from coordinate 1,760,354 downwards.
CTTATCTCAAAGAAAAGATTTTTGCTTTATTCAAGTGACTCGGGCTGTCCATGTTCTGTACGTAGTCTATATAATTTCGTAATAATATACTGATTATTATATTCAGAAGCATATCACCTAGCTAGGTGATATGCTTCTGTTATATTTTGATTATTTTCTTCTCAGCTAAGTTTTGTTTTGTTTGCCTTCCTTTTGCCAAATATGCACTTCTTTGCACTGTGCAAATTGACCCATGTTCATTTCTGCCATGCAGGTTGAGTTGTGGTAAACAGGCTGCATGCAAATAAGTATTCAATAAATATTCGATTATTTTTTGTAGTAACATAGCTGTGTATTTTACACTAAACAATTATTGGATGAGGTTTTTGTTATATCCAGATTAATCATGGTCGAGGTAGGTGTTAGCAGCCAAAGGCTGTGGCTGATAACCCTTACTTAGACCTTGGTTATTCTGGGTTTCACAAAATCGCATCTAATAATTGTTTTATTATACTTTGAATGAAAAAAAGGAAGTCTTGTATTTGCTTCATCAATGACGGCAAGCAACACAAAGCGTGTGAACTGGACATGACTACCCTTAACAGTCAATAATACATGTAATTGTCCCTTTATCCTGTGTTGCAGGTCAGACAAATGTATTGATGTCACTGGTGTGGAGAGTACAAGTTCAATTTCTGTCAATACATCTTACAAAATAATTGATGACACTGTAGTCATTGACAATGAGAGCGACAATGATCATGACATCAGTAACACTGAGACATCAACCTCGTCATCAGAACAAAGTTGTGACAGGTAAACATCAAACAAATGTACTGTAAAAAGCATTAATTGGCAGTTACTTCATCATTAACTAGAATAATACAATCGGATCTACTTCATTGTTGACTATGTACTGAAATTTTTAAGCAATGCATTCAAAGGCATTGAATTAACCTCATGTACATTTTTTTTCTTGTAATCTCAGTGACCTAGAGGATGGGCTCGAGCTACTCAATGAGGACCTGACTTTCACAGACGATGACAGTGACAGTGATGACAGTGAATTCCAAGCCCTGTTAGTATTAATCTGTAATCTGAAATTTTGAATAATAATGAAGAAATACCTACGTGAATAACACTCTTCCTGTGAAAATATTTATACAAAATCAGTAATATTAATTTTAGTCAACAATATTCTGCAAAACCAAGCAGAAATGCTTGTTATTTGGCCCATGAATAGTATGAGATTTCTGTTAGTAAGTAAAAACAAATTTTTATGCCAAGTTGTTACCAAATTTGCTTCGAGCTACACAATGCAGGATATATGTTTGTGCAGTTGACAGATGCAGGGACTGTCATGATAATATTTGAGTAGTGCATTGATATGTTAAGTAAGGACAATGTATTGTTGATAGCTTGTCCTGTTTTTAAAGCTGTAGAGACACCACAAATATTTTGTATGTTGTTTGTTATTCAAATGCACAAATTACACTGATAGGTCAAAGGGTCAGTAATAGAGGAATGTAGAATGTTGTTTGACTGTGAGAAATCTGTGTTTGTAACACTTTGTTTTTCACATTTCTAGTGAGAACTATGGCTGTGCGAGTGAAGTTGACGAACTGGATGAGACATCTGTAATGGACTTCACTGAAGTTGTAGCCGTGCCTGTTGAGAATGGAAGCTCGGCAGTCCTGCAGACACCAACTTCTTGTAGTGCAGAGCCAGATAAAGCAAGTTCAGGTTCAGAATCAGTGTGGACCCAGACAGGTAATGAGTACATAAGCCAGTCATCAATACCAAAACATCGGCCTGAGTATGGCCCTCACAAACGCTTTTCAAGAAAAGAAGAAGAAATTCTGCATACAGAAGAACTTGGCCATATTAAGGGAACTAAAGTAATCTGCTCATTGGATTTATTACTGCAGCAGTTTGCAGGGCCATGCAAGTACTCAGGGTGTATTCACTGGACTACACTAGAATACTCACTGTTAGGTACTTGTGCAGTGATACGATGGAAATGTCCAGTAGGGCACAAAGGAAGGTTTTGTACATCAGGGGATGTGAATGGCATGATGTCAAATAACCTCCAAGCTGCAGCTGCAGTTCTTACATCAGGAAACAATTTTTCAAAAATTGAAAATTTTGCAAAGCACCTAGGACTGGAATTCATTTCAGCCTCAACTTTCCAAAGAGTTCAGAAGCTGTACTGTGCCCCTGTAATTGATGAGTGGTGGCAAAACATGAGAGAACAATTGTGGGCACAATTTGCCAGTGAGGATCTTTTTGTATGCGGTGATGGCCAGTGTGACTCCCCTGGCTTTTCAGCCAAAAACCTTTGCTACTATGTAATGGAGATGACCACTGGGTATGTTATTGAAATAGAAGTTCTTGACAAACGACATGTTGGCTTAAAATCAAGTACCATGGAAAAGAAGGCCTTGAACAACTGTCTTCAAAGACTCCAGACAGTCCTGAATGTCCTCGAAGTTTGCACAGATGCATCATCATCTATTAAGAAACTTATAGGTAGGTTGGAACTTGTAGGTTAAGCTTTCTATAGGGAAAAGGAACTGTACTGCATCACTTGTTTCTTATCCTGTCAGATATTCATTTTTAGGAAGTGTATGTGACTCTGCTCTTTCACTTTCCCAAAGTACCCCATCTTTTGCATAGAACCCTAATAATTCATAGTTATTAATTTTTATGCCCATTTGTTGCTTGGTAGGAGAGTTGGAAATTCTTTACAGACAAGGTTGCTATTGGTCTTTTGTGGAAATGTTGTTTAGTATAGCTTGCATGAAAAACATTACAGGTACTAGTTTTACTAGCATTGTACTGGTTCAATTACATGCAAGGCACCCATAAATTAAAATATTCCAAACTAGCTATCATTTAAAATGTACAAGCAAGTTTGGTATTAATTTAATGCTCTTCTATTTTGTATCCTAGCTGAGGAATTCAAGACAATCTTTCATTCTCTTGATGTCTGGCACAAGGCCAAAAGCATACGCAAGAGCATACAAAAGGTAGCGAGACTCTAACAATAAAACTGCATGAAGTTAGTTTATTTAAACCTCCCTCCACCTCCTGAGTGGGCATAGGAATCAGAAATTATATAGTGTTTTGTGACAGAAGATACATTGGAAAAGTATTTTTTGTCTTAACTCTACTTTTTTGTTGGAAATTCCAGAGGGATAGGGGTAAGATTCTAATGTGACCTGACCAAAGGATGGTACCTTTATACATGTATATTATTCTTCTTCAGGTTGCTAGTACTAAAGGGAATGATAAAGTTGGAAAGTGGTCAAACCAAATAATAAGTCACTTCTGGCATTGCAGTTCAGTTGCATCTGAATATGAACACACCACCCAGGCTCTGGCAGTAATGAAGGTAGATATACAGCAGACAAATTCTAGTGAAGTGCTCTGACTCAATCATGCATCATGTGTACTTTACAGTGTCACTTGAGATTACTGTACCCCTGACACATTCACCTGTAGTGCACATGTTTTGTGTAACTATGTGTGAACTTTAGTTATTCACAGGACAAGTGTTAAATATGTTTGCTTGTTTCACAGGACAAATGGCTGTCCATCCTCCATCATATATGCAATGAGCATGAATGGACCACAGGCAAATGTGACCATGAGGTACTTGAACCCACTGAAGAACACCCCCCTTGGTTTGACCGCAGGGACCAAGATTTTTTGGCCTTACAGAAAATAGTGCTTGAGCCAACCCTGCTAGACAGCTTCAAGTTTTATGTGAAGTTTAGGTAAATACTTTTATGTCAACCTTTTTTTTAGGCAGACAATAGTATTAAAATCATTATTTTCCCCTTCTTTTTTGATGACAGGGATAAGGGGGAGGGGGATACTGCTGTGCTTCACTCCAAGCACAGTACTACTTATTTTGTCAAGACAAATCTCTGGGTAGTAGAGTTAAAATACACCATCCCTGGTTACCAAATGCAAACAAACGCCTTTTGGCCTCCAAAGATCATCTACAGTGTTTGGTGCTATTCATATAACCATGCTTCACTATTGCTTGTTTGTTTGTTTATGACCTATGGTGCATCCCTGGGTAACCTACAAAGACTTACAAATGCTAGGTGGTTTCCTTACTCTTGTTTCTTTCTTATGTGTTAAAGGCACACAGGATCCTTGGAATGCCTCAACAGTATGTCTCTGGCATATGCGGCCAAAAGATGTGCTTACAAGTATGTATTCCATTGAAAGCTCTGCACAAGTAATAAAGAAACTTGGAACCCTTAGGCCTAGACTATCATTCTAGAGGAGTATGCATTAGTGACAACTACAATATTGTACAGTTGCAGTTTTCATCTCTAGTCCCTGTTGAGAGCCTCTGGAACTCTGTAGTGGGCATGACAAGAGTGGCATAAAATGTCAGGGTAATTTTTGGGTGGTGGTATTGCCGGGAAAAGGAGAGGGGGTTGGATTTTCGACAGCCTTTTGCCTCTATGGTAAACATCATTTTCATAGAATGTACACATAAAGCATTTCACCAGCACCTTACAACAACAGCCTAGTTTCAACGTAGCTATTTTTCTTTTAAACAGTTATTAATATTATCATTATTATTATGTACTGTGTTAGGTACAGATTTTACAAGGCAAGAAAGCAACTTGCAGCCATTGATTGGAATTACCATCGGGATAGATCAGCGGCTGTGGGATCTGAAGGGGGTGAAGGACGATATAGCCGTAAATACAACCAGCGCACAAAAGAGTGGAACACTCGCATAATAAAAGTGGACAAAGATTTTGCCTACATTCCGATACTCATGGCCAAAGTTTTTCGTCGTCGGATAGAAGATGTCTTTAGGATAGACAGACACGTGTCTCTGTCTGAAGATGATCCCGAAAGAATTGCGCCAACAATTGCACACACTGCTCCTATCTCCTCAAAGGAGTTGTTTGAAAGACATAAAACAAGGTTTCAAAAACAGGAATGACTTGATACAGAATTGAACAAGATAAACCACAAAGCTGTGCCACCATAACAATTTTTAATAGGGTTTTTGTGGTGTGTGAGTAATAATTATTAAACTGCAAGCAAGCTCTACTGGAGAGCGTGGTCAGTGATTGGTAAATGATTGTTTTCTCTTTTTGATTCAAGTAATTGCATTGTAGATCAAGTGACTTTTTTCTATATAAAAGCCATACCAGGGATTCATATCTCCAGTACATAATATTTGTATGATACACATGTAGCTGGTTTAGCACATACTCGATTTTTATTGAGTTTCTCATAACATATGTACAGTGAGTTTTCATCGCTCTTTGAACCCCATGTAGATGCCTGATGAAGATGGATAATGTTCACGGATTTCCCACACAACACATGATGGGGCAACTTTCCTCCTTCCCTTGCCTAAATAACCATGCTTATCTAAAATATAATGACGATAAGCAGCCTTTCTAAAGGTTCTGGTGCTGTTATCTTGCCTGTCATTCCTGATATCAGCACTGCTTTTTATTGACAGTTCCAAATAATCAGGGTCCAAACACAGTTTTTTGAATCTTTTTTTTTTTGCATCACAATTTTTTTTCCTGCAGCACACTTTCTCCACCTCCAAGGGCATGTTACGGCAGTTTCCACACACACACCACTTGGGAACTGGTCCTTGCCTCTGCTGAGGGATGGATGGGGTTGGCTGAATTACAACACTAGCTTCTGCTGTGGGACTATAAACCTCTGCATCATCATCATTAGCAGTATCCAGGTCATCCTCCATAATGAGCAGGGAGTCTATGTAGTCCATACTTCCAATACCCCTTCTCAAGCTTCTGATGCACAGTTTCTTTACAGTTGCAGCATCTAGTGTGTTGATGAATTCCTGTAAAATAGAGAATGGCATTCATCCAGGATGGCATTCATAGAACCTGCAGTAATGTTGGTCAATTCATGGAGGAGGCCTTTTTGGAAAGGAAATGCGTAGATCCTAAGAGTTATAATTGGTATTTATTTAGGTGGCAGTTATGGAGAAGTATCTAGAGCTATGGCATCATAAGAGAATAACAAACAAATAATCAGCCACTGTGATTATTAAAAATCATAATGAATGGCGACCAATTCAATTTCACATCACAACCCAGTCAAGTGTCAATACTTGCATTTTGAATTTGAATGATTTCAACTACACGAGCAAATACAAATGCTGCGAAATATAAATAATTTTGCCAATGTGACGATATATAGTTTGACCCATCTTTGGGCACAAGAATAGAGGTCCTACGATATGCAAAAACAATGTAACAATTCACAGAATAATAAAGTCGACAACACCGGAACATTCGAAATTTCACCTTGACTTGCAGGTTAGCTGTAATTCGCTCATCCTCCTCGGTAGAGTGCTGAGTGGTTTGATGGTCATTAGCGGTCGTAGCATTAGCCTGTTCAAAACACAAATTTATTGTATCGATTATTTACTTATTTTTTGTGCGTACGCTAATCGTAAGTAAACAGGAACATTTCTTCAGTAGAAAGTTGTTTACATATAGCCTCGATGACAACAAAGCACAATAGCGACAAATGAAAAAAGTTTGGTTTGCGTATATCTAATTCATTCAGATCTCAGAATTTCTGTAAATTATCTGGACCACTTCATTGACTGAGTACCACTAGCAGAAATTGAAATCGACCTAATGCATGCCATACGACGATGAATGAAATAGCGTTTTAGTTCAACTATCTCACCTTATTTTGGCAGGGTTTGGAAGGTTTCCCGCACCGACAAGCTTCGGTACAGAGTCTATTCTCCCCTCGACAAGGACAACCTCTTGTAGAACCTTGCTTTCTGCGGGTCGAGCAAGCGCTTTTACACTGACATGGGTCTGGTTCCTAAATTTAGAAAGGGTAGAAGACGTATAACGAAATTAGAAAAGCAAAATATCCGAAAGAAAGCAGAAATGACCGATTACTGGTGTTTCTCACCTCTGCGTATTCTTCGACTTCCGAGGAATTCGTTGACCTTTGGCTTTCCCTAGACACGTCCATCGGCACATTCTCCATCGTAGCAATGAAATAACTGTTCTTCGATAGTGACACGGATATAAGCACTATTTTGACTCGGAAATACGTCGAATCTACAAGATTTGCTTAGATGCGCTTCTCAATTTGTTTTCCGCGCGCGCTTCTTGTGATGAAGTGTGATATGGAAATTAGCTATGAAATGGTATCTAATGCGCATGTGCACCAGCTGACTGTGTCCCTTTAAGTACAAGATGAACCGATAAGACTCTTAAAGTATCTGATGCTTCCTTTCTTTTTAATCAAAGAATCCGTCAGGTTCATAGTCGATTTATTTGAAGATTTTATCTGCGTAGTACACAAGATCATCAGCCAAGCTAAAAGCGCGTTACGAACTCAATCACGTACACTTTTTGCCAAACGTTTTACTCTCATGATTATTCACTTTTATTGCTTTTTTAAAGATGAATTAGAAAGAAAAGAATACGAAGGTGAAGATACATGAGCTTGCTTAGATTCAGGCTATCTTCTAATTGGATGTACAGGAAATGGTTGAGGATATAGGATTAGATCGGTGACTTTGACCAAGACCCCCACGTTTCAAGACTTCTGCATCAGTGAATTCTTCTTTTTGGTTAGATAATCGCATCACGTACAATGAAGTTCAAAGCTTTACCTCCTCTCTTATCTTTTGCGTTTACAAGAAATGGTAGAACATGAGAAATTAGATTAGTGACTTTAAACTTCTGTCATAGGTAATAAGGACTCTGTATGGTTCCTGCAAAATAGCTGCGTCAATTACACCTAAACGTCAAACCTTTGAAACGTGAAAGTTTGGGAGAACTCGAAAAAGCTGTGGAAACACTCGCCTGCGGCTCGTGTTCCCACAGCATTTCTCGTTCTCCCAAACTTCCACTCGTGTTTCTATAACTCGATAGAAACACGGTACATGTTTTCTATTTCTTAGATGCTAGTTATCATTATTCAGGATAGAGACACTACGAGAACCGGGCCTCTCTAAGGGACGGACCATTAGAAAAGTGATGGGGGGGGGGGGGGGTGGGGAAAAAGCCAAAAAAAGTTCATGCAAGGGAAAATGCCAAGAAAAAAATTCATGCAAAGAAGATTAAAAAAAAATTCATGCAGACTGAAGGTCCAATTGTGAGTTTTTCACACGTAGTAAAAAAAATTCGTGCAGAGGGGTTCACCTGAAAAAAAAAATCCTGCACAAGCAGTGAGCGAAAAAAAAAATTCGTGCAAGCTGAAAATTCCCCACCCCCTCCCCCCCTATCACTTTTCTAATGGTCCGTCCCTAAAAATTACAGAAAGAAAGACTAACTATTATGAAACCGATATGACCCAGTCGCTAAAATAACGACATTTGTGCATTTGAGACACGTAGACTCTTGCTTCTAAATATAGATGTTCCAAATCCCTCGCAATACGAAGGGACTATTGTATAATAAAAGCTAAAAGAAAAGACTCTAAATGCTGACCGAGTAGAGGTAACCCATAGTTAATCCACTGTGTTATGTACTGCGCGATTGTTCAGGACAGCTGTTTCCTTGGCAGTAAATCCTCCTCAATAGGTTGCCTTATCTCGCTTTTCTTGGGCTTTAAGTATAAATGAGAGCTGTTATGTGTGATGGAAGTTACTAGTGTCTCATAAACTGGCTACGTTACCCAGTTAGTACTGTGACAAAAGTCCCCAACCACGATTAATATACTTATAAAGTTTATGTGATTTTGTTCAAAAATTATGGCCAGTTGATTGGCAAAGCTGCTCTGGAAAATTACCAACAAAACGAACTATTGCTGTGCTTGTCTTAGAAAGCGAGCCAGCTGTAATACTGTATATTAGATAAAAAAACTCTGAATGAGCTTCCTGTTAAAATAAAGGTATCACATCCAGATGTTGTTCAAAGTCGATTATCCCAACTTCCTTGTTTACGCTAGTCTGACCCATAACTGCGTGAAGAACTAATGTGTTTTGACTGGGTGTTTGTGGCTTACTGTCTGGAAGCAGTGAGATTAAGAAAGTTATACATAAGAGAAATACATTTATGCGTCAAATACTGCTGATATTATTCATGTCTGGGTACGGACTTACTCTAACTTATCCTCGGTCAGTGCACATAGTGAATATGTTGTGGTTCAATTTTATCCTTTGTCCAGATTTTGGTTTTCCCTTGTTTTGGTTATGGTAATGTAATGATAATGAGTTTGAAACAGAGAAAAAGAAAATTTGAACCAAGGGTAAAATTGAACCACAACATACCAAGTTCAATGCGGTTGTTCTTCAGATTCATTTGTCAGTTGCAAAACGTTGGATGTGTCCGTGTGGTTCTCACTCTTAATATTTCACTTCCAAAATCAAACAACGCCGTTGAACATCCATGTCTTGTTTATTTCAAGCCGCTCATAATTTTGCAGTGCGACCATTCTTTGTGAATCTACTAAACAGTACTGTACTGTGGTACTGTTTGTTTTACTATACAGTGTGGTTCTAACTTTTTCATCTGTGGATCAAACCATGCAGTGTGACCATTCTTTGTAAAGCTACTGAACAGTACTGTACTGTGGTACTGTTTGTTTTACTATACAGTGTGGTTCTAACTTTTATTTTCATCTGTGGATCAAACCATGCAGTGTGATCATTCTTTGTAAAGCTACTGAACAGTACTGTACTGTGGTACCGTTTGTTTTACTATACAGTGTGATTCTAACTTTTTCATCTGTGGATCAAACTAAGCAGTGTGACTTGTTCTTTCGAAAGCTATTGAACAGTACTGTACTGTCGTACTGCTTGTTTTATACTGTACTGTTTGTTTCTTTATATAGTGCAATTTTGCCTTTTTTTATCTGTGGATGAATCCGAGTGAACGGAAGTGCAAGAGTGTATATCAGACTATTTACGTTGCCTAGGAGGAAACACTGCAGCTAGTGTGAGTAAACATGTGAAAGCCATTGAATAAAGAACTCCGCTTGATGACATTGCCTATCACCAAAATAAAACCAGAATTTCCGATTTCTAAAAACATTCTGTCTAACTGTTAAAACAAAGCTGCCGGAAGTGTCAACAATACAGCTGGAAATTTCCACAAATCTAAACGAGGCTTTGCATTCTGAGAAAACAATTGGATGTTGGTGATAACGTAGTTTTTTCAACAGCAGTCGGCTTTGAGAACACATCCCTGAAAACCTGTACAGCAATTACCCTGCTATACAGGTAAGTCCGTATCCGATGTGCACGTTTTAGGAAAACCCCTGAGCTACTCCCCGTATCCATTTTTTTCGGCAGAAACTCTGTATATGCAGGAAGTCGGGGGCTGTTGAGTAATCGAACTGATGTCCTCTTTAATCACAGGAAATAAGTTACGATCAAATGTTAAAACGAACAGACTCTTAAAACTTAAATTAGTTGTAATAGGATTAGCATTCCTGCATGCTGCATGGTGGTCAAGAACAAAAACGTTCGGGTGTGCGTACGCCTTTAGATATTTATCGCGAATTCGCTCAAATATGAACGAAAAGACATGTGTTCAAGAAGGTCCAAAATTTATTACTCTGCGAGCAGAGGTTCCTTTCACTTACCAGGGACCGCGGAGGGGGAGGGGCTGGTAGGGCTATAGCACCACCACTTTTTTGCTTGGATTTTTTTTATGGCAAAATAAGTGGTGAAACAATGACATTAACGTTTGCTTGCAGATGTGGCCAGACGTTTTAGCCCTACCACTTTAAAATGGTCTCCGCGGTTCCTGCTTACCGTGAAGTAGCGACGAGAAATAGCTGGTCGCTAGTTCTGGGTTTACAAGTGAAAAGAACCTCCACTCCCAGGGTAAAAATTTATCAATAAAAACATCACCGTATCTGGAGCAAACTTAATATTTTAAGAACTGTCGTAGATCTTTCCAAAAATGGGCCGCGCTGCGTGGCTCCAGGTAGAAACCCAGGCTCCTGAGGGAACTATTGACAGCTAAGATGCACTGTTAAGTATAAAAGTTAAGTTATAAAAGAACTGTTTTAAGTAGGCATTGCTTCAACCCTCGACGAACAAGTTGGAAGCACACCGTTTATACTAAACACAAAACTGACATTATGACAGTGGAGTTTTGTTTAGGAGGTTTTGATATACTTTTTAACACTGCACAATACAATGCTCACATAAGAAAGGCTACAACGATACGTTAGAAATTTACACCTGACCTAACTTTGGTGTCTGGCGAATTTTTTTCGTCGTTTGTGTATTTCAGTGGTACCAAAAAAAGGCTTGAAAATTCTTGGTGTAAAGTTGTACATTCTCTAGGCAAATTTGATCTGCAGCAAAAGCTTAAGGCGAAATAAATGGCCGACATAGCTTATTTTGTACGCTTGTTTCTGGTACCATGAAAGAATGGACGGACGAACTTAGTTGATTCAAAGACCAGGCGAAATGACCTTTTCACCGCTTGTAGCCTGAATGTGTTTTCGCCATCGATATCGTGACTCGACCATCGATCAAAACTGGCAAAGTACACAAATGAAAAGAAATAACAACAACACGTGAGAAGTTAGTGAGAAAAATACACACACGAAACCAGTTCTGTTTTTTTTCGGACACGCAATATGATACCACGAGTTCGCTGTTCCTGTTGTGGTATCAAACTCTTTCGAATGCTTGTCTTCATGTGATGAATTCATTATTGGAAGCACAGATTGAAAAATGAACCGTTGCATTAACTTTATCTACGTTAATTTGTTCAGTGTATGTTAGCAGTACTAATTATTAGGTGCATTCCTCTAATATGTGTTGATGGAAGGTCAACCTTTATCGCTTAGATCGCGAGATAGTATGGGCACGGCAACGGTGGTTTCATTTCCTTTCAGAATTCTTTGCAATGTCTATCAAGAAAAGAAGATAAAATACGTTTTTAATTTGTTGTGGGTAGTAAATCGGCCTATTTCTTACATTTCTCACTGTTTTAAATTGAAAATTTTTGGTCAGATCACGAGGAATAACTTTCTAGGGCAAAGTGATCTTTATTTAAACTTTGTGCAGCACAGTTCCAACTGAATTCATCAGTGCCTTTATTACACAACAAATGTATTATATTCCTTTCACAGAACACCTCCACTTTTTCCTAAAAGTAATATCCCGTCCACATCAAAGCTTAAACATGTTTAAATGCTGTTTAAAATTGCTTCCTTTGTAAAAGCTGCTTAATGAAGTTGTCTACTACAAATTTAGTACAAATAGAAAGAGCATGTTAAAGTTTATTTGAATCCTAATTAAAAGCCCGTGTTCGACTGTTCGATAACCAATTATTTAAAGATGTTTAGCTGGTGTGAATAGGGCATAAGAAATTTCCTGTGCGCATAAATATTAAATTTTGAATTTCCACATTACTGGAAACTGAAAATGCCTTCCTAAATTCTCCACCATTTTTCGCCTTGTTACATCGACAGCTGGAGCAACTTTTATGGACTTAGTCAACAAAAAAATTACGTCTTTTCAGTCCGCAGACCAGCTAAATCAATGATCCACTGATTTAGTTTAATTATTACAGCTGCATTTCGTCTATCAGAGACTAATTGCTTCAACTCTCCTCGATGGATTGATTGTGTTGGCAAAACACGGCCAAGAAAACGGTCTACACACAAGATTTTCAACGCTGGGTATCATAAACAACAAACTAAAAAATGCTGCGTTCTCAGTTTTTGAAAATCCGAAGAGGGCAAAGTTGAAAGCGCTGTTAACCAACATAAATCCTGTTTTGCAGAAATTCTTGTGATACATGTACATTGAAGTAAGAAAGCGCAATTCAAAAATGGCATTTCGACCAATTATAGTTTCCTTTTATTAAAGTGGAGTTCAATTTTCTCAAGCACTTAAGGATTTCTCTGTGTAATGCATTACCATCGTATTTTTGGCAAAGGACAGCCATTTTGGCGTCTAAGTGTCTTTTATCTAAATCTTAAATCGCACCGACTTTTTAATTTCCTCTGCCTAAATTTACTCGGCGACATATCATAATTCAAAGAGAAAACATTAGCACACAAATCAGGCATCAGCCATTCACTCTGTAGCTCATCAACTGAACCTCTTTACTTTGTGTTGACTAAGGAAATATTATATTCTACAGCGAAGCCCATCGAACTTCTACACTGAATTGGTTTCGTAAGTGACTTGCAGTGGTTTCTCAAGCGTCTGACGATCGAACATTCGAATTGAACATCACACGGGATTACAATTACGTTATCTTCGACCTTCCGAAAGTGCTGTTTTAGGCGTGTTATTCACAAAGAGAGATCTTAATGTCGGCGATGAGAGATTTTCTGCTAATGAAGGCTTTAACACATTTAGCATTCAACTTGTAGCGCCGCAAATGCGCTTATGTTATTTCTGTGTATTATGAATTTCCTCTGAGGTTTTGAGAAGCCATGGCGTTAATGGCATGGGTACATAAACCTGAAACGACTAATTAAAAACGGAAAAACAAACGGGTTCTGGTTTGTTTTAAGCAAACAAAAAGTTCCGAGACACCCAGAGAGAAAAAGATAGAGAAATTCGTTTGACAAGCTTATTTTGGCCGGATAAACAGCGCGGGAAGTAAAATTAAACTTTTTCAACAAAGTCGCAACTCTTTGTTTGAACAGCGCAGCGTCAATTTTTGACGGAGCTTTTCAGCGACAAGAAAGATTCTTTGTACAAATGAACAAAACTAATAACTGCAATTATTTAACGCCTAATTATGTCTGCTAAAACGACTTCATCGAAAGCGCTTTAGTGGCAATTATGGAGTACAAATCACTTGGCACGCATGCCACTACTTGTCTTGCCGAGAACTGTCCATTAACTGGTGTTCTTGTTTGTACAGCCATGATGACGGACTGACAATATGCTGAAATTGTCTCTTGTGTGAATCGTTTCCTCTTTACGCGTTTCCAGGTCAATGATTGTTTATTAAATCTAGCATGTCTTACGTGATCTAATGAAGGAAACGCAAAATCTTAATTTGCTAAAACAGATTTCCATTTCCTAATAGTCCACAGTCTTTCAATTCAACCTTTCCCCAATTATCATTATACTTCATACCGCTTCAAATGACAGCTTGCCTTCTCGTCCAGAGCTTTTTAGATTTCATGGTTATTCAGCTATTGAGGAATCCACGTCTTCGCCAGTTGTTCTAAAGGAATACATTTTGGACAGTTGTCGTGTTATTCTGGCGTGTGTTTTTCCGGCTGTTCCTTTCAGTCTGGCACATCTCCTCAGAGCCCTTTTGTAGCTTTGTCTAAAATAATCGTCCAAGGCGCCGTATAAGTAAGGATTCAAGCAGCTATTCAGCCAAATACAGAAGTGCGAATACTTCATCAGAATGCTGAAATATGGATTACTCAGTCCTGTTCCGTAGTCCAACCAAAAAAAGAGCACATGATTTGGAAGATAGCATAACGCGAAGCTCACGATTAACACAATAAGAAGTCGAATGAACTTCTTGTGGTTTGTTCTGGTTCTGCAGTTTGTTGACTTCCTCCCTTTAAAGCCGTCATCTCGTCGATACAAAACCATCGCCATTCTACCATAGGCAATACCAATGATAACCAGTGGAACAAGATATTCAGCGAGAAACAGGTAGAGTGTGTACCCCTCTCTTAGAATTATATCCGCGGGTGGTTCGCCCCAAAACTCCTCACAGCTGAATTTATTGTCCTCGTGTTGGACTTTGCTGTTAACATCCATAACAACAATTTGCGGTAGTGCGGACATGAACGCAAATAGCCAGACCAAAGCCAGGACTAGCTTGACCTTCCCTAAGGTCAATCGTGCTTTCATTGGGTAAACAATGCCCATGTATCGCTGGAGTGTGAGAGAAGTAAGACTAAATATCGACGCACCTTGGCAAAGCAAACTAAGAGCAGGAATGAGCTTACAAACAGCTGTCGAACCAAAAAATCCAAACGGGTACTTCCCTGTCTCGTAGTAAAGAAGAATGAAAGGCATACAAAACAACCCAACGGCAAGATCAGCTATTGATAAACTCATCAAAAACAAGCCATAGTAGTAATTCCTGAAGCTTCGGAGCTTTCGACTTTTTTGTACAGCAACGCAAACCAAAAGGTTGCCCGCCATGTTGAGAATCAAGATCAGAGCGCAAAGTGTTAAGCGAATCACCAGAGATAGGAATGGTTCTGGTACTTCTAGAGAGGCCAAAGGCTGCGTAGTGGACAGAGTCGCACGTCTGAGTGTTGAAGAAGGCAGTACAGAGCTTCTCCATGCTGCAGCAGTCGTGTTCAGAAGCGGTCCAGTGGATGTCATTTTGTGAACACACTGGCCGTCACAGCTATCTGATGCTTGTTTTCAAAGTTTTGCTTTCAGATCTGAGAGTCCACGAATTAATCTCTTTTGCGACAAGTAAGAAAGTAAGAAATGTCGGGTCCGCGGTGGTCAAACAGCGCTGGTTGGTTTGTGCATCTGTTTCAATACGATATGGCTCGTGTTAACTTTCTCTTGGCGGTGAAATTTGACGCACTTCACAGCGATTGACTGACTTTTTATCTCTCCGAATCAAGCTATTCAAGTGCGTGGCACACACACAATGACGGATTTGACAGCAAGAGGGATTTAGCTTTCATGACAGATGAATTCTTGATGACCAGAGAATTAATTAACGAAAAGGAGAACCGCAAAATTGGAAAAGCCGCACGAACAAATGGCTTAATAAAGAAGCTAGTGGGATTTAAGTGATATTAACCCTGCCGATGGGAAACAAACAGTTTGTATCAACAAACAAAACCTGAAGTTTTAGTAGCAATCCACTGTGTTTTACTTCATCAACGTTACGGCGTGATAAAAAAAAAAGTATTTCACCAGGGTGGGGTCAGTAGCTCCATTATGAAACCCAACGAGTGCCGAGCAACTGAATGGCTTCTTTTTAGTGCCCTAAATAAAACCCAACACCGTTTAAGAGCAATTAATTCTGTCGGCTTAGAATCCCATTTGGAATAGTATAGTATCTAAAAGCTTCAAAAATTATTAAAGCTTCTCTTAGGTCGGGTTTTGGGGCTGTTTTGGAAATTTAATAAAGGATCTTTTATCTTGAACACAAGATAGCAGTGTTTAATGAACAAATCTTGCTAAGCAACATTCGCATCTAAGAACCAAGCTTTGATAATGAAGCCTTTCAAGTTGTGTGTTATTAATTCTGATTTTTTTTTTTTTTTCACCTTTCTGTGCATCTTTCTTCGGTACAATTTTAACTCCATCTAATGTTTGACGACAACTTTAAAGCTGCTCACGGCAAAGCAACATTTAGTCTCATCAGTTTTCGTCAACTGAGACAGACATCGACGCCGACTAAAAATTGGTCAAAACATCGACACTTTAATCGCTAGGAAAGTCCAAGAAACAGATTTCACAACTTGGAATAGAGGGTGTGTTTATAGTTACAGTTAGGCTCGATATTTGCTTGTTTGTTTATTGCTGTGTCTGTATATTTCAGCTTTTATCGAATCCGCTGTAGACATGGAGTACTTTAAGGTAATAAATTTTGACATCAATTAAATTGAACGTTGCAAGCTGACAAAATATAACGTACGGCTTGAGTTCATTATTTCTTTTTGCAGCGAGTCGCGCGAATAATATTTCTAGCTTTCAAAGCATGTTGTTGAAATAACAATGCAGGAATGTTTGATAAACATGTGCCGGTAAGAAAGGAAAACAAAATGAATATTTTCCTGATTTCCGCCGGCCATTGGAAACGTCAAATTGAAAACGAGTCTTCCGCCCTAATGTAATACAAGGCGGTACGAGTTATCATAACGTAGGCTGAAATTTTGCACGTTAGCAAAACAAGATATTTAATCCCTGACGATATAGAATCCAGGAAAAATTATTATCATACGCAATCTTATCTGCTCCAAGCACAAACCTTGTGAAGTGTACATAAAAAATTTCTTTTAACAGTTCTTTACCCACCTCCGTGGAATTTGCAGATTTCAAGCGTGAATTTATCCAATGACAAGTTGTCTTTTTTCATTTGTATTTTGGCATGCATTGCGCAAGAAACTGAACAAAGACTGATGTAAAGATAATTATGAAGCAGGAGGACTTATCACGCTCTGATCAGAGGTAAATGAACCATCAAGCAAAATCGAAGACTTCATCAGGATAATCGAAGACTTCATCAGTTCATTGCTATGCCTGTGGTTTATCGACACGCGTTGCGTCCCGAAGAAAAATTGGTTTAATTTTTGCGTTGAATGAGCGCCAGGTTTATTTGAAGCGATTTTTTGACGACGCTATTCGAGGAATTGAAGGCACGTTGAATTGCTCAATAGTTTAGCAGCAAGCCATAACGTTGTCCAAGACGTCACATACCTTAGTGATGGCAATATGATGTAGAAATATTAACCGTGTTTCAGAAACTGTCAGACTGGGAAACAAGCCCAAAATATATTCCTTAAACGAAATATTTAAGGAGAAACAGAGAAGACCTTCTCGATGGCCTTTCCAATGAATGGTAACAGTACATGGTTATATCCAAACGTTAGAAAGATAGGAACTGTGGCTCAAACTAACAGTTGCCTAAGGGTAAATCTTTGCACGTCAAACTTTCATGAACAGTTCGAACTTTTGATTAAATATCGAATGCGATTTTTTTGCATTGTTGTGGGAAACATACAACTGAAAAATTGCGCATCGAAATCAGAATTGAATCGCATCTACTTCACGAGTGAAATACTGATTTCTTTGTTGCAAATCTCGTTTGAAGTGGCCTTTCTTTTCTCGTTTAATGAGAACATATTTTCAATACAAATTTCATATTTTCCATTTGATCCAACTGTATTTAACTTCATATTACTGTTGGTGTTAGCTGAAAAAAGGTTGTATAAATAAGATATACTGACAGGATCAAACAAGTTCTTTTCACTGGTGCACAGTATACACAACACAAATGAGACCGCCTGCAAATCATCGTGAATCATTCTTAACTGATCTATCCTGAATCCCGTTCAGGACTGAATATTTTTTAGGTTTTATCTTGGCAACTGACCACATGTGTTGCTTACTTAACTGCGAGGATATTTCATTTATTGTTAATCAGTTTCTATCGCAGCCGTGCACATGAATGGAATTTTCATATATATACATTCATTTAATCATTCTTAACATTTAGAAATCGTCTCCTATGCCAAAAAGCGATAACCATTGAGAAATAATCATTATGACGAATTAGCCGCTTATCAGTGATTGGATTGACCAAACCGCAACTGCTCAGTGTAATGTTCGAAAAAAATTTGCGAAAGACTGAACATGGCTCCAACATAAACCACTACTGAAAATTGAAGTTTAAATTTCTTCACTTCTGTTCCTCCCCTCACAGTACACCCTAACACCTAAAAGTACCCGGCCACGCTTAACAATACACTAGTCAAATAGATTTTTGTAAAACTTGGAAGTCAAAGGGATTTATTCAAAGCAAACAACAGCATAATATGGACCTCTGGTGTTAAGTTAATAAGCACATTGTGTGGCATCATCTAACGTGAAAAATCCTAAAATAACACTTGGTTCAGTTGTATTGTACTCACGAAGGCCAGCGTTTGAGACTGAGAGAGAAATCTGCAACGGAAGGAAGAATACAAAACTGAAAATCTTTTTCCCTTACGTTCGGCGTGTCTGATGTCCGGCTTAACAAATCTCACCCTGCCGTTTATTCCAAGGTGCCTTCAGTAGAGCAGTGGGAAACGTTCAAAGGTTTTAATGCAAAGTCTTTTCAGACTATTGATGCGAGAGGATTCTGCTCTGTGACAATGTCGCGTTCCCAACCCCGAGTGCGGTGAGCCAGGTAACGCCGTTTAAACCAATGCGTGCCAGATTCTAAACTTGATTTATTTAAAATTCGCCCTCATGGCACGAGGTAGAAAACTATGATACAAATGAAGTGAAATGAGAACAGGCAAGAAAACTCACAAGAAATAAACAAGAAAACTTACGCTGTTCCGCTCCGGGCATGCAAGTGTTCACAATAGGACTGATAGTGGTAGAACGAAAAGGAAAAGCTGTGCTGGGCGTAGTGACACTGTCGAATTGTGCGGTTGTGAAAAGTGATTAAGTGTGATAGGAAAATTCTTAGGGCGTCTAAAATTACAATCAATAGGTGAATCAAATAACAATTAAAAACGGAAGCGCGGCGCGACACGCGTGACGAGCGTCACACTCCTCGCCCAAGGATCCAACTTGGATCCTTGATTTAAGAATTAGATTCTTTGCCATAGGTACTTGAACAACTCAACGTAATGGAACATCTGAGGGAACCAACAGTACAAGTTCGCCAATGGGACGGGTGTAGAGTTTCCTCTGCCCTTCTTTACAGATCAGCACTGTTGCCTTCCTCACTCTTCCATCTTTGCTCTTGGGGGCTTCGGTTACTCTTCCCAGGGGCCAGTTGTTTCTATGGGCCTTGTCGTCTTTCACTATGACGACGTCACCGATGGTCAGGTCACGACGTTCCCAGCACCATTTCTTTCTTGGCTGTAGGCTCTGAAGGTACTCTCGTTTCCATCTCGCCCAGAACTGATCGGCCAGGTATTGTACTCTTCTCCATCGCCGGCGAGCGTAGGCATCCTGTGCAGTGAAATTCCCCGGGAGAGGTCCGATTGGGCGCGTCTTTTGTGTAAGCAGCATTGCTGGGGTCAATGGTTGAGGTTCGTCAACGTCAGATGGTATGGTTGCAATAGGGCGAGCGTTAACAATCGCGGTAACCTCTGACATCAGTGTGGACAACAGCTCGTGAGTCAGCTGGCGTGGTCCGAGCTCTAGGAACATTGCATTTAAGACTCGCCGTATCGTTCCAATCTGGCGTTCCCAAACGCCGCCAAAGTTTGAGGCGTGCGGCGGGTTGAAGAGCCACTCGCAGCCTTGTTCTGACAGGTACCTCTGTACTGACTCCTTATCCATCTCCGCTAAGGCTTCGTCTAGCTCGTTCTGTGCACCTACGAAGTTGGAGCCTCTATCGCATCTCAGCAGTTGAACGGGTCCGCGCAGAGAGAGGAAGCGTCTAAGGGCACATATGAAAGAACTGGTGTCCATTGACTCTAGTAGCTCGATGTGAATGGCCCTACTAGCCAGACATGTGAATACGAGCCCCCAGCGCTTGAAATTTGCTGCTCCTCCCCTTGTCTTCCTCGCTTGCACTGTCCACGGTCCGAAGACATCGAATCCCACGTTTGTGAACGGTGCCCCGACTTCTACCCTGTCGGCTGGGAGGTCTGCCATCCGCTGCTCCAACAGGGGGCCTCGAAGCTTCTTGCACGTCACGCACGACGCTATGACTCTTCCCACGGCCGCGTGACCACCTATGAGCCAATATCCGGCGTTTCTGAGGGCTCCGTGAGTAATTTGGCGTCCTTGATGGTGAACTTGCTCGTGATAATAGCGTAACAGAATCTCCGATACATGGTTGTTTTTAGGTAGGATCATCGGATGCTTCTCATTTGTGCTGAGGCTTGTGTGGCGTAGACGGCCACCCACTCTAAGGATACCGGCATCGTCGATAAAGGGGTCTAGTCGGTAAAGGTCTGATTTCTTTAGCGACTTCTTTCTGGCTTTGACGAAGTCTCGGTCTGTAATGTCATCAGCGTTGATACACGCGGCTGCGGCAAGTTCGTTACTGAACTCTTCTTTCTGAATTGTCTTGATAACGACCTCCGTGGCCTGTGCAAGTACTTCAGGGACTAGGGATCGTTGGGTTTTGACGTTTGCACTCCTTTCTTTGAAGGACCTCACTCTACCTATCAGGGTTGCGATGGCACGCCTCAGGGACAACCAAGAAGAAAACCTCTTAAAACGTTCGCTACCAAGGGCCGCGGACCCCAGAGAATTTATGTGGGTTGCGTAGGTTTTGACTTCTTTGCGTATCTCCGGGTCCTCTGGGTCCAGTGTCATCTCTTCCTCGCTGGGAATCGGGGCATCCAGCGCGTCTCTTAGAAACTTCGGGCCGTTGAGCCATTCTGATTCCGCGAGCTCTTGAGCCTTCACGCCACGTGTAGCCTGATCAGCGGGATTCTCGCAGCTCTCTACATGTCTCCATTGGTCAGGTGCAGATATTGCGCGAATTGTCTGTACGCGGTTTGCTACATAGACGTAGAATCTCCTAGCTTCATTGTGGATGTACCCTAAGACCACCTTCGAATCGGTGTAGAACGCCACCTTTGATATCGCTACGTCTATCTCCTTTTTCACCTTGTCTGCAGCCTGGGCAGCGAGAACGGCTCCACAGAGTTCTAGTCGAGGGATGCTGGTAGGATTGGTGGGGGCGACCTTTGCCTGGCCGTACACGAGCGACACAGCCGCGTCGTTTGAGGTGTTAAATAGGCGCAGGTACACTGCCGTCCCGATCGCCTGTTCGCTTGCGTCTGAGAATGCGTGCAGCTCAGCTCTAGTGACCGATCCGAATTCTTTGGGGTGGTAGCACCGTCGTACCGAAACCTGGTGAAGGTCAGGAAGTGCATTTTTCCAGCGTTGCCATCGTTTGGTGAGGTTCTGCGGGAGCGGGTCGTCCCATCCTAGGGGCTTGTTAGCGCTCGTCTTCTTACCCATGGTCACTAACTCGCGCAGGAGTAATCTTCCCTCTAACAGTACCGGTGTAGCGAGCCCCAGCGGGTCGTAGATCGAATTTACCAGCGACAAGACTCCACGTCGTGTAAAAGGTCTTTCTGGTGCGTATACCTTGTAGGTGAAAGCATCCGATTTAAGGTCCCAAAAGACTCCTAGAGAGCGCTGGGCTGGTAGCTCGTCGTGGTGTAGATCCAGGCTACGTACATCCTTGGCTAGATCGTCTGAGGGAAAGGCCTCCATAACGGTTATGGAGTTAGACACCACTTTATGCAGCCTGAGGTTTGCAGTGGCTAGAACCGCTTGCGTGTCTTTCACCAGCTTGATCGTTTCTTCTGCTGTTGGCTTAGAAGCTAGACCATCATCCACGTAGAAATTTCTCTTGACAAACTCCTTAACTTCAGGGTTGACCTCCTCGCCGTCTTCGACGGTCCTCCTCAGACCGTAGGTTGCTATGGCAGGACTTGGCCCATTCCCGAATAGGTGGACGGTCATTCGGTACTCTGTGATGGCTTTCGATGGATTGTTGTCCTCGAACCACAGGAAGCGTAGAAAATCCCTATGCTGTGGTTTCACGTGAAACGAGTGGAACATTTGTTCCACGTCACACATTGCTGCAACGTTCTCGCGACGGAAACGAAACAAGACTCCGATTAGACTGTTCATAAAGTCTGGGCCTGTGAGAAGTTGTTGGTTGAGGGATACGCCTTGGTATTCAGCGGATGAGTCGAATACCACCCGAATCTGGTCCGGCTTTTTCGGGTGGTACACTCCAAAATGTGGAAGGTACCACACTTGTCCGGAACGTTTATGAGCTGTGATCTCTTCTGTGGGTACTGGAGCTGCGTGGCCTTTATCTAGAACTCTTGCCATAAAGTCGATGTAGTCTTTCTCCATCTTGGGCTTACGTTTCAGTGTCCTTAGTAGACTGTTTAGACGTTTTACGGCGTAGGCTCTATTGTTTGGCATGCTTACCACGGGTGTGCGGAATGGCAGGGGCATCTCCCAATTTCCGAGGTGGTTCTTGCGAATCCCCTTGTCCATGATCTCAATGAATTTCCGATCCTCGACCGACAAACCTATGTCGTTGTCGTTACTGGTTATGCGGTACACGTCTTCTACTGTGCTACTGTCGCTATGCTCGTGGTAGCTTTCCTTAAGAGTAAACTTGTTGGGACAGCGGACCAACTCGTACGCCCTTTGTAGCTCGCCTTCTGCCTCGTCGCCGTAAATTGCTTGACCCCAAGTTGCGCCATCCTGGCTGTATGGTGTGAAGGCGTCTACGTCTGTAGTAGCAAGCGTCCTCTTGGCACGTACGTGGACTGGTCCGTTTGTTAGGTCCAAGCAAGCCTGTCCGGATATGGTCCACCCCAATTCCAATTTCTGGGCCCATGGCGCTCCCTTTGGACCGTTCTTGAATGCTCTTACTTTCAACAGCTCCGGCGCGTCTCTGCCTATCAGGATCTGGACTCTTGCGGTTTTGTCGAGGGGAGGGATTTCGTCTGATATGCTCTTAAGGTGGGGGTACTGCGTCGCAATTTCGGGACTCGGTATTTCCTCTATATCCTGTGGGATGCTATTACATTCGACGAGCGTGGGAAGGTTTGCTGTTCTCCCGTAGAAGGACCGTATGACCATTCCTACTACTCTGCGACCATACCGGACTTCCTTCTCTCCTCCACAGGTTGACAGGTAGTACTTGTACTCTGGACCCTCGGCATTCAGCTGGTCTGCTAGCTCGGTAGTTATCATCGACGAGTTGCTTTGGTCGTCCAGGACCGCATACACTCGATGTACGTCGTCGGGGTGATTTCCTCTGTAGATGTCGACCAACAATATCTTACTGCATGAGTGACCGCCCGTGCTGCCTTTGCATATTGAGGTGCATTTGGAGTTAACGTTCTCTGCGTTCCGTGACTCTTCCTCTTTAGCCTTCTCTTTCCTCCCTTCACGGTCTAAATGGAGTAGGTCGGGGTGTCGTTCGCTGCCACAAATGTTGCATGAAACATTCTTTCGACACGCGCTGGCTATATGGTAGGGTGAGAGGCACCGGAAACAGAGTCTCTCCTCTCGGATCCAATGCTCCCTTTCAGGGACAGTTTTCTTTCCAAAAGCCTTACACTCCGTGATTTCGTGGCCAGCTCTGTTGTGGAATATGCAGTGTTTCTCTTGAGATGACTTGGCCTCCTTTGCTGGTACCCCACTAGTAGCTGGCGATGCGTCGGTCTTCAGAACTCGCCTCACTTCAGATCTAGCTCCCTGGGTTGTTCGTGCTTTACTCTCCTCGCGGTGGCGGTTAGACACATTGCTGCTCGATGCCTTGGTTCCTGCAAGGATGTTTGGGTGGTTTCTTTTCCTCGCTTGGTTATGTATCATCGCCGAGAATACGTAGAAGGTGGGGTACGCTTCGTCGTGGTACTCCGCGTAACGCACGATTTCCTTATCCCATTTGGCTCTTAAAGGGACGGGAAGTCTTTCCACGATAGGACGCATAGCGATGGGGTAGTTCAAGCAAGCTAGACCGGGCAGGTGCGCCATTTGACAGTCGACGTCTGCACACAAGTCGGCTAGCTTCTGGAGCTTTACGTTATCCCTGTCGCCGAAGCTTGCTGCTGCACAAAGGCGCTCAATCAGGGCCTCTGTTAGTGCTGCTGAGTTGCCAAAACGCTTCTCTAATTCGGACCAGAGGTCGGCTAGGGTGATCGCAGGACAGTTTCCTTGTCTCTTCCTGTAGTTATCGACAAGCCTCTGTGGATCGCCGGTCGTGAAACTCCGAAGGTAACTAAGCTCTTGCTCGGGGTTTACGTCCGCGTCTTTAACCATCGCCTTAAACGACCTTTTCCACGAATGGAACATGGCGACGTCTCCGTCGAACATCTCAGGTTGACATTTAGGTAAACTCTGTTTAGCTAAACTGGCAACGAGTTGCTGGTTGGATGCGGTGAACGTTTCTAGTGGAGTACTAGTAACCATCTCTCTAGGTGTGGAGGATACGAATGGCTGCCTCATTGGGGGTTTGGTTGGGCTTGGGTAACTAAACGCTTGTTCTCTGTAAGGAAATTGCTCTGTGCCCGCTGCGTTTGTATTGATTGCTCCCTGTTCTGGGGTTTTGATCTGGGCGTGTCCCTCCCCGGGAATGTACCCGCTTTGTTGGGCGTGTCCATCATTGGGGATATCGGTATACTTAGGAGCGGGACTAGTGCGTACCCACGTTTTGGTTCTGTCTTGACATTCCGTCATGTCCATATCCGGGAGCTCTAAGGGACTTTCTAATTCCTGTTCTCCGATCGACTCTTGAATTGCCTTAAGTCTCGCGTTCGCTACGGCGATCTTTTTGTCAGCGGAAATCTTGGCTAAATCTCTCTCATGCTGTGCGCGCGCTTGCTGTCGGCGTTTTTCTTCCTCCGCTTCCTGTTGTTTCATTTTATTTTCCCTTTCTGCAATAAGGCG
Source organism: Ricordea florida (assembly GCA_949710005.1). Taxonomy (NCBI): domain Eukaryota; kingdom Metazoa; phylum Cnidaria; class Anthozoa; order Corallimorpharia; family Ricordeidae; genus Ricordea; species Ricordea florida. The sequence continues at coordinate 1,735,333 of OX453281.1, read as the reverse complement.
TTCGTATTCGGCTTGCTGCTTAGCTGCTGCTGCCTCTGCCGCTGCTCTCATTTTTGCTACACTAGAGGACGTCGAGGCGCGAGAAGCGGCGCTGCGATGCGAATTACGGGAGCGTACAGATGATGTTTCCGACAGTTTGTCGGATTTCCAGGCTTTCTTTATTTTCTTTATTAGCGCGTGCGCGTGTTGTATGGCTGTATTCTCTGAAATTAGTGGTGTTCCTCCGTCGTCGATTTCGTTTGTATTTTGCTTGTAAAGATCAAGCAGCTCTTGTTGGCATAACTCGAATTCCTGCGTTACGGATACGAGTTCACGCAACACGTTATCGGTACAAGATTCTGGGTCTAGTGTCTCAACGGATCTGACGACACGCCAGAGTTTCTTTTCTACATTCCCGGCTTTACTATTTTTAGTTTTTATCTGATATTCAAGGCCCTTCTGCGTCAGTTTTCTGGTTCTTTCCTCCGATGTCTCCTTGTGGGTGTGAGAATTCCCGAACTCCTCTAATGGATCTCCTTTACGTGACGTGGCCATTTCCAACTCAAAGATGAGAAACAGATAAGATACGGCTTACCTCTGTTCGTCGTTTCTTCACTTGGAACAGCTTTTCTACTGTCGCGTTCCCAACCCCGAGTGCGGTGAGCCAGGTAACGCCGTTTAAACCAATGCGTGCCAGATTCTAAACTTGATTTATTTAAAATTCGCCCTCATGGCACGAGGTAGAAAACTATGATACAAATGAAGTGAAATGAGAACAGGCAAGAAAACTCACAAGAAATAAACAAGAAAACTTACGCTGTTCCGCTCCGGGCATGCAAGTGTTCACAATAGGACTGATAGTGGTAGAACGAAAAGGAAAAGCTGTGCTGGGCGTAGTGACACTGTCGAATTGTGCGGTTGTGAAAAGTGATTAAGTGTGATAGGAAAATTCTTAGGGCGTCTAAAATTACAATCAATAGGTGAATCAAATAACAATTAAAAACGGAAGCGCGGCGCGACACGCGTGACGAGCGTCACAGACAACCCGGCCAAGTTCTCTGGAAACCAATATTGATCCAAGCCAACTCACATAGACAAAAGTGGATCGCTAGACTGAGCAAAACAAGTTTGAGCAGCAGTAAAAAAATCTTGCTATCATCGTCATCATCGATGTGCAATACATGATTTAATTTTGATTAAATTGCGCCAAACCTTGCTAGGGGTTTAAAGGCCTGGCACACTGTGGAAGCGTTTCTGACACAGAGTTCGTTTTTGATTCGGGTTCGGAATTTCCCTTAGAAAACCAAATACACGATTATATGAATAAACTGTTTATCAGCAAGCCGAGTATGCGCCAACTCAGAAATCTTGGCATTTTGAGTAATCTGACCAGAATGTTCAACATTATTCATGATCACCACCTAAGATATGAATATTGCCAGAGGTTCTGGGAAATACCTGTGCTAATGTTTAACGCCGGCCTATACTTGAAATAATGTTTGATCGTCTTTTTTTAATGTCACTGAGGTTACTTCTGTCAGTGGTATATATATATATTCTCTCAAATCTCAGTGACTGATGGCCTTAGAAATATAGATCACTGATCTACTCGATTTAAAAAAAAAAGATTGTTTAGTAGGCGTCAATAACTGACCATTAACCCAGTCAAGCGTTAATAGTTACTTATCATCAGTCACTTGGCATATGTAAGCCGTTAACAAACTTGCCCTAAAACTTATGTAACAGTATAATGATTCATTGACGATTTCATAAAACGCTAGATTTTCACAAAACTAACTGGAATCCCCCTCTCCGATTCAAATGCGAAACGCGTTAGCTTTGTTTAACGCACGAAGTTCGGAGAGGTTATTTCTCAGTTTTTCAGTTCGATGTCGAATTCCTCTAAACTCTTCTTCTGTTTGATGTAAAAACAGTCTAAGTTTCGTTATATCGTCCTGGCAAGAGACCATTCTCTCTTCCATTGCCCTTTTCTCTTCATCGACAGTTTTAAGAAGCTTTTCTGGCAATTTTCCGCCTTCAAATTTCTTAACAGCGTCCATAAAGTCACGTGATCTAGTTCGCAGTAACGGAGCTGGTCTTGCCTTTGAGGAGCCCGAGTCTTTCCGAACCGGAATTTGAGAGCTTTCTGTCGTCTTGTTCTTTGAAGTAATCTTCGGGCTTGCTCGTGGACTCGTTTCTGCCGAAGAAGGAGTCGATGGAAGTTTTCGTTGCTGATAGGAATACATTTGAACTGGATGAAGTATGCGCACCGTTTAAGCAGTCCCGCTGGGTTGTATATATCTCTATGTTATTAAGTATCGAGATCCTTCTCCTTCACAAGAACACAGCTAATACACAGCTTTGTCCCTCATCCCTGGGAACTGGAACAGCATGAGAGAGTTAGATACTGTAAAGCACGGCATTAGCAGTGAGAAAGAAATACATCTCACTTAGGCTTACAAACGCGACTGGTGACCACTAGTCTCTGCACCACTGTGTCAGTGTATATACCCCTTTGCTCTTGCCTGACCGAGTACAGCTAGATGTAACAGATAGCCTTTTGCGATAATTCTTAGGGAATAAAACAACATCATGCAGTGAATTACACAAACTGCAGCTTTAAAGACTTCAAGTATTTATATGTTACCTAACAGTTAACTTGACACCGTTTGAGTCTGTTGTTTACAATTATCTTCTCGAATAAAGTCCAAGCCAAACATTGCATCTACATAATGGTGAGTCGGAATCAGTCGACCCCATCGCCTGAAGAAGACTAAGTAAGCAGTCGAAACGTTGTGATCAACATCCAGTGACTACATCGTGTGACAAAAGAAGAATTTATATTATCATCACAATTTCCACGGTGAACAACAACCCATTCGTTAACATTGCTTCTCTGTTAACACTCACACTATTCTAGATATTACTTCCAATTAAAATGAAAATTGACTACACCTTTCAACGAAGACACGAGGCAACGAAGACACGAGGCAACGTGAATAGAACCGACTGAATCAGATCAGATGCACAGAAGACTGATTGCATTCTATCACGTGTTTATGATACGTGACCGAAATAAAAAATGACCTGAATTAGTATTCATAATTACTGTGTATGTGATTACTGACGCATCAAGTGTTTGTTATGGTACTATTTACATGTGGATCATAATATTCATGACTGTTTGCATAAATTATGTATCAATCATAATTTGTGAACCAAACAACGCCTCAACGACAGACAGAATGATAGGAATAAGGGCTTAGATGCCATAACTGGTTAGGGAATTCGCTCCTGATAAGCTTGGAAACCGTAAAAGGAAAGATAGATAGATAGAGAGCAAGAGAGAGAGAGAGAGAGAGAGAGAGAGAGAGAGAGAGAGAGAGAGAGAGAAAGAGAGAGAGAGAGAGAGAGATAGATAGATAGATAGATAGATAGATAGATAGATAAATAGTAAGCAGCAGAGACAGATAGTTAGTTAGATAGATAGATAGATAGATAGATAGATACAAAGATAGATAGATACTTATTTACTTAGTTAGTTAGTTACTAGTTAGATGGATAGATAGATAGATAGTTAGTTAGTTAGATAGATAGATAGATAGATAGTTAGATAGATAGATAGATAGATAGATAGATAGTAAGAGAGGAATTATATCATAAGAAATTTAAATCATACCTAACATAAGCTAACGAGTAAGAATATCGTTCAATGCCTTTTTCATAGCAGATGCTGTTCACCCAACACCATCGTCCTCCGTGTACAACGCTGACTTTCCAGCCAGTCAGTGCCAGTGGACTGTGACCAGATCTGTGGCTGTACACGGTACGCGACAGAAAGCTACGTGTGTTATGTGTCAGCGAATTTGTACTGAACGCTAATGGAATGAATAATGCGCAGGTGGGCAAAATGTCTTTAGTTTGTTTTCGATGCATTAGAGTTGCGTTTATTCTATATAGCCTCTGGGAGTGAAAGTTAAGACCTGGAAGAACATTGAAAAGTGCATATTATGAACAATGAACATATTGATTTAGTTTTTACGGACACGTTAACGAAAAGTGCTTGGTTTATATTCCTCTGTGTTCGGGTAAGCCGTAGCATCAGGTCTTGTTCTACTCTACCCTACCCTACTAAGTAATTTGGTCCGCATCCAGCATGCCCTTCGGTTTAGTTGTGAGGAAGCCATGTCGGAGAAAAGGTGTGTTCTGTAAAATTGTTACATTTTTTTGGATATTTTATAATCCTTCTTCAACCTTCTTGAATATTTTATAGCAAAACTGTAACCTTTCTTTTATATAACGTATTTAGGTGAGTTATTTAGACGCAGAATCCGGGATATACGACCGAGCGGACCGAAGCTGTGACCACGTGCGATTGTTGAACCAACTCTGACCTTCTTTTGCGGTACGTACATTGTAAAGGGATTGAATTCTAGGTACCTTCTATGTACAAATTCCACTTCCACGTTTTTCTGTTCTTTTTGATCCTGACATTTGTGGAAACGAGGATATAGGAACAGTTCAGATTTACGTCGGGAAAATTAATTATATGCAACGATGAATTTAATACAGATCAGATTACAGCATATTCATGGTTTCTTACGTTTCCCTATTTCCTACCTGCATCTATTTAAATTCACTTTCATTCTAGATTGCCAAAACGTTTACTAATTTTGTGAAAAACAGTATCCTACATCGAGATGTTTGAAATTTCCACATAACCGTTTAGGGTACTTTTTGTTTCATCACTTTATTATGCTTTCGCTGTTGTCAAGTGGGATAGATTTCCTGATGATTCTTTACTCGGTAAGATTTCCGCACAGGTCCCTACTTCATTATGCATGCTGTAGCTGTATTGTCTTGGGCATTGTACGCACAAACTTTACTTATTTTGGAGGAACGAAATAGTATATCTATAGCATGCATAATGAAGTAGGGACCTCTGTGGAAATTTTACCCTTTACTCTATTTGATATGCATGCCCCAGCTGTTGTGTTTAGGATGATGGACATGCAAACAGTTCTATTTTTGTTTTATTTGTTCTATTATTGGCCCCTTGAGTTGCGAACCAATAGCTTGTGATGTCACAACAGCAGACATTAACACTAAAATCAATCATGTTGATTGATGTAGTTCCCTTTTTCTAGGGTTCAGTAACATCATGACTTTAATTTGAATTGCTTTGCAAAACATCAGAGTCTTGTGTGAGCTGGGACCCAAGGTGAGATTTGATTGGTTAAATGTATTAGTTTAGCTAGTTAGGTGGCTATCATGGCATTTTTGATATCTGAAAGAGGTAAAATTTCAGCTAGATTTCCATATCACACCATACTTCATACTTCACCATAATAATGCATATGCAAAAATTCTTTGTTTTTGAAGAACGAAATAGTATGGCTACAGCATGCATAATGAAGTATTGGGTGACGTAGAAATCTAGCCAAATTTCTATATTTTTAACCCTTAACTCTTACCCTTTGCTTTTTCTTGAAAAAGGTCAAATATTGATGATAATCTCGTGACTTTTGCATTTATTTCTCTCACTGAAATAATCAGAATATGCCAGTCACCTGTTCTCTAAAGAAAGTCATTGGTATTAAAACCATTAGAGAGAATTGTTGACTCAAGAATATTGAGTATTGGTAGTTCCAATGCCAGACTTTCCAAACTAACCTGCAAGCAGATCACCAGTTCTTTTGGGTATCAGGGCCCTCTCCCAAACTTGAGTTGCAGAGGAAACTGAAGTTTCTAAACCTTTGCAGTACCTAAGCACCTATTTCAAATGTCTTCAAAATACATTCTTAAACTAATTATTTCCTTTGCTTTCAAAAATTAAAAGACAATTTACTGAACTCTTAGGCCATTGAGAGTCGTTTACTAGAAATATTAAAATTTTCCAACACTTTATTCATGATTGCAGTTTTAAACAGTTTTTACAGAGAAGATCTAAGTTACTGATCTGTATGTGTAGTTAATTAATTTCCAGACTGTTTAAAAGCCATGTCATCTTATTCAAATAATGAATCAGTTGAGAATTTAAAAAAATATCAACTCAAGAATTTCCTGTTGATCAAGATGAATTATCAAATCCCCCAATCTCAACCAAAGTGTACTGCTAAGAACTTGTGTCAAGTTTCTGCATCAGATAGCCTGTAAAAAGGAAACGTGTCTGAGAACTGCTTGGTATAGTTTTGTAGGAAGGTCAAGAATGATTTTACCTAACCCTGCAAACTATCTGTAGCAAGTGAAAGAAAAAGTGAACGACATGGTGAGAAATGTCTCATAAGTAGTTGGTTGTCTGCAAGCTTCGTAATCTGGGGTTAACTAAAGAATGCTTAAAATGTAACTTATATCGGGTAGTTAAGTAAACACCAAAACTTGCTTATCTGTTACAACCGTGTTAAGTAAGAGACTTTGCAATGTGTTTGCAACAAGGCAGTACAATAATTAAGTTGAGACCAAACATTCAAACTACTGGTTTCCGGGCAACTTGTTGTTCATCTTGAAATACCAACAAGGTAAGATGGTGTTGGGTCAACCGTCATGTAAAAGTTTGTACTCATCAGTTCTGTTTGTTTGTCTATTTCAGATTCTTTAAGACACAAGCAGAGGATTCAGTCAAGAACAGACAAATTCTTACCAGACTGTACACTGTTGAACCCATTAAAGAGTGTTGAACCAGAACAGAGTTTGTAGATGTTAAACCAGTGCACAAGCGTTCCGCTTTCGGTGGTGACGGCCTGTTCCAAAAAATTCTAAGTCTCTATTTGGCCTTAATACGCATGCGCAAGAAATTTTTCTCGAAAAAACTAAGTCTCATTTTGGGTCAGTGCGCAAGTCTCTATTTTGCCTTTCTGCTCATGCGCGAATACTTCATTGTCATGCACTGGTTTAATATTTGAACTCTCTACTTGCAGTCTCTCTATTTGCATAACGAGTCTTTCTAGCAGACCCCTGTTCAAATTGTCCTAATTTTCCCGCCAAAAGACTTAGAAAAAAATACCAGGGCGCCAAATACGCATGCGCCAATTTTTTTTTTAATTTTTTAGGGTGACCCCTGTTCAAATGTTGGCAATTTTCCCGCCAAAAGACTTAGAAAAAATACGGCGTGCCAAATACGCATGCGCCGTTTTTTTTTTAAAAATTCAAAGGCTCATCTTCATTAAAATACAACTCATTTTCTTCTCTTTCATTTCTTTATTTGCATCTCATGTATTTACAAGACTGAATAAAGCAGCTAATTTACATGACTTGTGTTATTCTGATATGTCCTAAAGTGTCAAGCGTTGCTTTGTCTGCAACCCAAGTGAAATCCTCAATTCATGCTTGAGTCTTTGTTGCCGCCAACACTCCAGCATGAATTAAGGTTTGACTTCACTCGCAAACAAAGCGAAGCTTTCACTTTACATTTCCAAGTCTACAACACGAAGAAGCGTCACTTCGTCTTCTCGCCAAGTCAAATTCTCAATTTGCACCTGAGTATTTTTTCCTTGAAGTTGTGTTTGACTTCAAGTACTCCAGCGTAGATTGAGGTTTAACTTAGCTCGCAAAACAAGGTGAAGCTTTACACTAAGTCTTCTACGCGATGACAAGCTTCATTTGGTCTCCTCGCCAAGTCAAATTCTCAGTTTACACTGAAGTGCGTATTTGGCGCCCGAAAAGTGATATGTGAACCACACTTCAGCGTCTATCAAGATTTGGCTCACAAACAAAGTGAAGCTTCCATCGCGTTAACAGTCTCTAAGTCTACGACGCCAAAAAGAAACTTCAATTTACGACGGAGTTTTTTTTTTTTTTTTTGGTTGAAGTATTTTCCAATATTACTCCAGCGTGAATTGAGGTTTTCCATGGCCCGCAAACGAAGCAAAACTTGCTTTTTACTAAGAACTTGTCGCCACACCTTACGATCCTTCCACGGTGCACGTGTTTTGATTGAAGCCACAATTTCTAGTGGCAATATTTTCCTGAACATTTGGATTTTCTACTTATTTCTTGACAGCCTTCTTAAACTATGCATGCAGTGTAATGATTCCGTGGTAAAACCGTAGAAGGTTCAATGGCGGGCAGTAAATATGTCACTGCGATAAACTCATCCACGGCCGCGCGGCGCGGTAAGGAGGATAACAGCAACAGACGGTGAGCCCAATACTTCATACACACAGTAGCTGTGTCGTTTATATAATGGCGTCCAAAAATTTGTTTTATATATATATATATATATATATATATATATATATATATATATTGTTTTGGAAGGATCGGGAAGTACAGCTACAGCATGCATAATAAAGTATTAGTGGCACACTGTCAGTTTCTGTAACAAGGATTAAACGGAAATCTAGTACGATGCTGCAAAAACGCATCCTAAAACCAATCCGGCTTTCCGTGCGCAATATCGAGAAATTTTAGGCCTGAAGGATTTCAGACCTATTTTTCGAGGGAACTAGCGCCGTGGAGGAATTTACCAAGTGTAATTTTTCAGAGCTTAAGAAATCTCGCTACTGCACTACTGAACTAATATCAGTTGAATTTTGTTGGCACGAACAGAAAATTGTTAAAATAGTATTTTCTGTGGAAATGCAAAACGTTTTGCCAAGGAAAAAAGAGGCAAGTTGGAATTGATTTATGTGAAGCGTTTTCGCTTAAGCTCTGAACGCTCAGCTACAATTATTTTAACATTAACGAAGGTGTGACACCAGAATTTGCCGCCTGTTATTTCGGTCAAATATATCTGAAAAAACTTTCTCGTAGCCTGTTCTTGGAAACCACTGAACAGTATTCTACGATGATATTGTTTGTTCTGCTATACAGTGTGGTTCTAACTCTTTCATCTGTGGATCAAACCATACAGTGTGACCATTCTTTGTAAAGCTACTGAACAGTACTGTACTGTGGTACTGTTTGTTTTACTATACAGTGTGGTTCTAACTCTTTCATCTGTGGATCAAACCATGCAGTGTGACCATTCTTTGTAAAGCTACTGAACAGTACTGTACTGTGGTATTGTTTGTTTTACTATGCACTGTGGTTCTAACTCTTTCATCTGTGGATCAAACCATGCTGTGTGACTTATTCCTCGCGAAGCTAACTGTACAGTGTGGTTCTAGTCTTTCCATCTGTGGACCAAACCGTGCATTGTTTGTAAAGCTACTGAACAGTACCTGGGAGTGGCTTTGTTGGTGTTTTTATCGGTTATTATGTGGATGAAACAGTCCAGTTGGCTGTGCAACATGCGGATTTATCAACTTGAAGAAGCAAATTCACAATGAGGAAAAGGAAGGCAGTTCACAAGAATCTGCCAGTATTTTGCATAAAATGATGATTTATTTCCTTTAAAAGAAAAGTGCAAATTTCCAAAACTATACAGCTAATAACAGAGTAAATACGAATGTTTTCATTCTGGCTCGACGGCCGATCTGACGTATTTTAAACCGAGTTGTGGAAAAGTAAACTTCAAAATGAAAAAGCTTGCAAAATATCCACTTTTAAGGTTCGGTTTTGTTTTCATCAAACCGCTTAGGGTTTTTACAGAATGATGAATGAAATGATTGAATATACATTGTCATTATTAGGTTTTTCATAAGTCAATTATTTCCACCGGACATTAATTTTGAAAAAAATTACATCATCGCGTGTCGAACGTGTTGAGGTAAACTGCTAGTTCTTAGCGCATCTTAATAAATTAGCAAAAACTGCAGGAAAACCAAAACAGGATATTTGAATTTTTTTGGTAATTCAAAGAACTGCACTGTTTCATCCACTTTATGTGTTTGTCGGAATAGAGCTCAAAAACATTTTAATTCATTTAAAGCGTCTTAGCAGGCAAACAATCCTCGTGACACACCTTATGCTATCAGCCCCAAAGATTCAATGCGAAACTCTCCTTAGTGATCTCTAGCTATTTGCATTACCTTTGTTGAGAGAATCTGACCTCACATCACCGCGGTTGTCTTCAGTCCACAGCAGCTCGTGACCTCATCCACGATCAAGCAGAGGTAGAGGCGTACACTTTTCAAAAGACCGAGAAAGTTTCGAGCCAGACAAATTTAAGTTTCGCAAAAAAAAACTGAATTTGCTAACTTATTTCACGAAAGGTAAAGATAAAAAAAGTATGTTGTTTTGGGTTTTGCCGCGGAAGGCTTTTTTTTTTCAAGAAGGTTTGTTTGAAAAATGCACATCTGATATTTTTAGCTTGTTAGCTGCGCAATACAAATAATGAATTTATTGTTTTATTTCTATGATTTGAATTGCTTTTCTTGATTGCAATCACTGAATCTCTAATCTGCAAAATGGACCGCGAATTAACCGTTTCCATTAGTTAAGTAATTTTTCTGCCCTGCGTCCAAACAAGAACAAGAAATATAAAAAGAATCAAAATCGGACAAAAAATCATCTGGCCCAAAGTGCACGGTACTTTTGTAAAACGCACGCCTTGTTCATCTTTCTGTCGGTTTGTCATTAGCTAGTTTGGGGCTTCAAGCGTTTAAGCTTATATTAGCGCGGTTTATCTTGTTGGAGAAAATAGAAGCAAACACGATGATAATTAACACTTCTGATGCATTTGGTGTCGTTTTGAACCTACCGTCATAAACGCGTGCAGCTATTCTGCGCACGTGCATCATTGTTATGATGCTGTCCAAATGTAGTTATATATTCAAAGCAATTGTGTGTCGCGTCAGAGATAAATTTCCTTCGTCATTTGCTTCAACTCCTATACTACCTTACAAACATTTCAAGATGAATGGAAATCTCTACCTTAACGTGTTAACTAGATTCCTATAGATGGAAGTGCCCTGTCCTTTCGAGTGACATGCTTTGTCTTGGAAGGATTTTCACGTGAACTCTCTACTGGAACATAAACAAACAAATTATAAGTTGCTATGTCCTGTTTCCTTTAGACCTACTCGATGACTTTTTAGGACAGAACTTAGCAAAGCTTTTTCTAAAATCAACTGATTCTATACAATCAAGGCGTAAAAATGAACGAATTTGAGTGACACAGTCAATTAACTTGTCACTTCATACAATGCATGACGTCACGCACGAGCCTTTGTCTTTAAGTCCATTGTACAGAGTGGGTTCCCTTGGGAATTAATTTTTTTGACAGAGTTCTACCTCCCAACTTTTTGAGTAGAATTTTGATAAGGGGTTGATGATAAAAACCAGGGGTTCGAATTTAGAAAATGGTGCTTAAGAATTGGTTCATGTTTCTTGAAAAGGGAAAATGTGCATCAAAAAATTGTGCAGTAACTGCTGAAAGGGTAACTTCTTGATGTAGGTGCTAACGAAAAGGCCTGTCCGTTGGGAAAGGAATTTTATACCGTTTCACCGGCAATGGACAGGCCACCAGATTAGCGTTTACAAATAGTTGTTCTCGCTTTTTAATAAAAATAATGGGAATGATTTTCGCACAGGTCTCTACTTCATTATAAATGCTATATCCATACTGTTCCATTCTCCAATAACAAGAAATGTTTACATGTGCATTGCCCCAAACAATTCATCTGCTGCATGCATAACGAAGTAGGGACCTGCGCAGAAATCTTGCCAAATAATGAATCCAGCCTCGAGATTACGGACAAATTTCTTAAGTCCGAAAGTCAAGTTTCAAATTCTCAATAAACTTTCCTATAATATTTATCAAAGTTCTAGTAAGAAGAATATGCTACATTTTTTTTTCCGGCTCCTAGACTACAAAACTTGATCCTGACACTTTGGGTATTCACGTTTACGTGTGCACGCACAGACAAGTATCCATTGATTGTGATTGATCATATATAATACATTTTTCATGGCCTCGAGTGCCAGGGAATTCTGTTGTTGCTCCTTTTCTGCTTTTTGTTTCTATTTTAGCAGGGCTGCAGTATTTTCCTTAAACTCAAGAAGTGGGCCAAACAGTTTGTGCGAAAGTTGGATTAGTCCGCATAGGCAAGAGACCAATGCGTGGTTGATTGTCAGAGGTACTGTTTGTTTCGATTCAAAGGTGAATCCAGCGATCAGTTAACAGCAGACTAAGTTACAAAATATAAGTACTTCATCCCACCTTTAACCCTCAAAGGTCCATTGCTGTGGTGTTTTCTTCGCCTGCATTCCCATCGGATGGCTTGATTGACCTTTTGCTCAGGCTAGTTGAAAAAGGAGAAAAAGTATATTTAATTTGGCTAAATTGCAGAATACTCAGCGCACTTATTTACGTGTGTCGGAGCCTTTTGAAGAACGAGGCCTATTACAATGGACTCTATTGTTATTCATCAGTATGTTAATGAGCAGCAGGGTATTCTGCAATCTAGCCAATGAGAAGAATTACTCTTTCTTTTCATTAGCATATCTGCTCCTCCATTTTTTCATAATCAAGCTTGTAAAGAACTTATTCTTAAGTTATTAAGAAAACATCCTGGGTTCAACACACTGTCTCCTATACGAGTATTCTTGTAACAAAAAAAAACATAACAGAATTTTCTCAAACGCAAATTGCGTGAAATAAGTTGTTCAAAACATAATCAACAAAATAAATGAATAACAATTTTCTTCGCTCACTGAGTCAACACTTGCTTCCTGCCAAGTGAAACATGCACGTACCTGTTTCGAATCGAGTTTAGTTTTTCTTCGGAAGTTGAAAACCTTCCACGTTCCAAAGGCCCGGTAGTTCTGCTTCTGAAACGAAGATGAAAAGTCGATTAAAAATGCAGTTGCACACGCGCTACTTTGTTCAGCTTTGATGTACCTCGCCATTGTCTGAATGATGAACCGTTTATGATAACGAAAATAAGCTATAAAGATTGCTCAGGACAGTAAATAATTTTCAAGGAGAGTAAAGAACTCAAACAGTTTTTATAGGAAGAGAGTGATACTGTACTTTACCTCCCGTGGAAGCGAAGACACGTCATATCGCATGGTTCACGTGCTCTGTTTGGTTTCCCTTCCGCTGTTTTTGCTCTCAGTTCTGCACCAGAAGTTTATTTTGTCCTTCACTAAAAGAGAACTCATCTTGGAAATTGTTATGAAAGGAATACTGACTTTTCAGGAAATACTAATCCAGTCGGAAGACAGGATAAGCAATTTTTTCCGTTGAAGTTGTTACGCGGCTTCTCAAAGTCGCAGCGAGAAGGTGACAGTGAGAAATAGAATGAATAATAAGGCACCTTCATTTGCATTTTAAATTTCGCGCCACGCTGACATAGTTCTCAAGTGTTTGGCTGTTTATGACTGGAAGTGAAAGGAAGAACCAATAGTCAATGAAAACAACCTGAACTCCCAAATATTTCTGACAACCATTACATTCAACAATCTGGTCATAATCAGGATAACGGGCCCCTGTCATTAGGGAGCTTATGCAAGAACGACGACTATGCCTCGGAAGGCAAGTTGGAAAAATGGATTTGTTTTTCTCCCGTACCAATGGCGGCAGACTTATTTCATTATCTTTCCATAACTTTTCAAACTGCCGATTTTTCCAACTTAACCCGTTTCCTGTTCGTTACAAATGTTTCTCGGCAATTTTGTCGTTGTGCACTGGCGTCCTCCAGAAAACCTGAAAAATGGTCATTTCACTTTGTTGCTTTGCAGAGGACGGCAAAGAAATCTACCAGACTGTATTTTGCACGTGCAGTTTCACTGTTTCGTTCATCAACGCTATTGTTTGGTGCCGTTGTAGTCGACGTCGTCGTCGTGTTTTTCTTAGGGTCCCTAATCATAGCGGGGCTTCCACGCGCGCGAAGCGCGCGTGGGGCAGAGCCCCATACTCGTGGAATATGGTCAACCTCTTTTCGTTTGGTTGTCACGTGACTGACCGAGCGTACGTACGTACGTACGCGTCTACAGATTGTACGGGTAGGATAGGGGAGACTATCAAAAGGAAGGGAGGGGTATCTCAGGCTTGTCTTGGCAAATCCACATCTTTTATATTGGACATTCACAGTATGGTCAATTGACAGCTGTCAAAACGGGATAGCCACTGACCAGCACCACATGACCATATTGTGGGCTTATGTGTCAACTCATCGAAGTGACGTGATTTATTTGAAAGCTGTCTGCTGACCAGATCGTGGGCTCAAGTCTCGAGTTCTGGTAGCCCGCGTATTTTTGGCGGGAAATTGTGTTGACGACCGAAAAAGAAATTTTCAGTTCATTGTCTTCTTGAGACACAACATTATTACTCTACACTGTTAAAGTTTTACTAAAGGATAAACGAAACAATTTCTATTGCTATTGTCAACAAACAATAGCAGAGAAAATATAATTTGCAGAACACAGGGTTCAGCTGAAGAGCAACGGGAAAGAGAGCGGAAGAGAGCAAGAATTAACTGGGGAAGAATGAGCGAAGAAGATCTCCAAAGAAGGCGAGCTCGGGAAAGAGAAAGGAGACGAAATTATAGCGAAGAACGCCGACAAGCAGAAAGCGTCCGGACTCGAGAAAACGGACAAAATGTTAACGAAGAACGCCGAGAAGCGGAAAGACTCCGTGCTGTGGAAAACAGACAAAATTGTAGCGAAGAATGCCGAGAAGCGGAAAGACTCCGTGCTGTGGAAAACAGACAAAATTGTAGCGAAGAACGCCGAGATATCCTGCTAAAAGCCATGCAAGAGAGAAACCTCGGCTCGTAGGGTAAAGCTGAGAAGGTTTTTTGCCCATGATTATGAATTATAGGATTGAAGGAAACCCTGAAGTTCAGTAATAGATTCTTGAGTGCTTAATAACTTTATGATTTCATTTAATAATTCAATTTGAGTGGCATCCATAACTCAATTTTAAAAAAAGAAAAACATTTACATTTATTTTGCTTCCATGCAGGCTATATACCGGAAACTCGATATCAAGCTAAGTGGAACCGTCTAAATGTGTTTTTAGATAGATAGTTATATCTAAGCCCTTTTGCATACATTTTACCACACCTTGGAGTAAACATTTATTTTACCGAGGTGCTCGTTTTAACACGAAAATGACAAGAGTTGTGTCCTGCATTTCCCAGTAGCGTGTACAAATCTTTTAGATACATTTACGCAAATAGAATGGTTAATTTCATCAGGAATAAAATACAGTACATCGATAATTTGTGTTTTTTGTAGAATATACTCCATGACTTTGTAGGTAGAAAGACCGTACTAATGGCAGACGAAAGTTTAGACAAAAATCTATAGCGAGTTAACCGACCTCGACACTAAACTATAGTTAAAAACGTTTGTGAATTCCTTCGCAATATTTTAGAATGCTTTTACAGTTTAAAGTGAAATGAAAGTACGGGCGCCCCGCTTTTAGGCTTGGCTAAATCTATATATTATAATGCGTCGCCTCCATCGAGCCGGGTAAACTAATGGCCCCGTTTATATGGAATCTGGAAGGATCGCGCCTACCCTAGCCGCCCTGGGCTAATTATGTTTTCCTAAAAATTGCGGCTAACCGTTTACACGAGAAGTAAAAGTGGGCTCAGCTGCAAGGGTGGCCGCCTGACAGTCAACTTCTCCCCATTTAAACACTTTGGCCCACTATATAATTCACCAAATTACATAGACTAACAATAATTGCAGGAATTTCGAAATACAACGCATAAATATTAAATGGCGAGGAAACCTGAAAGAAACCACAATCCTTATACAGAATCAGGATTCTTCATACCAAGAACCAAACGAAAGAGCAACTGAATTAATGACTGACCAACTCGAAAACGTAATGCTACTTTAAATTTGGTCACTGCGCACATTTTTTTTTTCATCAATTGTGTAATTTATCTCCGCGTTTTATCTTTCTGCACTTACAATGTAATATAATGTAGAAAAATGTTTGTAAATAGTTCAAAAATAATAAGAACCGAAAACTGAACTGAATGAGGACAAGCGTGACAATAAGATAAAATGACAATAAATTTATTACTTACTTATAAGGAATTCTTTAAGTTGTTTTTTTTTTAAAAAAAAAACGAGATGGAAGAAGACCAAGCCTGATCTCAGGAGTAAGTGAGTTACAAACTTTGAGCCTTGATAGAAAACAGAAATGTTTCTGATATTAGTTTTATATAGAGGTAACTGTAAAGCGCAAACATTTCTGGTGTTATAGCTAAGTGTCTGATTGTTTCTCAGAAAGTTATGAAATTATAGTTGGTAGTGCAGAGTTTATGAACGAGAACATAATCCGCCATGACCAATGACATAAATTGGTAATCAATGAGTAATCGCTGGCAGCTGGGTAATTAGTTGATTAGTCATTGATTATTGGCGATGATCAATGTGCAGTCGATGAGTAATCGAAGCCCAAAAATTTTACATCGATTACCCATTGATGTAATTGATTACCTATTGATGTTAGATATTACGCATTGATGACCCATCGATTACTCGTCGACTAGCTATTATACCGCGCACGAAAGACAAATTTCTTGCTTTCTTGTACCATTTTTTTTTTTGTTTGCGATTCTTTTATCTGTGTTAGACGTATTTTTCTTTATAACTGGCGTTCCCGTTGACAAAATTGCGCCTTCACAAAAGGTCAAACAACCTCCTGCATGTCGAGACATGAAGTGCTAATCACAAATACAGATGATTCTTAATTGTGCAATTTCGCTTTTTAATAACAAAAACAACTGAAGAGGAACCAACCAGTCTGAAAATGCATATGAAACTAACAAGTACGCTGACAAAATTCGAATGAAATCAATGACTAGTTAATACTATATAAATGACTAATCGATGCAATCAATGACTAATTGATAACCAAACATTTTGTGGCCTATTGATTAGTCGTCGATTACTCATTTATCATCGGCAATAATCTAAATCTATAACTGATCAACTGATCACCTATAGATTACCTATTGATCACACATTAATTTAATTGATGTCATTAATGTCATCGATTAGTTATTACTGGAAAGGTCGAAATTAAGTCGTAAGTTATGAAATTAAGTTCTCGTTCATAAGAGTTTATAAATACACTAAGTTGTAATGAGTGGATGTCATGACATTTTAAAAGCATATGTTTGCTAAAAATAGATCAGTATGAGGATCATATCTTGACTTGTTAATTATTCTTAGTGCACACTTCTGTGAAATAGCTAATCATTGAAGGTTAGATTGATAAATAACCTCTCAAACTAGCTTACAGTAGGACAAATACGGAAGTATTAGTGAATGGACATTTTACCAGCCAATAGGGAGACATGAGGTATCCAAGTAAGATTGTCGTGTAAAAGTACCACAAGGAACATAGTTGTAGAAACACCAGTGATCGACTGCTCATCAAAAATCACTTGATAATCATCTGAGTTTTGCCTTTTCCGGCCAAGAGTTAAAAGCCATGAAGTAAAATGTAATTAGAGATAGCTTATTTGCTGAAAACCAAGTTGACAATTTGTTCTAATTCACCATTTATTTTATTAACCAAACAGAGAGAAAGAAATGTGACTCGTTTTCTCTTAGACTGGGTCACTACTGATGAGAAATAGATAATTTAGTGTCATCAGCAAATAAGATTACTTCAGGTTTCGAGGCATTTTTCAAGTCATTGATATATAATATAAAAAACAAGGGACCAAGAACCGAGTTTCAGGACCCGCATTCCACACGTTATACGATGGAAAGAAGTTTATCGGGTTATTATAACCCTTTATATACAAACTGCAACTTCTCGAAAAAATAACTTTCAACACAATCCAGGGCCATACCAAGAATTCCATAATATTCTAGTTTTTAAAAAGAATGTTGTGGTTTACTGTGTCCAAGGCTTTAGAGAGATTCAGAAATACTCCGGTCGATGTTCTTTGCGATCAATAGCCTGAGTGGACATTTCATCATACACATCGACCAACGCACGACTCGTAGAATGCTTTTTCCTAAAACCATACTGATTATCAGATACTGTAGAGCACCAAATTTATTATGGTAAACTAAAATACGGTTGTAGGTAATATGCTCTAGAAACTTCGAAAAGCAAGGTAAAACCGAAACAGGTCTGTAGCTGCTTAAATTCACTGCCCGTTCTGGAACCATACCGGAACAAGAATTTCACTCGGACATTAAACCGGGATGAAAGCTCCCTCCGGTATGACCTCATGGGTTATGACGTTTTCTGGTTGTGTGATGTAAAATAAAGAATTATTATTTTATTTATTATTATATAGTTTTTACCCTCGACATTACCTTCGACACTAGACATGTTATCCTGGACCCTCGACACTCGACAAAAACCCAGAGTCTGTAAAATGCATACAAGCCACAAGAGGGAACCGGGGTGAAAGTCGCCCGGGGTTATATGTGTATGATAAATCAATCATCCGCCCAGGACGGTTTTGGAACAGATAGAGCTTGTCACTTGAGTTAATTACAGATTATCTCAAAGTTTCTGTCAATTTCCGTATTATTTATGTTTCGTTTTCCAGGGAAAACCGAAGGCATGTACACAGACGCTTACTTTTCAAGTTTGGATGCAAATCACTTGTCTAGATTTTATTTTTAGCTTTCCGACCAATTAAACGCTTTAATTAACTGCACGAAATTGTTTTCTATCTGGTTTAGCTATAACGTCTTATTTCACGACGGGTACAAGTACAATTCAAACCCAGTACATCGAATCACACACCACTGACTTATGAACTCATCAAGACATTCATTTATTATCAATGCAATCACCTCAGAAAAGAATCGTTTGCGGAAAACATCATGGCACACATACTCAATTGTTTTAAAAAAACTGTGAGAACAGTCCTGTTCTGTGTTATTTTGACCCCGAGGACCTGGAGGGGTGCATTTCTGTCAAAAGAGCCAGTCACCCAGTGTAGCCAGTTCCTAGAATAGAAGATACGCACTAATGGAAGCCATCAATAGAGAAAAACATTTTTTAAAAAAACAAGTTGAAGGCTTTTAAAAGCCAGTTTTTTCAGGCTGTGCGTTAAACAAGGACAATGGGAGGGGTGAATTTGCTTCAAAAGGCTTCTTAGAAATATTGCCAAACAATGAATTCAATATGTACATCTGGTTATATTTCACTATACATGTAACCTAAATTGCAAGCTATAAGCAAGCAACGTTAAAGGCAATATGGAAGACATCAATCTCTGCAGATCTGATAAATTGCGTATTTGCAGTTTGCATGAGTTACTGGACTCCTCCTATAAGGACAGTCGGCATGCAATCAAAGACCATCCAGCTGCGTGGCTGCCTGGGGAATGTGCGTCAGCGTGTTACAGTAGCATTAGAAGACCTGCACTAGCAGCGGGAAATATGGAGGTACTGCATGCCTAATGAGTGCACTTATGAGAACATGAAAGTACAGGAGGAATCTGCAATTCTTCACTACAAAATGTTTTTTTTTCTTTTTTTTTGTTACAGTTTTACAGTGTGGGCTTGACTGATTACGCTTCTATAAAATTGGTTTTGAGGATGGAAACCGAATAACTGAGAAACCCGGGCACTAATGAAGTCATTACGTTTCACAATATCAATTACCCACAAACGATTTTTGCAGCAAGGCACATAGCACGATCTCAGTTAATATGACCTCTAGTTTAGAAACTTTTCTCCAAGTTGCGTAATATTATCTTATTAATAATTCATAAAGAAAATACAAAGGAAAAGAATGTTTGATGAGTGTAATAATAAATAGGTAGACATAAAAAGCTTTTGAAGCCGTTCAATAAACTCGCATTTCTTGATATAGCATATCAAGACTAAACGCATTAACATAGTTCTAAGTTTTGCGCAATTAACAGTTTTTGCATTCTACTTTTGTTCTCTAGAATGAGTGGTATGATTTACTAATATTAAAACAGTGTGGGACGAAAGCCTTGACATAAAAGACCGTGCAGGGGACAAAATAACTCACATTGCGCGTGATTGAAAGAAAAATGATTATTGTTGCACACCCAGGTCATTCAAAATCTTGTTTAGTTCTCAAGAGAGTCAGTTGCGCTTAGGAAAGCGAAGTCGCCACAAGTACCACAACAGACCAACTCTGCACGCCCATAATGACTTGGCGTTTGATGTTTCTCCCATTACTGGTTTTTCTCCTGTGGCTTAGCACTACAGATGCCTCTCATTTTCGAGGTGGTGTGATAACGTGGAGGCCGACTTCACCAAATTCTAGGGAGGTAAGACTAGAGAGCGGTGTTACTGACACGCCCGTTTGGTAACTGTAGGTTTTTAGCAAGCTGTCCTAACTAAAAGAGCATGATTATCTTTAATAGTTCAATGATAAAAATGCTAGTGGATGAGATTCTCAGGACGTCACTTTTTTCCTTTCTCCCAACATTCATAAAAAAAACGCTTCATCAAGCAACAAAAGAGGCATCAATGACTTGAGGTCTCCCTCAACCAAAATCCCTTTTGGTAAAAAAAATCGACATAAATACCACCAAATAAAGACCCTTAAAGCACTTGCATTGACTCTGATTATGACTTCCGCTCGGGATCGACAACTGTTCTTTTCAGCTTGCACCTGGACGATCCAACTCTACAAAAGATCTACTGGGCTCAAACCATTTATAAACACGTTTTGCACTGATTCTGTTGGGAACATAGTTCTCGCATATTTAACCTGCATCAACTAGAAAACCCTTATTCTGCGTTTCTTTTTTTTTTAATTTGAAAATACAGTCAACTAGCTCTCGCAACATATAAATCAAATGCCTTGTGCATGTGTGGCAACTCGGACCTGTCCTTCAACTCCCAACGTTTTCAAATACTTACGCTTTCAATACAAGAGTTGTATTCGCAAATTGTAACTATTCGCCTGATATGGATATTAATAATTCCAACGATGTACTAAACCACATAGAGACATGTCTGAATTAATGCTGTAAACTTGGGCAGGAGGCAACCAGCGGACCATGGTCTGTTAGCAGTTTAGCATATATAAAAACATTGATCACTCCTTGATAGCCAAGAGCATATCTGTGTTCCCCAAAAAGAGAGGCTTTCATTTCCACGGCTAACGGGATTCATGACCCACAAAAGTGCGTTTAAAAATAAAGACCCCAAGGACTTTTAGAGTAGGCCAGATCACTGACGTCTTCCTTTCTGTCTTTGATCGTTGACTGTGGGCATATTTTAACCTAGAGATTCCGAATGCGAAACTATCCAAACTTAACATGTAAAAAGTCGAAGTTCTCAAATTCTTTACAGTATATTTCTACTCTTTTTGAGAATTGACTTCATGAACAACAGCTTTGAAAATTAAACCGAAGGCCACCCCTTAACTTACTACAGCTATAGATTTTCACGAGTGACCTTCATCCCTGTTTGACAAAGTTCCCAAAAGAAGTGAAAGCGACAAAGCAGTTTCATTATCCCTTAAAAACATCCCTTAACTTACATACGAGCTCTGACGACAATCCCAACCCAACCCCTCCCTCAACATACGCCCAACTGTTATCGATGCCTCCAAAAAAGCGACATTTGCACCAGTCTAATTGGTTAAAGTTGACTCCCCCCCCCCCCCCTCCCACCCTGGCGCAACGTTCAAAACCATATCACGTGTGCGCATAAATTAATGACTTCAGAGAAAAGATTGCTCTGTAAGGCAACATTTTTTAGTTTATACCAACTCAGCAAACTCGAAATTTTAGCAATCTGATTGGCTCAGTATCTCGGGATATACAATACTGTTCAGCACAATTTCTATGTTACTGCCGTTTCCAAGAGAAATCAACGAAGTTGCTTCATTGGTTTGAACTAAAAAAAATATTGTCTTCAATCTCGGTAAATAGTGGCTTACGAAATATTCCGTCAATACTCATTTCGATTGCAGAGAACAACTGTTAATTGTAATGAAGTAACAATAGGATAGAATATCGGTCTCTAGAATTGACGAAACCATTCACAGGCGTTTGAAACCGGCAGTGCAAAGTATGTGACAAGGTTTATTTCCGAGCTTGAATAGTTTTTTAAAGTTCGTCGCTGCGTGTCGGTTTTACAACATTTTACAAGCTGTACGCTAGCTATTTCTATTCTTACCTAACCATCTACAGCCAAAACTGACAGCAAATTGTATAAATGTCGTCCTATATATTCTTCAGCATTTCAGAATCATTTTATTCATTTTTCATTGATTCAAATACTTCTTTGGTTGTTCAACAATATAACGCACCGTTCCTCTTGTTTGTGATGATCTTCTTGTTATATTTGCCTTCATCCTTCACTCATATTGCACCTTAGCGATAGATGTAAATTGACAGCAAAACAGTAGCTTTTGTTATAGACCTAGACTTTCACTCAACAAAACGAGCACTGTGATTCGTTGATTTCTGATCACGTGCTCCTGATCAAATTCAAATGTTGTTGCCCGCGCGCCAAAGACACCAACATGTGATCAGTGCATGACTAAATTAAGAACAATACCTGTTTTATTTACATTTTATTAACATACATGAAAAATTTCTCCATTTTGATTAGCTAAGAGAAATGCAATTTTCAGTTAATACAAAGAAGAAGAGAGCTAATTCAATGCAAAAAGAGGTAACAAACCAAGCATTCTGATTTGTCAATGATAAAAGAAACACACAGATAGCCAATCAAATGCAAGCCTTTATGGAGCAAAATTTGGATACACTGAAAATTTGCGCGCGAAACAATGGCCGGCGTTTTTAGTAGGTTTTCTTTCGTCACAGCAACAACTGTACAATAGCTGAAAAGCAGCTCTAAAAACAAAAATACTGTGAAAAGCACTGCTTTTTGGTTGTCGGTGTTGAAAAAAAGGTGTTTAGAGAAGAGAATTTCTGAGGAAATCAAAAATTACGAGTCGGCGGAGCTTAGCACTTTGCTCGAGCGATTCTTTGCCGAACTTAAAAACAAACACGGTGAGGCTTACGAGCCAGAAACCCTAAGAGTAATGATTACTCAGTTGATAGACACTTGACGAACATAGGGTATACCTTGCCCATTGTTCACGACAGAGAATTCAGTTTCTTCAATTAAAACAAGTACTGGACGGGAAAGCGAAATTAAACAGCTTCGCTTGGCTGGCTGCGGCAAGCGCCCACACAAAGCTCGACAGCTATCCGAAGAGGAGGAAGAAATTCTCTGGAAGAGCGAGAAAGTCAGTGGTAAAACCCCAGAATCCTTGATTCATACAATGTGGTGGCTACTCATCCAACAATTTGGTCTCCGTGGAAGGCAAAAACATCACTGAATGAAACTGGAGTTATTCAGAATCCTGAAAGGTGACGACGGCCTTGAATTAATTAATCTGGTCCTTCTACTTTAAATGCAGTAATTCCACACGTGATGAGCTCACAAGCGCAGAATCTGATGAATTCCTTCACTAACTGCACTGTCTCATTCAACCCCAACTGCAAGACCTCGCCTGTCATTAAACCTCGCAAATGACGATTCCCTTTCATCGAAAGTGATTCGGATACAGATTTATACAGACAATTCCTTGAACATCGTAGCGTACTTTCAACTTTTTTTGACATGTTTGAGTCAAACTGTTATTTTTATCGAAAGCGGTTGACATTTGCAGGGTTTTAAAAAATTTTTTTGCACGTGATTTTTGTATCTTCTTAATACATAAATTAGAGGGATGATTAGGTAGGTAAAGGCGCACACGGGCCACAGGAGGCCCACATGGTTAGACCTTATCCCGGTTTCTGTAGCATGAAGTACCTGGGAGTAATGTTACTCTCCCCTGGATGGGATGCTAGTCCATCGCAGAGTCACCCACAGCATTATATCACTGGTACCCATTTATACAACTGGGTGGAGAGAGACAGTGTGGAGTAAGGTTTCTTGTCTAAGGAAACAACACAAGTTAGGGACGGACCATTTTTTTTTCGCTCACTGCTTGTGCAGGAATTTTTTTTTTTTTTCAGGTGAACCCCTCTGCACTAATTTTTTTTACTACGTGTGAAAAAGTCACAATTGGACCTTCCTTCTGCATGAATTTTTTTTTTTGCCTTCTTTTTTGCATGAATTTTTTTCTTGGCATTT
Source organism: Ricordea florida (assembly GCA_949710005.1). NCBI lineage: Eukaryota > Metazoa > Cnidaria > Anthozoa > Corallimorpharia > Ricordeidae > Ricordea > Ricordea florida. The sequence continues at coordinate 1,711,441 of OX453281.1, read as the reverse complement.
TCCCTTGCATGAATTTTTTTTGTTTTTTTTTTCCCCAGCCCCCCCCCCCCCCCCCTCATCACTTTTCTAATGGTCCGTCCCTTACCCCCAGCATTATATCACTGGTACCCATTTATACACCTGGGTGGAGAGAGACAGTGTTGAGTAAAGTTTCTTGTCTAAGGAAACAACACAAGTTACCCCCAGCATTAAAATTTGAAAATCCAAATCTATCAAAGTTATCAAGTGAAGCAAGTGCGAAATGTGAAGGAAAAATAACAATTGAAGAATGCCAAAATATTATTAAAACATTCCAGCTAGGTAAGACTCCTGGAAATGATGGTCTGCCAATTGAATTTTATAATGTCTTTTGGTCATCAATCGGTGAAATGGTGGTCGAAAGCTTTAACGAAGCTTATGAAGAGGGAGAAATGTCTAACTCACAAAGGCAAGGGGTCATTACACTTATCGAAAAAACAGGTAAAGACAGAACCCGTCTTGAAAATTGGAGACCGATTTCTCTCACTAATGTTGACGCTAAAATAGCATCTAAAGTAATAGCAACACGAATTACTAAAATTTTATCTGAGATAATCCATAGCAATCAGACTGGATATGTTTTAGGTCGATACATAGGGGAAGCAGCTAGATCAATTCTAGATGTCATGGAATACACTAAAACATTCGATATTCCGGGTATACTATTATTCATAGATTTTGAAAAGGCATTCGACAGCCTTGAATGGAATTTTATGTTTAAATGCTTAGAAATTTTCGGCTTTGGTCACAGTCTTGTAAGATGGGTGAAAACATTTTATAGTAATGTATCCAGTTGTATTATAAACAATGGATCTTTTTCTGCTAATTTTGAGTTAAACAGAGGTGTAAGGCAAGGGGATCCTCTGTCGCCAAATCTATTTGTGATCGCAATTGAGACTTTAGCTGCTGCAATCCGAACTAGTATCGATATTAAAGGAATTAAATTAGAATTAGAGGAATGGAAACTTGTTCAATATGCAGATGACCTCACTGCCTTTTTATCCGATTTAACATCTGCACAAAATCTCTTTAAATTACTTGATCGTTTTGAAAAATTATCAGGTTTAAAGGTTAATTATACTAAAACAGAGGCAATGTGGATTGGTTCGTGTCATGACAGCCCTGAGAGACCCTTATCTCTAAAATGGTGCAAAAGCGTAAAACCCCTTGGGGTACATTATAGTTATAACAAAGAAGTGTCTTTTCAGAAAAATTTTTACGACAAAATTACCGAAATTAAAAAAAAATACATCAGTGGAGCTGGAGAGGTCTCTCTTTATTTGGTAAAGTATCAATTATTAAAAGTCTTCTTCTCCCTAAATTGGTATATATATTCTCTATCCTCTCACCTCCCTCGAAATTTATATCACTGATTCAAATGATAATATATAAATTCTTGTGGAAAGG
>OX453281.1:1577516-1705016 GCA_949710005.1 Ricordea florida | reverse complement strand
GAAACTGGTCTTCATATAACGCCTTAGTAACCTTTCCACTATCAGCACTATTACGGCTGTTTATGATGTCTCGTATTTCCTATATTTGGGGTTTTTGTATCGCAAGCAAAGTGATAAAAGAGGATCTTAATTATATTGTTTTCATCCCTCAGGCAAATTGCATTCTGACGTACCATGGTGGTGGTTATGCAGGTGAAATCTATGGCGTAACGTTAATGCTGGAGGATTTTCCAGCTGGAACTACAGACTTCAGTAGTGCTTCTTCTTTCAGCTCAGTCGGTATGCAGTTTCTGGTTATGATTATCTATAACACCGGCTCATGCAGTGACGTGCCTGTGTTCACAGGGTCCACCCCACAGGATGGCGAGTGTTCCCAGGTTCAGATTGGTTCGTTTTACAGTGCAGTCGTTGAAGTCGTATCGACAAACCCTTTAACACCGTAAGTACAAATGCTTCGATATGTGTATGAAGTGTTGAGGTTCTGCCCTTCTGCTAACAATTTAGAAACGAACGTTTGAATAGTATGCTTAATTCAATTACTATTCTTCTTCAGCACAAACCTATGGAAATCAAAAACTGTTCCAAGCAAAAATGCACGGTGTAAAACCTCAGTTCCCGGTCGTTTATTATTTTTTTCACCTGCCAAGATGTTTTGAGAATCGAATGGATTTCTAAAACATAGAGGGCGTTTTGACCGCAATAAAAAGCATATTTTAGGTTAATGATATGTTTACATTATAGCCAATTGTACGATCAGACATTCAGAACAACTAAAACCACTCGAAACGTCGGGTCGGTGAATTGCAACTTGTTAAGTTGTTCATCTTAATTCAGCGTAGCATCAAGCTGTGTCTGATCTTTTTGTTCGTCAGCAGTACTGTCTCGCCTCTCCGTGTTTATAGGAGGCACTGATAAAGCACTGTTTCCCGCATTTGATGCACAAAACTATGCCTCTGATCCACTTTTACAAACAAGTATTTTAAAAGTGTTTGTTTTGTAATGATAGACATGCAAAAATTGCAAGGCGCTGATTAATCCCAAAAAAGTGGGGGCAGCTGAAATTGAGTGAAGGAATTCGAATTTCAAATTTTACATGCAAACGATTTGGAGTACAATTTGGAATAAACAAGCACAAGTAAATTTATTAAAGACAACTAATAATATACATGCGAAAATATCAATGCTCTGATTGGCTGAGTACACGTCAATTAATCCCAAACGGTACAGAAACTTGAAATTGAGTGCAGAAATTTGAAATTAAATTTTGTGCATGTATATTATCAACAAGTAATCAAATTATTTTGGGTGCAATTTTGTATAAATAGGCACTCGTAAATTTTTCAAAGACGACAAATTACTCTCGCCCTACAGTCCTGTGCAACTTTTTCAGTTTTTGAAAACTTTACTTGTACTCCAAATTGCACTCGAAACCGTTTGATTAGATATACAAATTGCACTCACCAAGTGAGCCGGGCTGTTTTGCAGTATTGACGAGATAGTCACGTCCTCGCCAACTGGTATGCAAATTTCACCACTGGTTGACAACGGAGGGATTTATCACAAAGTTATTACATGGTCCCCAACTGAGTATCAAAATGGCACCAACGTTCTGTGCTTCAAAGCGGTGGACAGTTATGGGTGAGAAAAGTTTCATTACCTAATGCTGTAATGATTTACAGGTGGAGAAACATGACCGTAGAATCACAAATACCTTGAGCTTTTCTGATTTGTGCACCATGTATGCCCCTAGAGCTAAATAGTGATTTGTTTTTGTTATGTTCAGCCCTTGTGAATTTAAAAGTATAATGTCCTACCTGTTGGCTTCTCTTTTCAGCTTATGTGTGACTCTCTCTCTCTCTCTCTCTCTCTCTCTCTCTCTCTCTCTCTCTCTCTCTCTCTCTCTATCTTTCTCTCACTCTCTCCGTATCTCTCTCTCTCTCTCTCTCTCTCTCTCTCCCTCTCTCTCGTCCTCGCTCTCTCTTAAAGGCGAGTATTCTCGATGAGCACTGTCACTCTAAAGCTAGGAAAAACTTTGTCAGTAAATTAATGTTCAAACACATTAGAAGTCCATGTTTACAATTTATTGCGCATTTGCTTGGATTCATTTCTATGGATTTGAATCTTTTTGAAATTACAAGGGCCTCAGAACTATTTTCCCGAAAATTTTAGATGCAATTTTAAGTTTTACGAAAGTGAAAATTTTTCTGATTGCTCTCAGTCGATCGCATTTTCGAATCCGAAAAGTTTAGGTTCCATTTTACTAAGAAAAATAGGCTAACTTGGGGTTTGAATTGTAAAAAATTAAACTTAAGAAAATCGTAGGAAATTTATTAGGTATACTACGAAAATTGTACATGAATGGTTATCTATAAATTTTTAGCCTTCCTCAAGCTATAGAAAATTCTAGGCAATTTTTGCTTCTCCAAACAGGTATTTTACAGTATGACCATCATATTTTTTGTGTTTTCTGATTATACTGCCACAGAATAACAGGGTCTATTTCTCCTTTCTTCACAAGACGTCTATTTTTGACGTTAGTCTTGCACTTTGCCTGTACTCGCATTTTGGTCTGATTTTGGTTGGGATTTTTCTCGGTATGATCACACATGACTTTGTTGGGTTTTGTTGGACTTTGTTGGGGTTTCATTTTGTCAGATTTTGGACTAATGTTTGGGATTTTGATTTTGATCGGACTGATTTTGATTGTTTTTGGTTGAATTTCGCTGGTTTTAACGGATATTGGCTGATTTTGGTTGATAATGGTTGATTTTACATTCAGTCAAATTTTTTCCTGGAATCCAGTTGCGCTAGGACCCGCGTTTTACAACTACTCGCATAGTAACACCAAATTTGTTTTGGTTGTGCTCTCTTCCTAAGCGAAATGGTCCAACAACATACTTTAGTCGGCTATAATTACAACTTACAGAGCATACTTTGCACTGTTTCCTTTTCATTCTTTTAGGGCTGAAAGCGAACAGAGATGTGTCACCATCTTAGTCGGGCAAAATAGTAAGTAAAAGGTTTCCAAGTTCTTCACAAGCTGAGATCTGTTTATTTTTCATATGCTTCGTTAACTTTAAAATGCGGATACATCGTTTTAAAGTGACACAGCGTGTTTCATGGTTTGATCTCTCCTCAACACACACTCACTGAGTATGGTATAGTCTGGTTACACACATGTCAACACACACTCACTGAGTAGGGTATAGTCTGGTTACACACATGTCAACTTCTCAAACCATGGGCTCCTGCTCAAACTCCGATAATGCATGAGGAAAAGACAAGGGAAATCAGACACTGTGACGAGTTTGGATATTTGATGAAACACGGTGCGTTGTTGCATCGTTAAATTCTCCTTCTAAATAATTTCGCGCCGCTTGAGAAGCAATATCAGGCACTCGATACATGTCTTTTATCACGTATCAAACACCTCGAATTTTGCTAAAATACTCCGCTGCGCATCGCATTGGCAGCTCTCTGCTCGGTGTTTTACATGTGATGAAATACTGTATCTCGTGATTGATATCTTGCTTCGTATACTACGTGGAATGTAGGTTTTATTAGCTCGGCTTATAAATACTTGCATTTTTGTTTTCCCAGGTTTCACACCAAATGTGATTTTGGAAAGTAGGCAGCCAGAATATCCAATCAGTGAGATTAAAGAAGGTTTTATGTGGTGGAGTATCCAGTTTGACAGTGTGGTAAGTGGAAAACTGGACAGCTACAGAACTAACTAAGATTTTTGTCAACAATGAAGTGTTAACACTCATCAAATTGCCAAGGACAAGCCAGGCTGGGAGGAGTCATTTCGATTCTAATAATATACATGAAAAAATTACTCGATTCTGATTGGCTGAGAGCAGTGCAGTTCAAGTGTAACACCAGTGCAAAAAGTGTAATACCAGTGCAAAAAGTGTAACACCAGTGCAAATTACACATCGATTTTCTGGATTATGATATTCTTTATTTTTAAACGAACCGCTTTAAGTTCGTAGCGTTATCAGCTGATCTTCATCAGCCAATCAGTAAATAAAGTGTCAAATCCGCGTCAAATGTTTACTTCCTGTCCGTCCGCAATGAGATCTTCCGGTACTTCTTCCAGGCGAATTTTTTCATGTTTATATTATTAATAAGTAATCATACGGCTTTTCTCGTTCAATTTGGAATTAATTTGTACTTGTGAGTTTTCCAAAAAGCTGAAATTGCACTCGCCGAAGCGGCTCGTGCAATTTCAGCTTTTTGAAAAACTCACTCGTGCAAATTAATTCCAAATTGAACTCGAAACCGTATGATTACCTTTACTAATATCTCAGTTATCCCCATATCAGCTCAATTTCGGACCTCACGTCAAGATTTACCGCGCGCTCATTGACATACGTATGGGTGATCAAATGGTTTCGAGTGTAACTTTTACCACAATTGCTACTAATCTCTCAATCTGATTGGCTAATTTGCCGTTGTCGATAGGAGTCTAGACAACGCTGCTCGCGTCAATGTGTCACGCAAAGCAATAGCCAATCAGAAACGATCATTTTGGAGAATAAACTTGTTGATGTTATACATGCAAAAATATAATTCAAAATTCATGCACTCAGTTTCAACTTTCTGCTCTGTTTAGGATATAATTGAAGAACTCTCAGCAAATCAGCGCCTGGGAATTTTTGCATGTATACTATTAAAACGTAAATCAAACTAAATTACTTCTGCTGTTGCTTTTAGATAAAGAAACCCAGAGAACCTTCCTTCATAAGCCTTGTACTGAGTCCCAGTGGTCAACTGATATATCAAGTGAACACTTCGTCTTCGCTGGTCATCATCGGGGACAACCAAACCGTGTTGTATTTCGCCATGCCTTTTGTGGCCTTGAGTATGGCTGGGTCATATGCTATTCTGATTGATTCTGGCGCAGTGGTTGGCTTAGGCTGTTTATATGACGGACCTCCAACGCCGGGCATCACATCAACCAACCAATGGGCTTTCAGCGTCCCTGGCATTTGCAATCCTGGATATTACCTTGGAGGACCAGGGCTTCAAACCTGCATAGGTAAGTGTTGAATGTAACAACAACAAAAAAATTTTGTTACAACGTAACGTGGTTGCAAACTGAAAGTTTAGTCACGCAAGAGCAATATGAACTAGCTAAAAATGAGAGTAATTAAGTAATACGATGATAACGACGATGGTGATGATAATGGTGATGATGATACTGATAGTGATAATGAAGACGATTATAATGTTAAATTGACGTGGTATTAAACTTTTTCATACACATTTCGCATGTTACATTGCTTCTCAAACTCATTAATATTGCATAAAGGAAAGACAATTGAAATCAATCGCCGTGACGTGTTTGGATATCGATATCGTACATAGGTAAAATTGTTAAGTCAAAGTTTGGAACAGCATTGACGACAGATCATTCTCAAACTCAATTCATTTTTCAATTTTTCATGTCCTATTTTTTTTTTAATTCTGTCCATGGTTTATCCATTATTACTTTTCAGTGGAATATTTCATCTTTAATGAGCCTTTCAAGAAACATATCATCTCATTATCATTTTGAATATCTGATGAAACACGGCTTGTCAGTTAATTTCTCCTTCTAAATCCTTTCGTGCGAGAAGCCATGTCAAACACTTGATGCATGTGTTAAATCACATATCAAAGACCTCCAATTTCGCCAAAAATACTCCGCTAATCGTCGTATTCTCAGGTCTCTTCTCAGTGTTTTATATGTGATAAAACACTGTATCTCGTGTTTGATATGTGATGAAACACTGTATCGCGTGTTTTATATGTGATGAAACACTGTATCTCGTGTTTAATATGTGATGAAACACAGTATCTCGTGTTTGATATATTACATGAACAACTGCTTCAAATAACTTTCAACAGGAAGGCTGAGTGTTCTCGACTATTTATAGGAAAACCTCCCCCCGAGTGAAGGGCCCATGAATGAAGAAATATGTCTAATAATACCCCTGAACTTTCTCATCTGTGTATTAATAATCATGGTTTTTCTTACCAGATGTAGACGAGTGTGGTGATCAATCAGTAGCGAATGTGTATGATGGTAAGTCTGTCGTCGTCACCCTGTGTAACCAGTGCAATTGATAGGTTAACAACATGCAAACACTAAAAACCTTCGCCATTAAGTGAACTTCGCAATGTGTTACTACTGTTATGGCATGTATCTTGTAATTGTCTGCAGCTGGTGTTGCCTCAGAGTGTAAATGTTTGGTATTTTCAGACATACTTGATGCTACGCTGGTTTTAAGTAATGAATGAAAATGATTAATAATGAAATAATTAATAATGAAAAAAGTTACAATTCACGGACCTGAAGTTCCGACACTCCTATCTAGTGTCTTCTTCTGGGGTGATTGGCCAAGGCTGTGAAGCTCCTTTTATAATTCACAGACTCAGTGTTTTGACACTCCAAGACACTCCTGTATAGTGTCTTCTTCAGTGGTGATTGGGCAAGGCTGTGAAGCTCCTTAAATAATTCACAGACTCAACATTTTGACACTCCTGTCTAGTGTCTTCTTCAGGGGTGATTGGGTAAGGCCGTGAATCTCCTTTAATAATTCACAGACTCAATGTTTTGACACTCCTGTCTAGTGTCGTCTTCAGGGGTGATTGGGCAAGGCTGTGAAGCTCCTTTAATAATTCACAGACTCAATGTTTTGACACTCCTGTCTAGTGTCTTCTTCAGGGGTGATTGGGCAAGGCTGTGAAGGTCCTTTAATAATTCACATACTCAACATTTTGAAACTCCTGTCTAGTGTCTTCTTCAGGGGTGATTGGGCAAGGCTGTGAAGCTCCTTTAATAATTCACAGACTCAACATTTTGAAACTCCTGTCTAGTGTCTTCTTCAGGGGTGATTGGGCAAGGCTGTGAAGCTCCTTTTATAATTCACATACTCAACATTTTGAAACTCCTGTCTAGTGTCTTCTTCAGGGGTGATTGGGCAAGGCTGTGAAGCTCCTTTTATAATTCACATACTCAACATTTTGAAACTCCTGTCTAGTGTCTTCTTCAGGGGTGATTGGGCAAGGCTGTGAAGCTCCTTTAATAATTCACAGACTCAATGTTTTGACACTCCTGTCTAGTGTCTTCTTCAGGGGTGATTGGGCAAGGCTGTGAAGGTCCTTTAATAATTCACATACTCAACATTTTGAAACTCCTGTCTAGTGTCTTCTTCAGGGGTGATTGGGCAAGGCTGTGAAGCTCCTTTTATAATTCACAGACTCAATGTTTTGACACTCCTGTCTAGTGTCTTCTTCAGGGGTGATTGGGCAAGGCTGTGAAGCTCCTTTAATAATTCACAGACTCAATGTTTTGACACTCCTGTCTAGTGTCTTCTTCAGGGGTGATTGGGCAAGGCTGTGAATCTCCTTTAATAATTCACATACTCAATGTTTTGACACTCCTGTCTAGTGTCTTCTTCAGGGGTGATTGGGCAAGGCTGTGAAGCTCCTTTAATAATTCACAGACTCAATGTTTTGACACTCCTGTCTAGTGTCTTCTTCAGGGGTGATTGGGCAAGGCTGTGAAGCTCCTTTTATATCCGCGATGAATGGTGTTGCTCAATTACAAAGTATACCTAGCAAAGACATCTTAACAAGAAAATGTACTCTAAACAGGGACGATAATGATACTGGTAACGATGATGATGATGATGATGAAGATAATGACAATAATAATGACTATAGAACTGACTAATGTAGTAATACACTTTAGGATTAGCAACCATTCTGTGAAATCGAGGTGAATAGTGGCAGAATATTCCTAAAGCCGCTGTTCACTGAGATTTAAGAGAATGGCTGCTTTAGTATATACCGGTATATAAATTTTCAGCCTCAAATATTGCATTCCTAGCCTTCTGATTGGCTCGCTCAATCTCGGTTATCAGCTCCATGATATGCATCGTTTGGATCATACATGGCAAACGATCACGCCAAGTGATGCTAAGCTGAAAAATGGAGGAAGAAAAGTAGTTTTTATGAACTTTCTACCGAAGAAATGCAAGAGCAAATGGAAAATACTTTACCGGCAACGTCCAAGAAAAACTTAAAACTTCGATTGAAGGTTATTTCGGGCTACTTTAATATCTGAAATTTTCTTACAAATAAAGAAGGGAAGGCTCACTTTTCCGTAAGTCGAAATATCCGATCCGAAGCGACCTCAGCTGGGTTTTCGTTTGAGGCCGGACGCCGGACGTTTCGTTCAGTCGTTTCCCATAATTCCATGTTCGGTCGCAAGGATTCCTTGCGGCGCCAAAAACTGTCACGTCTGGTGCTTTCAGAAATATGTCCGCTACAAAACTGTTGAAAAACCTGCCTCAGAGGCATGTTTCGAAAACAGCTGTGAAACGAGAATCTAGGCCGGGCATTTTTCTCCCTCACCAAAACTACTAAAACTGACTTGCTCAAAGATTTCCCAGAGACTCCAGCGGTATTCATTTTGTAGGAGGTCCTGATATACTGTGAACTAATCAGATTGCTTGAGATGCCAACGTTACTAAGTTGGTGTAAACTAATTAGTTCTCAGTATACTCATATCAATCAGCGTAATCGAATATTTAAAAATTATTCTATTCGCGCTTGTTGGATATGAGTTGGCTATCATCAATCTCATATTCAACAAGCGCGAATGGAATAGTTGTTTTATTAATTTTTATTGAATTCTAGATGTTTTGATCATTGCACATTGAGTTCAATTTGACTGAATTCTGTTTTAATTTTACAAAACGACCCGGAATTGAGATGTTAATAAAACAGCAACAAGGCCGCAGGAAATCACATGACATGCACGCCGTTTGCAAAATTCGCTGAATGAAAAGATTTTAAGCAAGACACACGGCTGTACAGTCATTTCGATTGGACCGTCGACCAAATGCAGCTCTTGGACGTTGCTAGTACGGTATTTTTTATTTGCTGTTGCATTTCTTCGGTAGAAAGCTCATAAAAGCTTCTTTTCCTTCATTCTCGCCAGATTTTTCAGCTAAGCATCACTTTGCGTGATCAGATCGTTTTCCATTTATGGTCAAAACGATGTATCTTTAGTAAATATACCTCTTCCGGCGTCTGGTATATCGGAGGAGTAATGCCGGCTGAGAGATTGTCCGAAAAATGAACAGTTAGCCGAGAAGCGAAGCTTCCAGCCTTCCATCTCTCAGCCAAGGGCATTATCCTCCCATACACCAGTGAACCAGGAAGGGGTTTATTTATTTTCAGTTATAACCTTCCGCCGGATCGCGAATTAATTCTTACTTTGAACGTTTTGAAGAAAAAAGATAAACAAGTGGTCTCACTGGTCTGACTGGGACAGTTTGAACTAACTGGACTGAATTCTGTGGAGTTATCATCGACCGATAATTGCGGATGACTCGAATAGTTTTTCTACAGTTGGTTGTGCACTGTACGACTTGAGCGAATTCAGTTATCGCTTGCGTAGTTACGTTTATCGTTTTTGGCTTGGAAAGTTTTCTCAGCCGGCAGCTTTAATAAAGACAGTTGGAAGTGTAGCTTTGTGCAAAACCAGCCTTTTTGCACGTTTCCGTGGGGAGATTTTTCAGAATTCGAATGCCCAAGGGTTCGTAACTTTTGCTCACCTCCAGGCCAAAAACACTAACAGCTTATTTTGTTGATTTTCTGTTTTATCCGGAGCTACAATTGCGACTAGCGTCTTCATCACAGTGTCACTGTATTCTACAAAACGAGTTTGCTGTAAAAAAAAAAAAAAAACTCGAAAGAGACTGACTTTTTTGTGTTTTCTTGCGACTGACCGGCAATTGCAGAGCAAATTTTCACGTAGATGGGGTATACCGCCTGATGCCCGTCCAGCTATTTGACACCACGTGACCCAAAATAGCCAATAAGATAGCGCGAAAATTAATCGGTGGGCTATAAGAGCTCGGATAAACGAAATTGAGCGAGCAATTCAGAAGGCTAGAAATGCAATATTCGAGGTTGAAAATGTAATAATATCCTTTATACTCTACAGTTTTCGGTTCCTGTCATGATACCTTGATTAGTGTGAGTGGAGCGTTTTCCAGTCAGTACCACCCCTCCAACTACAGTGACGACCTAGACTGCACCTGGCTGATAAGCGTCACTCCTGGGCTATACATAAAACTTACCTTCGATTGGTTTCATCTAGAAGACGGAGGCAACCACTGTCCCTTTGACTACGTTGAAATATTTGATGGCGCCTCAACCTTAGCGACTAGTATAATAAAGCTGTGCGGCAATCTTTCTCCATGGTGTGTCCATAGCAGTACTAGTTCTCTCCTGGTTCGTTTCTTTACGGATGGGTCCGTTACCAAACCCGGTTTCTCTGCTTCTTATGAAACAGCGTTGTACCAATCAGGCGACTGCTATTCTAACCCATCCGGTAAGTAAACAGGTTCGTCACGTAATGCACGTGCCTGTACGTAAGCGCGAACACTACGTGACAAACCAAATAAGGGCTGCCGAGTGGACTTGCTTCTTATTGATGGTCGCCCATTCTGATAAAAGTTAATGTAACAAATGCAACTTTATACAGGCAATTTTAAACCAGAAAAATCGAATTTTCCGTATTCACCTCCTAAGCTACTTAAACTAAAAAGAATTTGTTCGCATGTTTTCCTTGATGGCGCTTTGGAGAAATAAATCACTTGATTTTCTTTCCACTTCACAACGAATGAACGCAGCTGATAAGCAAATAAGTTTATTTGGGGAGGGTCTGGCAGGAACCAAACCCAGCTACGTTACAGCAACTACGAGAATAAGAATGTACATAATTCATGCAATAACTTTTCGTTACACGGGTCGTAAACTCCTATCGCCGACCACTGTGCAGCCCTTCCTCGGGTTCAGTTATGTTCGGTGTAAAACGCACCAGTGACGTAACAAAAGATTACAAAGAAAATCCAAACAATGCAGACCACGACAACATTGGCCTAAAACAAAGAAAATATTCACACCGTTTTACACCGAACATAAACCCGTCAGCGCGGAATTGTTGTATGTCCATCTTCTAGGTAGATGTGGAATCATGTATTGACTAGCATGTTGGATATACACGTGGGACGCGAACGAACATGACGCAAACGAAACGAACTTTACATCTGATTGCCATTTTGGCTAGAGTCCACTACTTTAGACCAAAGGCTCCCGTGTATCCGAATATAATGTGTTTAATGTTACCGAACAGATAAATTTGCATACAACTAGTAGGTAGCCTGGTATGTTCCCAACTTTGGACCAATCCCCATGTACAAACACAACGTGCCAGTTACGCTGAGGCGTCTCCTACTTTGGACCAAAGAACCCCAAGTACAAGCGTATTATGCTAGTTAGGCCGGAGTTTGCACTGAACCCAAAAAACAAATATATCGTATCAGGAGCCAAGAACGCTAATACAAAAGAAGATAATGATAACGGAACTGAGCAACTGCTTACAATAGAAGTGCGATCAGGAACGGGGGCCAGAAAAAACCTGCCGTAAAAGACCCCATTGGGAGAAAAAAGGAGGAAATCTCCGGGTAGGAACTCACCACAGCTCATGCTACGGCGATTGGTAGCTTTTCCAACGGAAGCTTTACAAAAGTAAGACTGTGCATAGTGTAGTAAAATTACCTGAGAAAAAAAAATTAAAACTGCAACAAAAAATCAAAGGGAGCTCTGAACAGGGTTGATTCAGAGGCCTAAATGACTGTCATGTGCTACACTCCCTATTTTATACCCCTTACTTTCTACCCATGATGCACCGGCCTGGAGTCCAGGCCGCGTTATTCCCATGCCAGCAAATAAGAATGTTTATTTTGGCTTTCTTCGCAATCTCATTCGTCAGAAAGAACATTACATTAACGTAAATCACAAGATTAGAAAGAGTTTGTAATTAATGGAAGCTGATCGGGGTAGAGTCAGAGAAATACATGACCTATGCAGCGGATTCTTGAATTTAAATATCAGCGTTGCAAGGATAGTTAATTTGTGAAAGAGTTTCGCCCCACCTTCTAAACAAATTAGGGGTAAAGGTTGAATCAGGAACTATATAGTAGCCAGTCCACACGCGATTTCCTGTGCTGGGTGCTGTTGTTTTGCTATGAAAAATCGATCGCAGGATCACGGCCTCATTCTCAGACGATCTGAGGTGGCTCGCTCTCACTCCCTCGAAGGATCATGGTTTCACTACTTTTTAACCAATCAGAAACAAAACTGAAATTAACCAATTGTGGCCAGTCCTCTTGCAATTTTTAGCGCTTGGCGCAGACGCCATGTTTATTAGGCTTTTAGCATTTGCAGGGATTTGTCAGAGTAATTATAATTCCTTTGTTTTAGGTTTAGAGAGTCATTTAAAAACGGCTTTTAATTGTTACTAAAGAGAGGCCCACTACCTCTTTAGAGTTCCAAAGACAAGATGTGACCAGTTATAAAACGCTTGCTTTAACATCTATCGACATGGCTAGTGATTTTGACATTGCCACTGCAATTGGAATACCCCACGCGCCACACGCAGTTTCTATGGCTTTACCTGCGTAATGAACGATGCGGGATGTCTGGAGAACACGAAAAGAGCTTCATTTACAAGGTCTTGGAGTGTTCTCTCAACATCCCGCGTATTTTATTACGCCGGCAAACCCATAGAAACTGCAGTTCATTACTTTCGTAAAATAACTTTAAGTTAAAACAGAAATGTTTCTCTTTTCTATGGTTTTACCGACACAATATCCTACAGGTTTTCGACCAATCAGCGCGCGCGTAGTATGTAAGTTATTCTATAATTATCATTAGTAAAAATCTACTTGTAGACTAATGCAAATGAGGCAATCTGATTGGCTGAGCTACTGCAGACTATCAGCCATTAGACAGCGCTTGGTTGAAAATCGTTTTCAAAATGGCGACGTATGGGCGCTTTTAGCGAAGTTTCGCATGAAGATTGAGTATTTTGGTGTTTTTTTCACCGACACATTATTTGTCTATTATGATTTTTACTAAAACAATTAGTTAATTCGCTCTCGATTTCTATCACCCCATAGAAATCTCGAGCTGAGCTCATAATCTAATGTTAAATTGACACACGAGCCTGATGTCAAAAGCAGAGAGTTTTTTCATATTTCCCTTTTTCTTTGTAAACTTCATGACACCAAATAATTGCACATTTGTTTTTATACCGTACTGTTGAAACTAAGAATATTTTGCAGTGCATTATAAATGTTAAGTAGCATATCAAAGAATATGCAACTGCTTTCTTGTCTTACGATTGGCTGTATCATCAATGGTATTAAATATATATCAACATTAAAGAATTTTCAATCGTAGCATAATATCTAATTATATTACACACTTAACGTATGATGAACACTCCTGATTCCCTCTAAATATTCAGTTTCTGTTTTTCTGTATAGCGAAGTCTTAAAAACAAGTTACATTTCTTTGTTTTCCCTCCTATTGTAGGTAACATGTCAGCAACAGCATACGGTAAGAATAGTTAAAGCAGGTAAAAAGTCCAATGTTAGCTTGTTGTTGTACTGGACACAGGTAGAACAGCCATGTATAATGCTTACCCTAAAGCACAGAATCTGCCAGTAAAGATTCTCACAACGACATTTAGCAATTCACGGTTCTGTGATTCTTCGTTAACACTATTACACGAAACACATGTGAGGCAACAGAGCAGCTTATGATTAATGTAGACACTGCACCAGATAAGCCAGTGAAGGAAGGGATCAGTAAAGTGGAGAACTTAAGTCAGACACGCAAGACCTTGCTATTTGATCTGTTAATTCATTTCATGCCCTTCGAAGGGAAAGGTTTCTAACTTTCATGAGTTTCAGATTCAGTGATTCGCCTTTCTTGTTTTCATCGCTATCCTAGAATCTCCACTGACCCTCTATTTACTTTATACACTTTGACGCATTGTTTTTCAAATTAATGACTTAACTCTAACAAACCCCATCGTTTTATTTTTCTTAAATGCGATCGGGAGATCAATCTGGCTTCCGAGCAGCTGTTGTAAGATCTCATACTATTGGTTTGATCGATCTCCTTTAGGCATTTCCGCTTTTAAATATGGGTTATTGACCAAGCGTGAGGTCAAGATGGCTGGATATTGGCTAAGTTCTTTTTTTTGCGTTTTTATGGACCGAGACGAAGTCGAGGTCCATAAACACGCAAAAAAAGAACGAGGCCAATATCCAGCCATCTTGACCGAACAAGCTTGGTCAATAAAGGATTTATTATATGGGATAAAACACCAAAAAATGATCCGTGTACGTGTTTATTTTCAAGGACTGAAAAGGAAGCCCGTTACATGCAAAAATCAAGTTTTCTCGTTTTCCAGCTCCATCGATACACAAACCACAGGAAATCTTTAACTGTCACGGAAAAGATTTTTCAAAGAAAACTAAGAAAGAAAATTTTGGTAAACCGGCTTTCGCCTCGGATGAATTTTCCTTGCGGGACAAAGCCCTTATCCCGAGCGGGCAAGATAGCTCCATATTGCCCGCTCGGGTAGCCAATCACAGCGCGAGATTCGGTTCATCTTGCCCGCTCACGGAGCTAGTCATATAATAATTATTATTATCATCATTGTCTCTCTTATCACAGTCTTTGCTGGTGTTCCTTTTGTGCATCAGTCGGGCACAAACCATGCACCTAGAGCGTCAGTCACTCAAGTCAATCATTCTGTTCATACACTGAGCACCTTTATTATTATTATTATTATTATTATTATTATTGTCTCTATTATCACAGTCTTTGCTGGTGTTCTTTTTGTGCATCAGCCGGGCACAAACCATGCACCTAGAGCGTCAGTCACTCAAGTCAATCATTCTGTTCATACACTAAGCACCTTATTATTATTATTATTATTATTATTATTATTATTATTATTATTATTGTCTCTATTATCACAGTCTTTGCTGGTGTTCTTTTTGTGCATCAGTCGGGCGCAAACTATGCACCTAGAGCGTCAGTCACTCAAGTCAATCATTCTGTTCATACACTGAGCACCTTTCTGAGGATTATTATTATTATTATTATTATTATTATTATTATTATTATTATTGTCTCTATTATCACAGTCTTTGCTGGTGTTCTTTTTGTACATCAGCCGGGTGCAAACCATGCACCTAGAGCGTCAGTCACTCAAGTCAATCATTCTGTTCATACACTGAGCACCTTTCTGAGGATTATTATTATTATTATTATTATTATTATTATTATTATTATTTGAAGGGAGGAGGGAAGGGAAGCCATCCATCACCACAGCAATGGACTGAGTGTTTACTGCTTTCATCCTTATTCAATTATTACAGGACTTGATGTACCGCCTACAATGTCGCCATTACCTTCTGATGACTTCGTGTTGCAACTGCCCGCACAGTGCTCAGACTACTGCACCAACACCCCTGGCAGCTTCTACTGTTCATGCGACGATGGGCACCAGTTACAACCAGATGATCAGACGTGTGAAGGTAAAGTAGCTATTCCACTGTTCCCACCATCAAATTAATCATTCAACATTGTACTAAGTATGGATTCCAAGTGACTTTTTGTAGATACGGGTTTCCTGTGGAACCCATAGGTACTATTCTATCGTGTGAGTTAGTCTGTCCGCAAGTAACAATAGACCTCTCGGTAAATACTCGCGATCCCTCGGTTTCTCTTCTTTTTCTCTGATTTGTTTCGCAGGGCGCTGATATTTTCCACGTGCGCTGGCTCTGCTTCGCACGTGGTCAAGTCCGTAATTCATGCCCTCCTGCCTATTTTTAACGGAAAAATGCTGCGATTTTCCCAGTGTGATGTTTGAGTACATAAGCCGCATTGTAAAAAGACACTGCTTTGCAGTTCGATGCACCACATCAGTCCAAAACTACGACAACGTTTCACTTCCAAAATGAAACTTAAGAATGAAGCTTGAAATCTTCTTGGATTTTAGTCTTTTGCGGTCGTGTATACGGCTATATATTTCCCTCATATTTTCCACCATTCTGACCTGAGGCTGTTATAAAGTTATATATCTAACATTGAGAATCATACTTTTGTGACAATGACTTGAGTCTTATTGCCGGCAAGTCAATTGCAGTGCGCATTCATGATATTACATCTTCTCTGTCATGTTCATGATTCAAAATAATGAAAGCAATTTCTTAATTTAATCTCAAAACAGATATAAACGAATGCCTGACATTCAACGGTGGATGTAGCCACAATTGTACTAACGAGGAAGGATCCTTCTACTGCACATGCACAGGAGATACCCGGATGACAGCTGACAACAGGACTTGTAAAGGTGGGTTATCTCACTTAATAAAAAGAAAAATAAAGCGTATAAAAAAATCTAATCTTAGCGAGTGGGAACTTTGAGAACAGCGTGACTGGGCAAACGAAACTACAGTGCACAACATTAAACAAGAGATTCAAAAGTGTATACAAGACACTGTACTACAGACACTGCATCCGGCAAAGTACCAAACTCATAAGGGATTTGATTCCTGGTCGGATGAAAGATGGTCCTAAAAATTAGTTAGACGGAGTACATGCGCACAGATATTAATATAGAGCCGGACTATGTGAAGTGCACAGGGTGTATACCTCAGTGGCACACTATATAGAGCATCTCCTAATATGTTCAGGTAGCACACAATACATAACATAGTAATACACTTCTCAGCGAGATAGATTCATCGTTTACACGGTCACATGGTGTAACTTTGTGCTAAACGTTTGCCACCGCGACACGCAACAAATACACAATAAATAATTGTCGTTTGCTCCCCCGCGGCATTTAAAAATCTCCTTTATATCTTCTTCTGGGTTTTACAGATCAACGATGGTAACTCGGGCACAGCTGCATAGCTACAGTAACTGTTCTGTTCTGCCTTCTTTCTGTTCTATTTAACTCGTTTTAAAATTACATTTAACAGCATTTGGGAAGTTCCCTCTCCGATTCTGGTCAACTCAATATCTTCGCAATTATTCTAGCAAAATTCAAGAATGTCTATTTCTGAATACATTTACTGACACTACTAACATTAGCTGTTCATTGGCAGGAATTCCTACTTCCATGCCTGGGGGGGTACTCCCATATATGGGCTATATAGGTGTGTGCCGCGGGATAGTGTGTGGTTTTTGAGGCACTCTATCCTTAAATAGGGTATCATTTTTGAACATGTTGGCATAGTGTTCCCGGTGTGATCCTTAGATAGGGTGCCTAAATTGTATCAGGCAGCCTACTATACTATGCTTGATGCTAACTTCCAGTAATCTTACATAAACGAAATAATCCACTGGCTTGGTCTAGCTACAAGAGCTTTTGCCGAGAGGTAAAGCGGAAAATTCGCTTAGCTGAAAAGGAATTTATGGCACAACAAATCAAAGATAACAGAAACAACACCAATATCATGTGGAAAGCAATTCGCGGCTGTATTCCTAAAAAATCTGCTTCCCAGAGATTCTTTTCAAAGGATGTAAATACTGTGGCCAACGAGTTTAATAATTTCTTCGTAAACATCGGTAACAGTACAATTCAGAAAATCGGCACCTTGGCAGAGCAATTCCAGTGTGAAGCACATGATTTCTCGTTTGTCCCTCGGGAGTATCCAGCGTCTGAACAGTTTGTTTTCGATGCTAATGTGAACATCAACCAAGTACAAAAGATTATCAATTCTATGGCACCAAATAAGTCCCCTGGAATAGATAAAATTTCACTTCGCGTTATTTAAGACTGCCTTCCTGCCTTTAATTACATCGATTATTAACGCCACCTTTCTTTCTGCTCAATTTCCCAACGCCTGGAAAATTGCGGAAGTAGTACCTATCTTGAAGGATGGTGACCAGGAAATTCCTAACAATTACAGGCCTGTTTCACTGTTACCCATGCTCTCAAAGATTTGCGAGAGAGTCGCCCATGATCAGCTGACATCCTATTTAATAGCAAACCAACGCTTGTCACCTAAGCAGTGCGGCAATAAAAAGTGGAATTCTATTGAGACTTCTGTCTTACAAACGACTGATGCCATCCTTGAAGCCATAGATAAGAAACAGCTAACTGCCACTGTGCTACTCGACATGAGCAAAGCCTTTGATAGTGTAGACCATGAAATCCTTATGACCAAGCTTCAGGACATTGGATTGTCACCTATCGCTACCAAATGGTTTCGTAGCTATCTTCAGTCGCGCTACCAAGTTGTTAAAATTCATAATGCTGTCTCAGATCAACTTCCTATGACTTGTGGAGTGCCACAAGGAAGCATTTTGGGACCGTTGCTCTTTAGTATCTACACTAATGATCTTCCGAGTATTCCGCGTCACAGCTCCCCCCAGTGCTACGTAGATGTTACTATACTGATACTGAATTTTAACATACAGGACCAGTCTTGCGCGATTGCTAAATTAAATGAAGACTTATGCAGAATTAGTAACTGGACCTTTAGAAATCAACTTCTTATAAACCCTTGTAAAACAATGTTAGTTATTTTCGGCAGCAGAGCGATGGTAAGCAGAGTAGATGATTTTCGCCTAACTTTATTAGGGAAGGAAATTACACCAGCTGCCTTTGCTAAGGACTTGGGAGTCATCCTGGATCCATGCTTGACGTATAATGACCATATAGCTTCTACTGTGTCCAGTTGCATGGCGCGCTTAGGCCAGATTAACCGAGTTAAACATGCCTTTGACACAACTACCTTAACTACTATAATAAATGCCTTAGTATTTAACAAGCTATATTATTGTTGTAATGTTTGGAACAACACCTCAGAGCACAACCTGAGTAGGATTCAAGCTGTTCAAAATTTCGCGGCCCGTATCATCAGCAATTCAAGGAAATATGACCACATTTCCCCTATCCTTAAAGATCTTAAGTGGCTACCTGTAAGAATGCAGCTGCACTATCGCCATGCAATAATGGCCTTTAAATGCATGGCGGGGTGCGCACCAGACTCATTGTTTTCTAAATACACTCAAAGAGTAACCATCACCAAGCGAACAACGAGGAACTCCCAGATGCTTAATATCCCCTTGTATAAGACCGCCACTGGACAAAGATCTTTCTATTTCAGGACAGTTAAACTCTGGAACTCATTGGACTCTACTCTTAAGTTGAAACCGACACTAAAGGACTTCAAACGTTGCCTGAAGAAGAGTCTTCTCTCAAACTTTTTAGGAACTTAATTGCTTTACCTCTGTTATTTTTATTTTATTTTACCTTGTTAATTTTAATTACATATTAGTTAATTAATTAATTTTTGATAAGTTACTGTTTACTTGTAAATTAGTTTTAAATTATCTAAATTATTTAATTGTACTTAGTTTTAACCAGCTCTTTGTTCTGAAAAGCCCTTTTGGGACGAATAAAGTACGTGTGTATGTATGTATGTAAATAAAGTTGACCCGTTCAAGCTATGTTTAGTTTTTGTTTTTCCCTTGCATAGGCTGTCATTTTTTGTGTTTGGGCCTTAAATAGGGTATCACTTTTCGTTTGCTTCATCCTTAGATAGGGTCAGGGTTTAAGACCCTTCCCGGCACACACCTATCTGAAATTTATGGGAGTACCACCCCCCCCCCCCCCCGGGCTTCCATGCAAGAGTGCGATGTGCTATTCTATCGCCTGTATCGTTACAATTGTGAAACTGTTACGGCAGTGACTAAAAGCTAACAAACCCATATGATATTGATGCAAGATACTATTTTTATTTTTCCTCAGAACGCGAAATCAGCGTATTATGCGGTGATGATTACATGACGGTGGTCATTGAGAACATTGGGTGGAGTTTCGTTGATGCAAGCACGGTGCACTTGCTTGACCCATCATGCACAGCGCAAGACAACGACACCCACTTCATATTAACAACTTCATTGGACGACTGCGAGACAACGAGAAATGAGACAAGCGATTCTTTGATCTTTTTGAACGAAGTGTCGGTCCCAAGCGCAGAGCAAATTGGAAATCTTGGTATCACAAGATCACATAACTCCAACATATCAGTTTATTGCCAGTATCCGAGAAAACAGAATGTCACTGTCGGATTTATACCGGACAGGCGAACAATTGTTCTAAACGGTAAATCTAATCTACTTTTTTAACCCTTTAAGCCCCAATATCAATATTCATTTTCAATATTTTTTTTCTAACTGTTCTTATATATTTGTTATGGGACTAGTTAGGAGAATTTGTTTAAATATAGATGCAACTCTTTTTTGGTGATCATTTTCGTTATTCTCATAGCATGAATATTGTAATGAGAAATTGGATGTTGGTCACACACTACTGGGACTTGAAGGGTTAAAGAAACTGAAATTCCAGATTTAGTTTAACTCTCAATATATGATTTAATACGAACAACAAACAAATCACAGCTACACCTGAAAAACATATGGCATCTTTGCAATAAACGCTATTGTGGTCCATTTTTCTCCATGGAATGAAAAGTAAAGTAAGCTTTTCGAAGAGGGTCCAAACTTCAGAGTAAGTAAAACGTTTGACGATAGTCATTATTTAACAATTATTTGCCGAAGGCGAAGTGATTCTCGGTGAATATTCACCGAGGATCAATTAGCCTGAGGCGAATAATTGTTTTAGTATAAATACACAGGTGATTATTTCAAAAAAGAAAAGAAAGAGCCTTGTACAACACGAAAAAATTATATTTCATCAAAAGCGCGCGAACGAATGGCAGCCATTTAGTTCGTCGAGGTGATTATCGGTTGATAATCCGAGATACCGAACCAATCGGAGCGCGCGATTTTATAATCACCTGAGTATTTATACTAAATAGAAATGCACTGAAAACTGGTCACACTTAACACGGTGTCATGATGCAGATCAGTAGAGTTCCCCTTTTGGCAACTGTCAATTAAAGTCAATATACATGGATGACCTTCCCCAGTGATACCATTGACAACTTAGCGTGGTATTTCGAGTCAACAGGAACCAATGTTCTTGTCATTTATTAGCCTTAGTTTGTAATAATTTTCCATCGACTATAACGAATTCTCCCTAGATGACGTCTGCACGAGCAGGCGCAGATCTTATGTATGCTGGCATCAGATAACTAACAGACAAAAGTTGAACGATTTCTGATATAGTAATAACTATTACAATTTCCCAAATCAGACTAACACAGAAACGGCTTTTTTTCCTACTTGTTAATCTAGAAACTTGTAGGCGAATAAATGTTTAATCGGAAAGTTACGTGAGCCAATCAGCAACCAGTTACATCAACCAATAACAGCAGTGATTAAAATCACCGTAGCAAGAACAACGTACCTTTTTGAAGGGAAGAGAAATATTAATGGTTGGATGAATGTAAGTTATCTGGACAACTGTGCACGCACCCCTCCCCTAACCCAACATTAATTCAACTTATTATAACCAAGAGACAATGAGGAAAGTGAACATAACCCCGTCTGAGATGATAAGGGGACAGAATCTATTTTAAGCGCGGAATCTATTTATATCTCGTTCCATGGCTGCGCGGTATCCCAATAACGCAAGGGTAAAGTCGTTGTCAAACGAAACAAGATCCTTATGGCGCACTGAAATTACAACCACGTGATGAGAAAGACATCAGTCATTGGTCAGTTAAAATAGTTTCCGGATCTAAAAATAGATTATGTCGCCTTATCATAATAGTAAGAGAACCCAGTATGGAAGATATATTCTCGTATCTCATTTTCTCTTGTTATCACTTGTTGGGTTAGGGGAGGAGTAGATGCACAGTTGCCCAGACACTTAGATTAATCCTTATTAATCATCTTCATATATTTTGTCTTTGTAGAGACGGGATTTGGGACTATCACGTTCACAATAGAGTTATACAGGACAGAAAACTTTACCACGCCTTATTCTGATTACGACTATCCCATCAGTGTTGACCTTAATGACTATCTGTATATAATGTACAGCGTCGAGTCAAGCACCGCTGATATTGTTGTTAAAGCAGAAAAGTGTTTCGCTACACCGGGCACGTTAGTCGACTCCTTCCCGCAATATGTCATTATAGAAAATGGGTAGGTAAAAACAACGAATCACAATTTACAAGTCGGAAACACGCTGTATAGTAAAACAGTACCACAGTACAGTACTGTGCAGTAGCTTTACAAAGAATGGTCACACTGCATGGTTTGATCCACAGATGAAAAAGCTAGAGCCACACTGTATAATAATAATAATGAACTTTATTTGAGTGTCAAGTGTATTTAGCACTGCTGTACTAATTGGGGACACTTTAAAGCGCAAATGAAATAAATTAAATCAAATCAAATGTTGGTTTTTGTGGAGAGGGGAAAACCGGAGTACCCGGAGAAAAACCTCTCGGAGCAGAGTAGAGAACCAACAAACTCAGCCCACATATGACGCCGGGGCCGGGAATCGAACCCGGGCCACATTGGTGGAAGGCGAGCGCTCTCACCACTGCGCCAACCCTGCTCCCTATAGTAAAACAAACAGTATAGTAAAACAAACTCCCTGTATAGTAAAACAAACAGTACCACAGTACAGTACTGTGCAGTAGCTTTACAAAGAATGGTCACACTGCATGGTTTGATCCACAGATGAAAAAGTTAGAACCACACTGTATAGTAAAACAAACAGTACCACAGTATGTACAGCACTGTTCAGTAGCTTTCCCTAGAATGGTCACACTGCATGGTTTGATCCACAGATGAAAAAGTTAGAACCACACTGTATAGTAAAACAAACAGTACCTCAGTATGTACAGCACTGTTCAGTAGCTTTCCCTAGAATGGTCACACTACATGGTTTGATCCACAGATGAAAAAGTTAGAACCACACTGTATAGTAAAACAAACATAGCACCAAAGTACAGTACTGTGCAGTAGCTTTCCAAAGAATGGTCACACTGCATGGTTTGATCCACAGATGAAAAAGTTAGAACCACACTGTATAGTAAAACAAACATAGCACCAAAGTACAGTACTGTGCAGTAGCTTTCCAAAGAATGGTCACACTGCATGGTTTGATCCACAGATGAAAAAGTTAGAACCACACTGTATAGTAAAACAAACAGTACCACAGTACAGTACTGTTCAGTAGCTTTACAAAGAATGGTCACACTGCATGGTTGGATCCACAGATGAAACAGCTAGAACCACACTGTGTAGTAAAACAAACAGTACCACAGTACAGTACTCTTCAGTAGCTTTGCAAAGAATCGGGTCACACTGCATGGTTTGATCCACAGACGAAAAAGTTAAAATAAAACAAACAGTACCACAGTAAGTACTGTTCAGTAGCTTTCCAAAGAGTGGTTACACTGCATGGTTTGATCCACAGATGAAAAAGTTAGAACCACACTGTATAGTAAAACAAACATAGCACCAAAGTACAGCACTGTTCAGTAGCTTTCCCTAGAATGGTCACACTACATGGTTTGATCCACAGATGAAAAAGTTAGAACCACACTGTATAGTAAAACAAACATAGCACCAAAGTACAGTACTGTGCAGTAGCTTTCCAAAGAATGGTCACACTGCATGGTTTGATCCACAGATGAAAAAGTTAGAACCACACTGTATAGTAAAACAAACAGTACCACAGTACAGTACTGTTCAGTAGCTTTACAAAGAATGGTCACACTGCATGGTTGGATTCACAGATGAAACAGCTAGAACCACACTGTGTAGTAAAACAAACAGTACCACAGTACAGTACTCTTCAGTAGCTTTGCAAAGAATCGGGTCACACTGCATGGTTTGATCCACAGACGAAAAAGTTAAAATAAAACAAACAGTACCACAGTAAGTACTGTTCAGTAGCTTTCCAAAGAGTGGTTACACTGCATGGTTTGATCCACAGACGAAAACGTTAGAACCACACTGTATAGTAAAACAAACAGTACCACAGTACAGCACTGCTCAGTGGCTCAACAAAGAATAAGTCACACTGCATGGTTTGATCCACAGATGAAAACGTTCTAACCACACACTGTAGAGTAAAACAACACTGAGTACCACAATACAGTACTGTTCAGTAGATTTGCAAAGAATGATCACAGTGGATGATTTTAACCAAAGGCTTGAGATAAAGTTTAAATATATATATAACAGAGTTATCAACTTCTATTAAAAATGATCCTAAATTCAATTGGTGCGCTAACTCGTCTACGCGTTCTGTTCTTTAGGTGTCCACTGGATGATACGATGGAGTATTACTACAATTCAAACAGCGACAGACAACAATTCAAAATACAGGCTTTTCGTTTCTACAATGATTACGAAATTGTTTACATACATTGTGAGCTGGTGGCTTGTCACGGAGATTCGCTTGGGTCCAGGTAGGTACAGTGGAAACACGTTAATTTGATTCGCTGGTTTTCGCTGTTACGCCATTAAATATAAATTTAGAAAGCGTTCCATAGCTTAAGTCCGGAATCTGGGAAATGGAAGAAGAAAAATATGTTAACAGCCAAGACTCAGGTCTGTAGGATTTTTCATATGCGAGATAGTCGGAGAAATGTTTCACCCAAATTTATAGAGCTTTACGTGGAGACGCCATGTTGGTGTCCCTCTGAATATGTGAACGGGAAGACTGATAGATGGACCGAGGAAAAAAATAGACAGACGGACAGGTGATATGATGGGAGGGAAGACGGGAGGACAGACCAGCGGGTAAAGGGATGAACAAATACATTGATAAAACAGGCTTTAAAAGGACTACATGTATCTACGAGTTGGAGCATCAACGGATGAAGGAATGGACAAAGACATTGATCATAAGGTACAGACGAGAAAACCAGAAAAAAAATAAAATATAAGTTTATAAAAAGGGAAGAGGAGTGGAGGAAGGAAAGAACAAACGGCGGCAGAGAAAAAGTGATGGGCCACTAAAAGGATTGACGGACGGACTGACAGACAGACAGACAGAAACCTTAGCACAGCGAAAGGCTTACAGAATAGATAGCTCCATACAGTGGACATAGATAGAAGAAAAAATTGTCAGTAGATTACAATAAGTCCTAAACTGAATTGAATAAGTATGTGCAAATATTGTACATCTTTCGGTATAAAATAATTTATATTTATTAAGTGATTTTTTTGACATGCAGCTGCAGTCAACAGTGCCCGGTCAGCAGCAGGAGAAAGAAAAGAGAACTAGAGAAACCTGAACAAGAATACCAAGATACGACCAGCAGATACGATGTCACCGCAGGTCCGCTGATAATCAACAACAATGACGAACAAGACGCTGAGGAAGGGAACTCGGGAGGTAATGCATTAGATTACAAAGTCGAGTTAGATGCCTGGCGTGCATCTATTTAACCTGACGCCCACTCTGATTGGCGTTCTACCTGCATTTGCACCAATTATGCAATGTAAACTCGGCAATGTGTTCAAACCCAACTTCACATTTGCCATTATTCGATGAAAGGAAAAGAAATGCATTTTTAAAGCAGGCTACTGTGGGCTGGGTTGTTCAAAGCAAGGTTAAGGTAACCCAGGGTTAGTGCAAAATTTAAATGCAGATATGAGAGCTCAAAAGCACATTCAGTATAATTCTCTTTGAATACAATTTGAAGATTGTATGCTTTGCTGTCTTTTCTTGAAAACTCTGCATCTGCTCCAAAACGTTAAACCTCGACCAGACTCTTGCCACCACTAAGTCCGTGTCAATATAACCGCAGAAAAGAACTTGGTGAATGTGCAGCCATCTTTGTCAATGACGTGTATTTCTTATGTGTTTCTATTTGTAGCTTCTGGTCAAAGTAACCAACAGACTGTACTGATTGGTGGCGTGGCGGCTGCCGGTGGATTGGCTTTGATCGTATTTGTCGCCATGTCCGTGGTGTGTGTCAAGTACCGCATTGCACGCTTGATTATGAAAAGAAACAAGGTGGAAGAACAGTATGCAACAAAAGAGGACGACATTGGCCGGACAAACGCGTTTGTTTCAGAAGAAGATATGGTTGGGAAGGATGACGCCATTTGAAAGACTTCACGAGACAGGTCATGCATGGGGGAGAAAACGTGACGAACTCATTTATGACAAAATACACACAACTTGTTGTAACGTGGCCAAAGAGGGCACCTTCTTTTCGTTTTTAGAATAAGAAAGATCGATGTTATAGCTGGAAATTTTCAAGAGTACCACCTGTGGCATCCCGTGTAACTTCGCACGCATTATTTACCTATATTACGTGATGTTTACCGTATAAATAAAAAAAAAAAAACGAACTATGATGACGGTGTGTGCGTAGTAGATATTACACCACCGTGCATAATTAAGGAGAGAAATAACATCTTCAGAAGTCATAGCCTCAACTGTATTATGCACATACTGTTATCTTTTTTAATAGCCAAAACATAATGAAGTCACTACCATTACGGTGAGCTGTCATGTGACTTTGTTAAGAAAACTTCCACTGCAAAGTTACTGTAGTTTTCTTATTCAAAAAATCATAAAAAGCCTCAATTTGAGGAATTTAACTGGAGCCTCAATTTGAGAAAAAACAAGACGTACCACAGGAAATGATAGTTGAATTCGTTTACCATGGTAGTTTCGATAGTTAGAGTTTTCTTGGCATAGTATGGAATAAGGTAGAGCCCGATTGGCTCTGGTGTGGCATCGTAGCTAGCTCAGTAGATAGCACTCGATTCACTTTGGTGTAGCTTCGTAGGTAAGTAAGAACTCGATTAACTTCGGTGTAGCTTCGTAGGTAAGTTAGAACTCGATTAACTTCGGTGCAGCATCGTAGCTCAGTTGGTGAACTCGATTAACTTCGGTGTGACCAGTATCGTAGCTCAAAGGTAGCACTCCATAAATCAGTCGTAAGGGCCCGATTAGCTTCGGTTGACATCGTAGCAGTGTAGATAAAATACCGTTTTTACCACTCGATAATAAAATTCATGTTTGATGACACCATGCTTTATGGTCGCTACAATATGTCAGACTAAGCATTAGAAACGTCCGAGTTCTCTTTCAAGTGAAGATTAGAAATCATCAGAAGCGCCGGTTCGTTTACGGATGAACATCTTCTAATCCTTGGATTGACTTTTTGTAGTTTTTATTTTTTTTTTTTTGGAGCTTCTGATAAACTCCAGATCTGCTCTAAACACCACATCACTTCCAACTCAGTCACCTTTTGGCTTTGCTAAAATATTGATTATTAACAATAGTTTAACTATTTGTGTAGTCTTTGAATATCAACTTTATGCTATTCAAATATCCTAAAATATTACTTATTATTATATCTCTCAGTTAGTACGCGCGCTGTGATTGGTCAATTTAGCGGGCCATACTTCACTGTACGGCCCGCTAAAGTTTGTTTTGGTCGCCAAAATGACTCCAGAGATATAATAAATATCTTATTAACCTCGTTTTCTCGGTCCGTACTGTAAAATACGGATCCTCGTTTTTTCCCGTCGATTTATGGCCCGCGCGCTTCGCGCTTGGGCCAGAAATCGACGGGAAAAAACGAGGATCCGTATTTTACAGTACGGACCGAGAACTCGATATCTAACACCGTGACTGTCATAGTAGAAATATTCTCGCAAACAGCATGCAGTTCCATGGCTTGGGAGGGATATCAGCTGACAAAAAATATTCCCCTTGATTTAATTTTGGTGTAAACTGTGAATAATGTACTTTATATTAATTTTGCTCTTAGAAAAAAATACATGCAGTATTTCCAAAAATATTATTATTATCATCAATTTAAGCGCAAAACATATTTAGGTATTTCCCTTCCTTTTTCTTCATTTGTATAACTTCTTTGAAACATTTCATACCAAAAATTCAACAAAGTACACCATACCAGACACAAAATTGCATCCCTGCCATACCATGCAAATAAAATCAGTTAAAACAATATATTATGATTACAAAACTTTAGGATTATGCAGGTGTTGCAAATTTTGCTTTGAGATTGCATGCTACCATAACCAGAAATAATGGATTTAATGTCCTACGTGTATTGATTTATAAAAATTGTTAAGTGTTGTTTCATTACACATTTCCATTTTCTTTCTCCCTGACAGTGATCACTTTCTTTCACCTGCAAGCGTATTTCAATCTTAATAACTATTATTCATATTATTATAATACAGCACCATCACAAGAAGTAAAAAATAAGGCTGACAGGAGATAATAAAATAGCTGTTACTGTTATGAAGTGTATAAATAAACAAGGGATGCTCATAACTTAGACGTGGCGACCAGCGCTCTGGCCAACTATATACACAAAGTATACTAGCTTTACAATCTAGAATTGTTCTAGACTACATTTTGTAATATGTACATCAGTTATAACGAATAATTTCCAATTTTCATGCACATTTCCCACAGCCCATTTCACATTGTCAGATATTCAACCATCTTCTACATCCTTCTCCATTTAAATTTACCCCTAAGATAGCACTTTAAATATAACACTTGCAGCATAATTAGCACTACTACCCGTCAAATCTTATTTTCTTCTTTTTTTTTTTACTATTGCTTTTAATTTTTTTTTTCTTCATTTTTGTAGGAGGGGACTGAGGGATTACAATTTTTTATTCTTTCAGGCCCCTTCTTAAATTTTGAAAGGTATATAACTGGCAATTATACAAGAGTAAAAATGCTAAAAAGGATAGATACAACATCATGCACGCAAGTTAAAAATACATGCTAAAAATATTTACAAATAATTTTAACCCTTTCAATGTCACAGCTGACCCATGTATAAATTCTCCCTTTAATTCCAATACACTACTACACAAACAGATTGTAAGAATTGAAAACATAATTGCATCAAAGATACTAAATTGATTAACTGCCTCATTCTCCTGGCTAGAACATGTCATATTAAGCGCTTGCTCAAGAGAATTTACGTTCAATCATGGCAGTGAAAGGGTTAATGCATTGTACTTCCAGTAAAATGGTTATAGACTCTTGCTACATTCTACAGTAGTACTAACAACTAATTGCATAAAGTAGAAAAACTTTCAAGAAATGACCCAGTTAAAAAAAAAATAAAACTGGTTTAAAATAATCAAACCAGTTTAACAATTTTAAAGTGGTTCAAAAACATTTAGAGCCAGAAAAAAAATTGAACTACAACATATGTTTATTGTATACTGTGTAGTGTATTAGTGACAGCCAGCTGTAACAGTGCAGCTACTACTCGAGTCAAGGCCGCCCAAAGAAATTTTGAATCACACAAATTATCCAATCACAATCAAGTATCTAAACAATAGAATCTCTTCAAATGTTTCATCTTTTACTTAAAATGCAGACAATTTGCTCTGCAGCTGTTCAAGAATATATAAAGATTGACAAAAGAATCATACTTAGCCAGTAAAACTGGTGTTCAGCTCCAAGAACAGATATTCAAAATTTGTATGAAAATTTATCTGGGCCAGCCTTGGTTAGAGTAATTGCACTGTGATCACTATTTGTGTACTGCATATATGCTATGTACCCAGTAACTTAACAATGATACTGTTAGTAGTTTCTGGGTATTATCATGGTAAAACCTCTATTACAGTACCATCTGTATTTCCATTTGCTGCATTATTGTTATCTCTGTACCAATCACACACTGAATTGGCAATATCATGTCTCCTCAATGACTGCAACACAGCAACAAACTCACACAACTTTGGTGGTGTCTCCAGAGTTTGCAGGTAGCCCAACAACTCCTTTGTTGGACTTCCATTTTGCCGATCATCTTCTCTTCTCATCAAGTCCAGCTCCTGTTCGGAGATGTTGAACTTACGTCCCACGTGATACCAGGTCTTTCTCCTGCCCGAACTTTTACCATCCAAATTGAGGATTTCCTCCTCCACAACAGGCGGCAAATTAGATAACATTGTTGCTGTAGATTAAGGCATGACACTTTGCTTCAGTCAATGATGCTTTGTGTGTTTACAAAATGACACTCTGAGACTATGTAACTTCACGTTCATTGTTCAAGTATAATAGCCTCTAATTGCCATGCAACCACTGGGATGCAAGCATGAGGGCAGTATATGGCTCAGGTTCATAGCAGACAAGATCAGATGAATTATGAGATCTGATTACTGACTATTTCATGTTTATATAGCTGTTCAAGGAATTAGCCTCTTACCATGCAACCAATGGCAGGCGCAAGGGCAGTATTATGACTGGTTCAGAGATCAGATGAATTCTGAGATCTGATTACTGACCAAGCATGAGGTCAAGATGGCAGCATATTAGCCTTGTACGTTTTTTTTTTTTTTTGACCTCAACTATATCCAGGCCTTCTGATAGGGTGCGATAAAAAGGGCAGATTATGCGTTTACAGAGGCCAATTATGCGATAAATACTGAAGATTGTGCGATTTTTTTCTGAGCAATTTTAAGCTTGTTTTATAGGGTTTCAGGATAAGAAAAACACTTTTTTGCTGCTCTTAAGACATTTTGAATGCGTTTCTGCCTTATATGAAACAATTTTATTGTGTAAAACACAAAGCTAAACTCAAACTTGTTCCCAGGGTCCTCTCTCACTCGGCTCCCGAGTAGGAGAGAACCCTGGGAACGAGGTGGAGCTAAACTGAAACACGATGCTGACGTCTGTCGACACAAGTGCAGTGCAAACCTAACATTGTCTGTGATAAAAAAATTATGTAAGAATGCTCAACGCATCAGCAAAATATTCCTAGCTAGCACTGCCTTACGTTGTGGAGTATATTCCCGTTTCAAGTGATCTTTTAGACTAAGTAGAACCTGAGATATATAAATGTCTTAGTGATCTGTTCAATTCATAGCGCCGCATAATTAGTTCAAGGCGATAAAAATATAATTGTCGGCACGCATGTAAACAAGACACTGATAAGGATCAGGAGCCCAGGATCGGGGTAATGGGCTCCTGCAAGGATAGAAAAAATACCAAAATACTCGATGCATCCCGTTTCAAGCAATTTCTAAGACCCGGAAGATCCCGAGATATTGTTTCTTGAGGAAATTGCGAACCGAATTTTACAAGTTTGTTCAATTCTCAATAGTTTTCAGTGGTTCTGAAAACTTGCTAATAGCACGCTGAAAAGTATTTTGTTAAGCAAAAAACAAGGAATAAAGTTTTCTTCGATTCTAATAATTATAGAAGGCTAACTGACTCAATAAGTTTTAAAAACATGTATTATTTACGATAAGTGTTTCCACGACTCAATTACGAGAAATACGAGTTCAATTAAAAAATGCCTGAAAGGCTCAGAGCAATTTTCAAAGCACTCCATCGCTTCAAATTTTGTGAGTTCTCTAACTATTTTGCATAACTTTCTTTTGTTCTTGTGTGCGGGGTATCTGCAAGTGTGTGTTCTGACGATTCCCTTTTTCCTTTTGGCAAAAATCACCCATGGGGGTAGTCCGCTGTGCGGGTAAACGGCCGGAAATTACAGCCATTCAGATTGGCTAATCTGAACAAGGGGCGTGTTTGTGTTACACCAATAGGCGACTCTTTAAGAATGAGACTCGCACCAGGTCCTTGACATTCAAAATAACGCCTTAAACTTCGAATGAATACGAAATCGAAGGTGAAGGAGTCTTGTTAGCCTTTTTCCAAGGTACATCATCTTGAAAATGGCGTATTTTTGCAGGAATTCCAAAGAAACTTGTTGATTCATGTTTTATTTTATGAATGTTGTGCGTTATTTTTTGAATTATGTGATTCTTCGTGAATTGTGCGATCGGATGCGATTTGAGGTCGATTGTGCGAAATCGCACCATCGCGTAATATCAGAAGGCCTGACTGTTTTACATTAATCAACTTTTACACTTTATATAAGTACTTTATATACTTTTTGCTTTGGTTTGCAGGACAATTTTGTAAAGATAATTGTTCTCAGATTCATTGCAGCCTTTTGTTAACTCTCAACTTTTTGGTGCATCTTATAACCGAGTAATTTTCACGTAATTTTCAGTTTGATAACTTAGCGTGATTAAATTGCTAAGTTTGGGGTGTATATATATATATATATATATATATATATATATATATATATATATATATATATAGGGGAGGTTCCATGTGAGAAGAACAAAATATATGATTTTTAAAAACAACATTTTAATAGTTCAGTGATATAAAACATGCTTATATTAGTTGTTACTGATTGTAGAAAAACAAATCTCAGCTCTACATCATTATTGCTTTCTGACAGGGGGGGTCTCAAAGTACAGATTATAAATATATACTGCTTATTTTAAAACAGGGAAAATCAAAGTTTTTATTTTCCAAGAACACCAAACACTTTTGTAACATAATGTACCTTATTATATCTCTCCGTTAGTACGCGCGCTGTGATTGGTCAATTTAGCGGGCTGTACTTCACTGTACGGCCCGCTAAAGTTTGTTTTGGTCGCCAAAATGACTCCAGAGATATAATAAATATCTTATAAACCTCGTTTTCTCGGTCCATACTGTAAAATACAGATCCTCGTTTTTTCCCGTCGATTTATGGCCCAAGCACGAAGCGCGCGGGCCATAAATCGACGGGAAAAAACGAGGATCCGTATTTTACAGTACGGACCTCGAACTCGATTAATAAGAGGTATATACTTAGTGTAAATATTTGTGACATAAATATTTGTGTCAAAAGTTTCTAAAAATAGAATGGGGAGTTTCAATCTTTGTCACGGACGTTACGTAACGTCCGTGACATTTAGAATCAATAATTTCTCTCAGAAACCACAGTGATGGTAATTACAAGAAAGGTGGTGCATTGCATGATATCAGATAGGAAAACTTTGATAAGAGAAAAACTTGAGAAACTTACAAAGCCCTTGAAATATTTGAAGAAAAAGGTTGTTACGTCATGGACGTTACATTGTTAAGAGTTGAAAACATTGAATGTTAATCAATTGTCTTGGATAATACCATCTTTTTTGCTGTTTTGTAGTGTAGTTCAAATGGTTTCTTTTCTAATTTTGTCTTAAAAATTGCTATTAATTACTCTTGATTCTGAAATTAAACCTACATGTAGTTCAGTGTGCAATTACAGTTTTGAGTTGTCAAGTCTCAATGGATACACTATGTCAAGCTTTAAACACTTTTTCAATGACAGACTGCCATGGGACTTGAAATGGATCATTTCCCAGAACCAGTTAGGGCATTTTTGACACTTTCCTGTCATACACTCTTCTTTGTGGCTGTCACAGACCAAGTTGTCTACAAATGATCTTGAATATGAGGGAAAAGCTTGGTATTTCTTTACTAAGTGTGTCACAAAGCATTTTGATGTTGTCATGATACTGGCAAAGGCAAACTTCTCTTGGAGTGGATAACTTGAGAAAAACGTTTACTGGTCTCAGTGAGCAGAACTTACTCAAGCCTATCTTTGTATGTGGGTGTTCTTGCTGAAACATACCAAATGTTTCCTTTAATGACCAGATCAAGTTAACCTCTTGGAGTTTTGATTTCTTTCCATTGTTCCTGGATATGACAAAGTCTTTTCGTCCTGGAGACTGGCATGAAATTGAATCACGGAAGTAGAACTCTTTGACTTCCACTATAGTTGTGACAGGGATTTGATTGTTGCCATTAGGATCCTTGGGTTTGTTGAATGTTAACTTAGTTGTTTCAACAATGTTAGAGATAACAGCTTTTCTCTTCCTAGGGCTGCTTGGAAGCTGCCTAGAAACCTTTTTGACAGCTTTTCCTAAGCTCTGAGGAGTTTTATAGACATATTCAGACTCAATTTGTTCAGTATTGGCTGAGGACTTAGTTCACAACTTAAATACAATTTACACAACAATGAATGATAGAAATGTTACATACCAAATGCAAAAAAAAAAAAATCAATAGGTGCGCAAAAAGCGTAAAACAGCTACAGCAAGTTAGATTAGAAACAATTAAACTAGTAACAAAAGTTATGTATGATACTGGTATGATACTGGTATGTGAGATGTTGCAGAGGCCCCTGCTGGGGAACCTGTTGCGCTGTGGCAATAACATAACTTTTGTTACTAGTTTAATTGTTTCTAATCTAACTTGCTGTAGCTGTTTTACACTTTTTGCGCACCTATTGTCTTTTTTTTTGTTTTTGTTTTTTTGCATCTGGTATGTAACTTTTCTATCATTCATTGTTGTGTAAATCGTATTTAAGTTGTGAACTGTCTATACACTGTTTGTAGCTGACGAAGGTTGAGAGACCGAAACATTTTATAAAGTTTTATCTATTTTTTATCCTTTCTTAAATCAAAAGTTGCCCATTTTCGGTCGTTTTTTAACCAGTTTATATATCTATTTAGAAAACAGTCCTAAGCAAGTACGCGCGCTGATTGGTTAGAAATCGTGTTTCTATAACTCGATAGAAACACAGAACTAGCACGAGCTGTTGACGTAATGATGACGCGAGCAAAGAGAATTTACATTTTGATAATCAAAGCTAACAAGTTGCTTTTCTTTTTTTCGTCGCGGTGTTTTCTAAAAGAAATAGAAAACATGTTCTTCGTGTTTCTATTGAGTTATAGAAACACTCGTGAAAGTTTGGGAGAACTCGAAAAAGCTGTGGAAACACTCGCCTGCGGCTCGTGTTCCCACAGCATTTCTCGTTCTCCCAAACGTTCACTCGTGTTTCTATAACTCGATAGAAACACGGTACATGTTTTCTATTTCTTAAATAATATTATATATATATATATAATATTCGCTCTACGTTCACGTATTGAGCACTGTTTTACGATTAATCAACTTTTACACTTTATATATATAATTATATATATATATTTATATTATTGATCATCTATTGATACTACATGTAATATTATATGTATGTGTGTACACGTACTCACCTGCTGGGATGGATTTAAGCCTTTCTACACAGTTGCATTTTCTTTGAAGTAAGAATGACAGATGGTTGATGCCTGACTGATATGTCACTGCACAGTACTGACCTATAATATATGACAAACAGAAAAAAAGAGAAATAATAGAACTGTTATGCGGGGTCAACTGAAACAGCTTAGGTGATGTTTTGTGCTTATTTCCCAAACAATGAACCAATTAATGAATGTTCTTCTATGTTTTCAATTTCTTTCAATTAACTATCAAATATTATTTGTCTATACTCATCTATGAAAGTCTGATTGCAGGGATAGAGAGTTTCTAAAAAATTGACAGTACTGCATAATTTGGTGAGGAATTGAAACACAAGAAAATAGGATCATTAAACAAGTTGATAAAGTAAGTTATACCACAGTAAGGTAAAGAAACTGTGTTAGCACTTCGTCAGAGCATAGTAGCCCTTCACTCTGACGAGGGCTAACTCTCAAAGCTTCAGCACTGTCTTCTCACGTTACAGTGGTACATGGTATAACTTTAATACTTTATCAATTTGTTTGATGATCTTCTGAAGTGAGAGCCAGCTCAAAGAAAAGTGGAAGTCGTGTCAATAATAAATAATATAGTTCACAGATAATGGGTGTATGTTTTTAGTTTTAGTTATGGGGGAAACTCATAGTCATTAGTCCCATGGTTGCGAAATGATTCGTCAGGAAAAAAGACAAAAAGATGAACATATTCACACACATACAGTGTGTATTTATATTTAAATATTTTCTAGTAAAATAAATCTATCTTAGATTTTCTCTAGCCCTCCTCACCCTGGGCTTCAGTGCTCTGCCATCCCTAAAAGAAATGGGAATACTTAAGAACACCTGGTAAAACTTCAGTTACAAAGCTTAAGAAATAAAATGAAAAAATGGTAAACATGCAGTGTGCAACCATCGAGTTATGGACGCACAGGAGAGGTTGCTTAGTGTAAGAGATGACTGAGTCTGCCCACAGCCAAGAGCATCTCTACCTTATTGAGTGCTTAGCAAAATTAACCTCCCAAGTGCATCCATAACTCAATGGTAGCATAGCTGCTGGGTTTATCATTTCTTCTATAACGTAACACTTCACAGCTTCACAGTCTGACGTTGCTATGTCACCCATGGGCAAATAGATCATGCTTATTGGCCAATCATTGCCTGCCCTTTCCCAAGGCTATGTTTTAAGAGTAATTGTCCACCTTACTAACAAACCAGACACACCTGAACGTGATCTTGATCCTCCAGAACAGCACACAGGAGGTATCTGTGAACTTTCTGACCCAAAAGGAAAACTTCCCCTTTTCCAGAGTTTCCATGATACAAAAACAAAGATGCAAATCAATAGAAAAACCACTACACATATGAGGGAAATATGGACTTTGTCCAGTGACCAATTGCAAGCACATGAAGACATCTGCTCTAAAACAGGCTCAGTGTGTGGCAAAGAACTATTGGTAGGCAAACTACTATTTGTCGTGCACAATGTCACTGAGAGACGACAGTGTTTTGCTCCTTTTGTAGCAATCACAGTTCCAGGTGTTGAGGGTAGACACTGTTGTTCCACTTCATCACCAGAAGTCCCACAGCACTCACTGCATGGATAACATTCCAAATCAGTCTGATTGAGATAGAACTTGTTTGAAATACATTTCATGCCACACTTTCGGTTTTGTACTCGAGTACAAGGCAAATGTTCTTGTTTGTTCTTACAATCAGTACAATTAAGGCAAATCCCATCTGTGTGGGCATTTGAATAGCTCTGTTCTGTGCAGTGCAGGCATTCTAATATTGTCCCAAAAGGATGAGATGACCCAGGTGTAACAGAATATCCTTGTCCATCAGGGCAGTCATACCATGGCCAACAATTGAATTGTGACTGATTCTTTGGATTGTACAGTTCAATGTATTTCCCAGAACATCGATTTACTGAAGCACTGGTTCCACAAATGGCTATGGTCATAAACAAAATTATTGTCTGAAATAAAAAGTAATCATTACAAAAATGAGTGTTTTACATGTTAGTATCAATGGGTTTAGCACCAGGGGCCGGTTGTTCGAAGGCCGATTAGCGCTAACCCAGGGTTAAATTTTATCCCGGGTTTCTTTTCCTCTTGTTTAAAAGCATTTTCTCCGATAACTTTCTCTATTTTTTTCACAGCATACATT
Organism: Ricordea florida; assembly: GCA_949710005.1. Classification (NCBI taxonomy): domain Eukaryota; kingdom Metazoa; phylum Cnidaria; class Anthozoa; order Corallimorpharia; family Ricordeidae; genus Ricordea; species Ricordea florida. The sequence continues at coordinate 1,668,083 of OX453281.1, read as the reverse complement.
CATCAAATCGTATTCAAAAAGAATAATACTGAATATGCTTTTTGAGCTCACATATCGTCATTTAAATTTCGCACTAACCCTGGGTTATTTTAACCCTACTTCGAACAACCCGGCCCAGTATGCTAATTTAAGACATAAACAAATAGTAGTAAATTCAACATCATGTACAGTAGCACATAATTTTTTGAAAACAGTGTCATTCACTACAGAACTTGCGGAACAGGATGTTGCCAGTTGCAAACTGAAGCCTTTCAATACAAGAAGTGATCACTATGAATCATAAAGGAAGTTCGAGTACAGAAAAAAATAAATTATCAACTGTGCGTGAATGTGTATCAAAACGTCAATTAATACATTGCACCATTGAAGAAAATAGAAATTAACATAAACATCCTCCCCTGAAATATAACATACATTTAATTTGTTGTTTGATACTTGCTTTACAAATTAAACATATCAACATTCAAGCCGAATCCAACGTGAGAAAATCATTCCAAATCAAACCTGCAATCAAAATAATTGTACATGTCAAAGTTGTTTTTGCTACTCCGAATACATGTATCTTCCACGCACAACTCAATCGAACGGGACAACAAATGAACACATTAGATCGCCCGGACAGTTGATCAAATGATCTCTTGTTCGTTCTACCCCTCGTAAGATCTAAGAGGGATTGTGCCTCCCGTCTCGAAATAGGTCTAATTAAAAGAAAAGTAGGTATAATTCATTGACTTCCAACTATTTTTGAATTGCGCTTACCACTGCAAAATAAACGTTGTCGCGGCTGGTATATGCTCCTGCACGTCTCCATGCCATTTTTTTCTTACAGGGACGAGTTGAAGTGCATGCACCAGAGTCAACCAAAGAAAAAAAAATTGAAGTGAAAACCCCAGTCGTGAGGAAAGGTTCTTATCCCAACGTGATCTTAAAAAAGCCACAAAAGGACGATACCAGCTGACTGTACTGTATATATATGACGTCAGTCTCTCTCCCAGCGCCGCTCGATTCATGTGCATCGTGTCCCTCCCCAGCCTTCTGCTTCCACATGATATGACACAATTTGCATATTAGTCGAACCTTGGACAATCGGTATCAAATAAATCAGTTACTCCCAGTTTCTTTACTTTTATCTTTAACTGAGCGCTTATCAACTAAATGATGCGTGGTCACTGCTGTTCGTTCACTGTCGGATTTATACCGGACAGGCGAACAATTGTTCTAAACGGTAAATCTAATCTACTTTTTTAACTTTTTAAGCCCCAATATCAATATTCATTTTCTCCTAACTGTTCTTATATATTTGTTATGGGACTAGTGAGGAGAATTTGTTTAAATATAGATGCAACTCTTTTTTGGTGATCATTTTCGTTATTCTCATAGCATGAATATTGTAATGAGAAATTGGATGTTGGTCCCTCACTACTGGGACTTGAAGGGTTAAAGAAACTGAGATTCCAGATTTAGTTAAACTCTCAATATATGATTTAACACGAACAACAAACAAATCACAGCTACACCTGAAAAACATATGGCATCTTTGCAATTAACGCTATTGTGGTCCGTTTTTCTCCATGGAATGAAAAGTAAAGTAAGCTTTTCGAAGAGAGGCCAAACTTCAGAGTAAGTAAAACGTTTGACGATAGTCATTATTTAACAATTTAACAATTATTTGCAATTATTTCGGTGAATATTCACCGAGAATCACTGAGCCCGAGGCAAATAATTGTTTTAGTATACATACACAGGTGATAATTTCAAAAAAGAAAGGAATGAGCATTGTACAACACGAAAAAAAAATTTATTTCATCAAAAGCGCGCGAACGAACGGCAGCCATTTACTTCGTCGGTTGATAATCCGAGATAGCGAACCAATCGGAGCGCGCGATTTTGTATAATCACCTGAGTATTTATACTAAATAGAAATACACTGAAAACTGGTCACACTTAACACGGTGTCATGATGCAGGTCAGCAGAGTTCCCCTTTTGGCAACTGTCAATTAAAGTCAATATACATGGATGACCTTCCCCAGTGATACCATTGACAACTTAGCGTGGTATTTCGCGTCAACAGGAACCAATGTTCTTGTCATTTATGAGCCTTAGTTTGTAATAATTTTCCATCGCCTACAACGAATTCTCCATAGATGACGTCTGCACGAGCAGGCGCAGATCTTATGTCTACTGTCATCAGATAACTAACAGACAAAACTTGAACGATTTCTGATATAGTAATAACTATTACAATTTTCCAAATCAGACTAACACAGAAACGGCTTTTTTTCCCACTTGTTAATCTAGAAACTTGTAGGCGAATAAATGTTTAATCGGAAAGTTACGTGAGCCAATCAGCAACCAGTTACATCAACCAATAACAGCAGTGATTAAAATCACCGTAGCAAGAACAACGTACCTTTTTGGAGGGAAGAGAAATATTAATGGTTGGATGAATGTAAGTTATCTGGACAACTGTGCACGCACCCCTCCCCTAACCCAACATTAATTCAACTTATTATAACCAAGAGACAATGAGGAAAGTGAACATAACCCCGTCTGAGATGATAAGGCGATAGAATCTATTTTTAGCGCGGAATCTATTTATATCTCGTTCCATGGCTGCGCGGTATCCCAATAACGCAAGGGTAAAGTCGTTGTCAAACGAAACAAGATCCTTATGGCGCACTGGCTGAAATTACAACCACGTGATGAGAAGGACCTCAGTCATTGGTCAGTTAAAATAGTTTCCGGATCTAAAAATAGATTATGTCGCCTTATCATGATAGTAAGAGAACCCAGTATGGAAGATATATTCTCGTATCTCATTTTCTCTTGTTATCACTTGTTGGGTTAGGGGAGGAGTAGATGCACAGTTGCCCAGACACTTAGATTAATCCTTATTAATCATCTTCATATATTTTGTCTTTGTAGAGACGGGATTTGGGACTATCACGTTCACAATAGAGTTATACAGGACAGAAAACTTTACCACGCCTTATTCTGATTACGACTATCCCATCAGTGTTGACCTTGATGACTATCTGTATATAATGTACAGCGTCGAGTCAAGCACGGCTGATATTGTTGTTAAAGCAGAAAAGTGTTTCGCTACACCGGGCACGTTAGTCGACTCCTTCCCGCAATATGTCATGATAGGAAATGGGTAGGTAAAAACAACGAATCACAATTCACAAGTCGGAAACACACTGTATAGTAAAACAAACAGAGTACCATAGTACAGTACTGTGCAGTAGCTTTCCAAAGAATGGTCACACTGCATGGTTTGATCCACAGATGAAAAAGTTAGAACCACACTGTATAGCAAAACAAACAGTACCACAGTACAGTACTGTTCAGTAGCTTTGCAAAGAATCGGGTCACACTGCATAGTTTGATCCACAGATGAAAACGTTAGAACCACACTATAAAGTAAAACAAACAGTACCACAGTACAGCACTGTTCAGTAGATTTACAAAGAATGGTAACACTGCATGGTTTGATCCACAGACGAAAAAGTTAGAACCACACTGTAAAATAAAACAAACAGTACCACAGTAAGTACTGTTCAGTAGCTTTACAAAGAATGGTCACACTGCATGGTTTGATCCACAGACGAAAACGTTAGAACCACACTGTATAGTAAAACAAACAGTACCACAGTACAGCACTGCTCAGTGGCTCAGCAAAGAATAAGTCACACTGCATGGTTTGATCCACAGATGAAAACGTTCTAACCACACACTGTAGAGTAAAACAACACTGAGTACCACAATACAGTACTGTTCAGTAGATTTGCAAAGAATGATCACAGTGGATGATTTTAACCAAAGGCTTGAGATAAAGTTTAAATATATATATAACAGAGTTATCAACTTCAATTAGAAATAATCCTAAATTCAATTGGTGCGCTAACTCGTCTACGCGTTCTGTTCTTTAGGTGTCCACTGGATGATACGATGGAGTATTACTACAATTCAAACAGCGACAGACAGCAAATCAAAATACAGCTTTTCGTTTCTACAATGATTACGAAATTGTTTACATACATTGTGAGCTGGTGGCTTGTCACGGAGATTCGCTTGGGTCCAGGTAGGTACTAACAGTGGAAACACGTTAATTTGATTTGCTGGTTTTCGTTGTTACGTCATTGAATATAAATTTACAAAGCGTTTCATAGCTTAAGTCCGGAATCTGGGAAATGGAAGAAGAAAAATATGTTAACAGCCAAGATTCAGGTCTGTAGGATTTTTCATATGCGAGATAGTCGGAGAAATGTTTCACCCAAATTTATAGAGCTTTACGTGCAAACGCCATGTTGGTGTCCCTCTGAATATGTGAACGGGAAGACTGATAGATGGACCGAGGAAAAAAATAGACGGACGGACAGGTGATATGATGGGAGGGAAAACAGGAGGACGGACCAGCGGGTAAAGGGATGAACAAATACATTGATAAAACAGGCTTTAAAAGGACTGCATGTATCTACGAGTTGGAGCATCAACGAATGAAGGGATGGACAAAGACATTGATCATAAGGTACAGACGAGAAAACCAGAAAAAAATAAAATATAAGTTTATAAAAAGGGAAGAGGAGTGGAGGAAGGAAGGAAAGAACAAACGGCGGCAGAGAAAAAGTGATGGGCCACTAAAAGGATTGACGGACGGGCGGACTGACAGACAGACAGACAGACAGAAATCTTAGCACAGCGAAAAGCTTACAGAATAGATAGCTCCATACAGTGGACGTAGATAGAAGAAAAAATTGTCAGTAGATTACAATAAGTCCTAAACTGAATTGAATAAGTATTTGCAAATATTGTACATCTTTCGGTATAAAATAATTTATATTTATTAAGTTATCAGTTTTTTTGACATGCAGCTGCAGTCAACAGTGCCCGGTCAGCAGCAGGAGAAAGAAAAGAGAACTAGAGAAACCTGAACAAGAATACCAAGATACGACCAGAAGATACGATGTCACCGCAGGTCCGCTGATGATCAACAACAATGACGAACAACAAGCTGAGGAAGGGAACTCGGGAGGTAATGCATTAGATTACAAAGTCGAGTTAGATGCCTGACGTGCATCTATTTAAACTGACGCCCACTCTGATTGGCGTTCTACCTGCATTTGCACCAATTATGCAATGTAAACTCGGCAATGTGTTCAAACCCAACTTCACATTTGCCATTATTCGATGAAAGGAAAAGAAATGCATTTTTAAAGCAGGCTACTGTGGGCTGGGTTGTTCAAAGCAAGGTTAAGGTAACCCAGGGTTAGTGCAAAATTTAAATGCAGATATGAGAGCTCAAAAGCACACTCAGTATAATTCTCTTTGAATACAATTTGAAGATTGTATGCTTTGCTGTCTTTTCTTGAAAACTCTGCATCTGCTCCAAAACGTTAAACCTCGACCAGACTCTTGCCACCACTAAGTCTGTGTCAATATAACCGCAGAAAAGAACTTGGTGAATGTGCAGCCATCTTTGTCAATGACGTGTATTTCTTATGTGTTTCTATTTGTAGCTTCTGGTCAAAGTAACCAACAGACTGTACTGATTGGTGGTGTGGCGGCTGCCGGTGGATTTGCTTTGATCGTATTTGTCGCCATGTCCGTGGTGTGTGTCAAGTACCGCATTGCACGCTTGATTATGAAAAGAAACAAGGTGGAAGAACAGTATGCAACAAAAGAGGACGACATTGGCCGGACAAACGCGTGTGTTTCAGAAGAAGATATGGTTGGGAAGGATGACGCCATTTGAAAGACTTCACGAGACAGGTCATGAATGGGGGAGAAAACGTGACGAACTCATGTATGACAAAATACACACAACTTGTTGTAACGTGGCCAAAGAGGGCACTTTCTTTTCGTTTTTAGAATAAAAAAAGATCGATGTTATAGCTGGAAATTTTCAAGAGTACCACCTGTGTCATCCCGTGTAACTTCGCACGCATTCTGTACCTATATCACGTGATGTTTACCGTATAAATAAAAAAAAAACAGGCTTTCTAACTATGATGACGGTGTGTGCGTAGTAGATATTACACCACCGTGCATAATTAAGGAGAGAAACAACCTCTTCAGAAGTCATAGCCTAAACTGTATTATGCATACTGTTTTCTTTTTTAGGGACGGACCATTAATATTAGAAAAGTGATGGGGGGTGGGGGGGTGGGGAATTTTCAGCTTGCACGAATTTTTTTTTCGCTCACTGCTTGTGCAGGAATTTTTTTTTCAGGTGAACCCCTCTGCACACATTTTTTTTTACTACGTGTGAAAAAGTCACAATTGGACCTTCCTTCTGCATGAATTTTTTTTTTTTACCTTCTTCGCATGAATTTTTTTTCTTGGCATTTTCCCTTGCATGAATTTTTTTTCCCCACGCCCCCCCCCCCCCCCCCCTCACTTTTCTAATGGTCCGTCCCTTAATAACCAAAACATAAAGTCACTACCATTACGGTGAGCTGTCATGTGACTTTGTAAAGAAAACTTCCACTGCAAAGTTACTGTAGTTTTCTTATTCAAAAAATCACAAAAAAACCTCAATTTGAGGAATTTAACTAGAGCCTCAATTTGAGGAAAAACAAGACATACCACAGGAAATGATAGTTGAATTCGTTTGACATGGTAGTTTCAATAGTTAGAGTTTTCTTGGCATAGTATGGAATAAGGTAGAGCCCGATTGGCTTTGGTGTGGCATCGTAGCTTGGTAGATAGCACTCGATTCACTTCGGTGTAGCTTCGTAGGTAAGTAAGAACTCGATTAACTTCGGTGTAGCATCGTAGCTCAGATGGTGAACTCGATTAACTTCGGTGTAACCAGTATCGTAGCTCAAAGATAGCACAACATTATCTCTGGTGTAAAATCACAAGTCAGTCGTAAGGGCCCGATTAGCTTCGGTTGACATCGTAGCAGTGCAGATAAAATACTGTTTTTACCACTCGATAATAAAATTCATGTTTGATGACACCATGCTTTATGGCCGCTACATGCAATAATATCTGACCAATCATTAGAAACGTCCGAGTTCTCTTTCAAGTGATGATTAGAAATCATCTGAAATGCCGGTTCGTTTACGATTGAACAACTTCTAATCCTTGGATTGACTTTTTGTAGTTTTTATTATTATTTTTTTGGAGCCTCTGACAAACTCCAGATCTGCTCTAAACACCACATCACTTCCACCTCAGTCACCTTTTGACTTTGCAAAAATGTTGATTATTAACAATGGTTTAACTATTTGTGTAGTCTTTGAATATCAACCATGCTATTCAAATATTACTTTATACTTATAAACACCGTGACAGTCATAGTAGCAATATTGTCGCAAACAGCATGCAGTTCCATGGCTTGGGAGGGATACGAGACAAAAAATATTCCCCTTGATTTTGGTATAAACTGTGAATAATTTACTTTATATTAATCTTGCTCTCAGAAAAAAATACAGTATTTCCAAAAATATTATTATCAATTTAAGCGCAAACATATTTGGGTATTTCTCTTCCTTTTTTCTTCATTTGCATAATTTCTTTGAAACATTTCATAGCAAAACTTCAACAAGTACACCATGTACACCTGTACCAGTCACAAAATTTGCATCCCTGCCATACCTTGAAAACAAATAATTTAAAACGCTATATTAATTATGATTACAGAACTTTAAGACTATGCAGGTGTGCAAATTTGCTTTGAGATTGCATGCTACCATAACCCGAAATGCACTGTTGTTACTTTCTTTCACCAAGCGTATTTCAATCTTAATAATTATTATTCACATTATTATAACAGAGCACCATCACAAGAAGTAAAAAGTAAGGCTGACATGAGATAAAATAATTGTTATGGAGTGTATAAATAAACAAGAGATGCTCATAACTTAGACGTGGCGACCAGCGCTCTGACCAACTAAGTACACAAAGTATACTAGCTTAATCTAGAATTGTTCTAGACTACATTTTGTAAAATAAGTACATCAGTTATAACGAATAATCACATGATCCATGCCCTTCAGCATCTTACAAATAGTTTACAAATAATTATGACCAATTCAGTATTGATTTATCAGTGTGCAGAGTGCTTTTACGTTGAGCATAATTTTGCTAGTAATTATTAATTAGTTTTAGCATTCATTTTTAGTTCCACAATAAGATGGCCTGCAAAAACAGACTTAAAAATTGAATTAACATTATTTAAGACAGAAATTTCCAATTTTCATGCACAATTGTGACAATTTTCTAATTCCCACAGCCCATTTCACATTGTCAGATATTCAACCATCTTCTACATCCTTCTCCATTTAAATTTATACCCCTAAGATAGCACTTTAAATATAACACTTGCAACATAATTAGCACTACTACCCGTCAAATCTTATTTTCTTCTTTTTTTTTTTACTATTGCTTTTAATTTTTTTTTTCTTCATTTTTGTAGGAGGGGACTGAGGGATTACAATTTTTTATTCTTTCAGGCCCCTTCTTAAATTTTGAAAGGTATATAACTGGCAATTATACAAGAGTAAAAATGCTAAAAAGGATAGATACAACATCATGCATGCAAGTTAAAAATACATGCTAAAAATATTTACAAATAATTTTAACCCTTTCAATGTCACAGCTGACCATGTATAAATTCTCCCTATAATTCCAATACACTACTACACAAACAGATTGTAAGAATTGAAAACATAATTGCATCAAAGATACTAAATTGATTAACTGCCTCATTCTCCTGGCTAGAACATGTCATATTAAGCGCTTGCTCAAGAGAATTTACGTTCAATCATGGCAGTGAAAGGGTTAATGCATTGTACTTCCAGTAAAATGGTTATAGACTCTTGCTACATTCTACAGTAGTACTAACGACTAATTGCATAAAGTAGAAAAACTTTCAAGAAATGACCCAGTTAAAAAAAAAATAAAACTGGTTTAAAATAATCAAACCAGTTTAACAATTTTAAAGTCATGGTTCAAAAACATTTAGAGCCAGAAAAAAAATTGAACTACAACATATGTTTATTGTATACTGTGTAGTGTATTAGTGACAGCCAGCTGTAACAGTGCAGCTACTACTCGAGTCAAGGCCGCCCAAAGAAATTTTGAATCACACAAATTATCCAATCACAATCAAGTATCTAAACAATAGAATCTCTTCAAATGTTTCATCTTTCACTTAAAATGCACACAATTTGCTCTGCAACTGTTCAAGAATATATAAAGATTGAAAAAGAATCATACTTAGCCAGCAAAACTGGTGTTCAGAGTCAAGAACAGATATTCAAAATTTGTATGAAAATTTGTTTGGGCCAGCCTTGGTTAGAGTATAAAAATAATGCACTGTGATCACTAATTGTGTACTGCATGCATGCATATATGCTATGTAACTTAACAGGATGATACTGTGGTTTCTAGGTATTATCAAGGTAAAACCTCTGTTACAGTACCATCTGTATTTCCATTTGCTGCATTATTGTTTTTTCTGTACCAATCACACACTGAATTGGCAACATCATGTCTCTCCAATGACTGCAACACAGCAACAAACTGACGCAACGTTGGTGGTGTCTCCAGAGTTTGCAGGTAGTCCAACAACGCCTTTGTTGGACTTCCACCTGGTCGATCATCCTCTCTTCTTATCAAGTCCAGCTGCTGTTCGGAGATGCTGAACTTGCGTCCTACGTGATACCAGGTCTTTCTCTTGCCCAAACTTTTGCCATCCAAATTGAGGATTTTATCCTCCACATCAGGAGGCAAATTAGATAACATTGTTGCTGTAGATTAAGGCATGACACTTTGTTTCAGTCAATGATGCTTTGTGTGTTTACAAAATGACACTCTGAGACTACTTCATGTTCATTGTTCAAGGATAATAGCCTCTTGCCATGCAACCACTGGCAGGCATGAGGGCAGTATATGACTGGTTCATAGCAGACAAGATCAGATGAATTATGAGTTCTGATTACTGACTACTTTATGTTCATTGTCCCAGGATAATAGCCTCTTACCATGCAACCACTGGCAAGCGTGAGGGGAGTATATGGGTGGTTCATAGCAGGCAAGATCAGATGAATTCTGAGATCTGATTACTGACTACTTCATGTTCATTGTTCAAGATCAGAGAGATATAATAATTAATAATATAATATCTGTGATTGGTCAATTTAACAGGCTGTACTTCACTGTACGGACTGCTAGATTCAAATATGTTACAAATATCTTTAATACAAACGTTGTTTTCTCGGTCCATACTGAAGGCGTGAGGGGAGTATATGGGTGGTTCATAGCAGGCAAGATCAGATGAATTCTGAGATCTGATTACTGACTACTTCATGTTCATTGTCCCAGGATAATAGCCTCTTACCATGCAACCACTGAGAGGTGTGAGGGCAGTATATGACTGGTTCATAGCAGACAAGATCAGATGAATTCTGAGTTCTGATTACTGACTACTTTATGTTCATTGTCCCAGGATAATAGCCTCTTACCATGCAACCACTGGCAGGCATGAGAGCAGTATTATATATGGGTGGTTCATAGCAGGCAAGATCAGATGAATTCTGAGATCTGATTACTGACTACTTCATGTTCATTGTTCAAGATCAGAGAGATATAATAATTGATAATATAATATCTGTGATTGGTCAATTTAGCAGGCTGTACTTCACTGTACGGCCTGCTAGATTCAAAAGTTTGTTTTGAGATAAAATAAATATCTTACAAACGTTGTTTTCTCGGTCCATACTGTAAGTTACGGACCAAGTCTTTTCCAGTCGGATTTATGGCCCACGCGCGAAGTGCGCAGGCCATAAATCCAAGCGGAAAAGACGAGGTATATATACATATATATATATATATATATAGCTATCTATACTTGGGATAATGGAAACAAACAAACTTCTAAAAGGTCCAACAATTTTATAATGTTTTGGCCCTTCGGCCTTCCTCAGATATACAGATAAAAAAGTTAAAAATTACAAATCTGATATATTATCATAATTGAGTATCTATTGATACTATATGTAATATTACTCACCTTCTGGGATGTATTTAAGCATTTCTTCAAAGTTACATTGTCTAGGAATTGACAGGCGGTTGACGCCTGACTGGTATGGCACTGCACAGTTCTGACCTAAAATATATGACAAAAAACAGAAGAATAATAGAACTGTTGTGCGGAGTCAAATAAAACAGCTTAATAAGTGATGTTTTGTGCTTAATGAACCACTTAATGAACATTCTTCTATAATTTCAATTTCTTTTAATTAACTAAATGTTATTTGTCTATATACTCATCTAAGTCACATTGCAGGGTTTCTGAGTTTCTAAAGAAACTGATCGTACCGCATTGGTGAGGAATTGAAACACAAAAAAATAGGATCATCAAACAAGTTGCTAAAGTAAGTTGTACCACAGTAAGGCAAAAAACAGTGCTGACATTCTGTCAGCGTTAGCACTTCATTAGAGCGTTAGCCCTTCACTCTGACAAAGGGCTAACGCTCAAAGCTTCAGCACTGTCTTTTTACCTTACAGTGGTATAACTTACTTTATCAATTTTTTTGATGATCCCATTTTCTTGTGTACCTGTCTAAGCTCTTCTCAAGTGAGTGCCAGCTCAAAGAAAAGTGAAAGTCGTGTCAATAATAAATAATATAGTCCACATATGATGAGTGTATATTTTTAGTTTTAGCTATGGGGAACCCTCATAGTCATTAGTCCATGATGGTTCCAAAAAGACTTTCCTCGTCAGGAAAAAAGAAAAAAAGATGTACACATTCATACACATACAGTGTGTACCGGTATTTATATTTAAATATTTTCTGGTGAAATATTAAGTCTATCTATCTAATGATGGACTGCTTGTTAGTCAGGTGGACAGAACCAAACACAGGGACTGAGTGAAGCCTGTTTTAAACTGTGGTGGGCAATGAGGGGAGATGAAAAAGGGCACTTGAGAAGCTAGTTTGCTGGGGGTGACTATTGGGTATCCTTGAAATCCACCACGGTCCTTTAATCCATCTTGAAACCTACAGGCTCAGAAATGGGTTTTTCAGTTTTTTCCATGAGATATTTCTTTAATAAAAACAAACAAGAGTGTGATAGTAATTATAGGTTTGATACATATTTATCAGCATAAAGTCCAATATCCTGGCTTTAGTACAAATGCATACTGTTTTCACATAAGTCAAGCTTCATGTGAGTCCAAAGAAAGAACAAGCTGGGAAAATGCTAAAACATGAAAAGTTTCCAACAGGTTTCGCCCAAGGTTGTAGCTTTGTAAATTATCCGATTGTGTGCTCTTCTTTTGTTGCACACAACAAAATAAAATGTCAGCCATGTGAAATGTGGGTAGGAGGGAGGGAGGAGGGGTGGGGAAGGGGTTTAAATTTCCTCTAGCCCTCCCCACCCTGGCTTTCAGTGCTCTGCCATCCCCAAAAGAAATGAAAATACTTCAGAACACTGGGTAATACTTCAGTTACAAACTTAAGTAATAAAATGAAGAAATGGTAACCATGCAGCATGCAACCATCGAGTTATGGACGCACAGGGGAGGTTGCTAAGAACAAAAGACGTGTATTAAAAGAGATAGCCGAGAGCATCTCTACCTTATTGAGTGCTTAGCAAACCTCCCAAGTGCATCCATAACTCGATGGTTGTATAGCTGCTGCGTTTACCATTTCTTTTAGGGACCGGTCATTATTTACAGGGAGGGGGGACTGGTGGAAATACGGGGGGGGGGGGTGGGCAAACATTTTTGTGTACCAAAAAAGGGGGGGGGGGGGCAAAAGAAAATTGTGTAGGTTCAAAAAAATTGTGAAATAGCAATATTACTAACATTATTAAAGCAAACTGTTTATTACAGTGATATGAAAAAGTTCATAAATACATATATTGATTGTTTTACAAAGATACCTGGAACCTTTTTTGTTAGCCAATTAATTTTCTTTGGGCACTAAATTTGGAGTTCTCTATAAAGGGGGGACCAAAAAAATTGAGCATCACATTTCTCAATTCCACCAGACCCCCTCCCCCTCCATGTAAATAATGACTGGTCCTTTATAACATAAAACTTCACAGCTTCACAGTCTAACGTCACTATGCAACCCATGGGCAAATGGATTGTGCTTATTGCCCAAACATTGTGCACACTTTCCCAAAGCTATGTTATAAGAGTAAATGTCTGCCTTACAAACAAACCAAACACACCTGAACATGATCTCGATCCTCCAAAACAGCACACAGTAGGTATCTGTGAACTCTCTGTCCTACAAGGAAAACTTCCCCTTTTCCAGAGTTTCCATGATACAAAAACACCGTAAATGAATAGAAAAACCGCTACACATATGAGGGAAATTTTGACTTTGTCCGATGACCAATCACATGAAGACGTAGTGTGTGGCAAAGAACTATTGGTAGGCAAACTACTATTTGTCGTGCACAAAGTCACTGATGGATGACAGTGTTTTGCCCCTTTTGCAGCAATCACAGTTCCAGGTGTCAAGGGTAGACACTGTGGTTCCACTTCATCAGCAGAAGTCCCACAGCACTCACTGCATGGATAACATTCCAAATCAGTCTGATTGAGATAAAAGTTGTTCGAAATACATTTTGTGCCACACTCCCGGTTTTGTACTCGAGTGCAAGCCAATTCTTCTTCTTTGTTCTTACAGTCAGTACAATTAAGGCAAATCCCATCTGTGTTGGCATTTGAATAGCTCTGTTCTGCGCAGAACAGGCATTCTAATTTTGTCCCAAAAGGATGAGATGACCCAGGTTTAACAGAATGTCCTTGTCCATCAGGGCAGTCATACCAAGGCCAACAATTGAATTGTGAGTCATTCTTTGGATTGTACAGTTCAATGTATTTCCCAGAACATCGATTTACAGAAGCACTGGTTCCACAAATGGCTATAGTTATAAACAAAATTATTACCTGAAATATAAAGTAATTATCCAGTAATTATAACGAAAATAAGTGTTTATCATAATCAAGTTACTAGAGTTTACATTTTAGTATAAATGGGTTTAGCACTAGTATGCTAGTTTAAGAAACAAACAAATAGTAAATTTAACATCATCATCTGTAGCACATTATTGAAAACCGAGTCATTCAGTAAAGAACTTGCAAAACAGTACGCTGCCAGTTGCAAACTTAAGCCTTTCAATCCACGAAGTGATCACTATGAATCATGAAGGAAGTTCGAGTATGGAAAAAAGAAATTCTCAGCTGCAGCACATGTAATAGATCAAAACGTCATTATTGCACCTTCGAAGGAAACAGAAATCAACATAAACGTTCCCCCTTGAAATATAATATATATTAAATTTGTGGTTTGGTACTTATATAAGTGGCTTGCTTTTCAAGATAAACATATCAACATTCAAGCCGAATCCAACATGAGAAAATCAAACCGAATACATGTATCTTCCACGCACAGCTCAATCGAACGGGACAACAAATGAACACATTAAATCGCCCGGACAGTTGATCTCTTGCTCGTTCTGCCCCTCGTAAGATCTAAGAGGGATTGAGCCTCCCGTCTCGAAATAGGTCTAATTAAAAGAAAAGTAGGTATAATTCATTGACTTCAACTAATTTTAAATTGCGCTTACCACTGCAAAAAAAACGTCGCGGCTGGTATACGTTCCTGTACGTCTCCATGCCATTTTTTTCTTACAGGGATTAGGTGAAGTACACCAGAGTCAACCAAAAAAAAAGTAAATTGTAGATATAACCCGCAGCCGTGAGCAACAGTTCTTAACCCAAATTGATTAACGCGAAAAGAGAACACAACACCTGACTGTACTGTATATATATGACGTCAGTCTCTCTCCCAGCACCGCTCGATTCATGCAACCTCGTTCCCAGGGTCCTCTCTCTACCTCGAGGTAGAGAGAGGACCCTGGGAATGAGGTTGCGATTCAGGTACATCGTGTCCCACCCCAGCCTTCTACCTTCTACTTCCACATGATATGACACAATTTGCATATTAGTCAAACCTTGGACAATCGGTCTAAAATCTTATCAAATAAATCAGTTACTCTCAGTTTCTTTACTTTTATCTTTAACTGAGCGCTTATCAACTAAATGATGTGTGGTCACTGCTGTTCGCTCACTGAAGAGCCGCCTTCGTGTTTTTTCTAGCTGATACTTAACATACTATTAATGTAGATAAATTCTACTCTCTTTCTGACATAAACCCGCCTTGATACAGTCATAAGATTACTTAACTTTTAAAATGAATGAAAAACCGATAATATTCTTGGAAAGATGTAAAGGAAAGATGTAAACTTAAGTAGGCTCTTGACTTAACCCTTTAACCCCTGAGATCAAAATCTGAATTCTTCTAACTGATCTCAGTACATCATACATTACAACAGTGTGGAGACTTTGAAGTTACATCAACAAAAACCTATACAAGTTTTCAGATTGCATATTCTCATGAGCTCTATGGTTGCCTTTGTAGTATTATGGTTAAGAGAAGATTCATGTTGGTCACTCTCAGGGAGTAAAGGGTTAAGAGAAGATTTGTCCATGACAGTAGAAAGAACGGTCCTTACAAGCCCTAGGGATTTTAATGTGAAAACACGGCTTAATACGTATGTTCCACACAACGGCTAACAGTACAACCAGGCACGGTTTGCTCTTTGCCTGAGGATTTTCTGTATTGTCTGCCACTTCCACAGTGGAGCAGCCAGTAGGGCAAGAATAATGCAGAGATTGTCTGTTTCACCAGGAGCACATATACCAGAAAGGCCAGTCTTGAAAAGGACCAAAGACGGTTAAGAAAATCAGACCTCAAGGCCTCAACGAAAGAAAAAAAGCACCGCCAAGGAATGCAGCTGTTGCGAACACCGGCGCCGAGAAGAAGCCCTGCGGGAGGCTGAGGGCATAACATATGAAGCAGGAGGCTTCTAGATGACTTAAATGAACATTTCCAATCATTCTTGATACTTTCTGTCCATAGAAATTTGAACAATCAATATATTTTTTATTAACATAACTTTGATGCCTTTTTTCTCCGAATTGAGTTTTTCTACGTTCAAGAAAAGACATCTCACCGAGGATTTAACCGATTGGCTTGAAATTTTCACTATTTGTTGCTCTCAAAGAGTTGTTTGGGATGAGCATAGGGTTTTTCTGTAGCTCTACTGTGGCAGAAGTTTTGAAAAAAAATGTGATGGTAATTTGCCATAAAAAATCTGCATCACTTTAAGTGAGGGCTGGGACCAGAGTTTTTAATATTTTTGAAAGCTCTATGCTCATCCTCACACTTTATCAATATGCTATATAGTTATGAAAAAAAAATAGAGTTAATTGCATTCCAGGGAAAGATTTCTTTTCTTGAGTTCAAGTGGGTCTTGCCCAGTATGGGGTAACAATTTTTGCTAGTATCAGGTTACAAATTGATTCTGCTTCAAAAAAATCAGAATTTTTGTAATCTAAAACTCATTAGCTTTCCAGTGATATATGGTTTTATATGGTTTCTATGAAAAATATAGATGTGACAACTGTTTTAAAAAAGTGCCTTTTTTTAGGTTAAGTCCCCCCTTAAAGGCACTTTTTTAAAACAGTTGTCACATCTATATTTTTCATAGAAACCATATAAAACCATATATCACTGGAAAGCTAATGAGTTTTAGATTACAAAAATTGCCTTTTTTTAGGTTAAGTCCCCCCTTAAGTACATGTGCATAAATTATGTCCGGAAACCGAAGACCTAAGACCTAAGACCCAAGACCTAAGACCCGGAAAACTTTTTTTTTTTTTAAATGAATAAAATAAATGCACCCATACTTACAAATAACAATTTAGTTGTGCTTTTCTTGTTTTTGGGAAACGGAACTATTTCCGGTTGTCGCCGTGTGTCGATACACTGTGTACGTAAGTTTGCGAAATGAAGCGAAGCAGTGCTTTGTCTATTTTGTACAGCGTTATTTTCAGAAAAGGTGCTTTGCGTTTTTCATTATGTTACCTTTTTATCGCGCGTAACGCTTTAATGGTAGAAAGTTCGAAAATCGGCCAGCCCAGAACTAAGATTTCAACTTGTTTCGTACTACTAACAAATGTTTCTATAAGTGGCTAATTCTTGTTCATCATTGAGTGTTTTATGAAGAAATCTCTCGAGAGATGCATTTAAAGCTAACAAAAAAATCGCTCAGGCTCCACCTACAGCTTTATAGCTGACATAATGCTCGTGATATTTTTAGACCGGAAGTCACACTTCCATTCAGGTAACCGATGAGGATACAGTTTTTATAATGTTGTCTTTTGTTTCGTGACCAATCAGAGGAAAGTCCAGATTCTGGACTTTTTGCCATGTGAAGTACAACTAAAGAAGCACCTCTTTCTTTCTCCCCCCTCCCACCGCGAGGAAAGAACGCCGGATTGTAGTCATCGTAGGTTACTACCGATCAAAATGGGTTGGCCTTTTAATCGCATTCAATGATGTAGAATTTTCGGAAGTTTTGTTTTCCTCGACTTCTTACGAGGGAGCCTGATCCTCGTAATGACGGGATAGCGCGCCGGTTTGACTGCAACAAACTGCCACCTACAGATCGTACTGGCCACGGATCACTGTGATTTGACGATGTTTGCACTGCCGATTACCAGGCGCCAGGAACGACAACTTCAGAGACGGTAGTTAAACTGTGTTAAATGCCCTGGATCCAGAGGAAAAGAAACTTTTTTTGAAAGAAGCAAGAGTACCTAGCGGAGCCGCTCCTCCAAATACCCGCTCCGCAGACCGTACTGAGCTGGCTGGGAAATTTCCGTTTGAGCCAGAACCTTGTTAGCTTTTTTCTGAAATACCGATAAACTTGCTCGCATATTGAATTAAAACATAAAAACTTGCTGGGAAAAGAATGGCATGCTTTATTTCTAGCTGACCTGCAGCCTTTTGCAGTGCTCTCTAGCTAGGGATCTCTAATCATGTAATTTAGGAGTCATGTCACACACCGATGACAAATCCAGGCCGCTACAGATAACAAAAACTCAAATTAGATGTTGGCAAAAAGCAACTTCTAAACAAATTTCCTGGCTGGCAGATCTGAAAAGTCAAAATAAGCCGCTGGCAAAACAACGCAATAAAAATCCTGGCTGGGAGTTTTTCCTTGGAATTGAAAGCTTGCTGGCAACAACTGAGTAAATAGGCCTTTGCTTGCTGGCTAAAATAATTGAATAACCGTTGCTTGCTGGCAGTGAGGAGCGGCTCTTTTTTTCCCACGCTAGTTAATTATTAACCAAAAACGATTCCGCAGATTGCAAAACATCGTAACATGCAATAAAACACCTTTCTAGAAAAAACATTCGTTTAGCACTCCTGAAGAAGTGGCTCTATTAAATGCCCTTGATCATCGCAATGTTGTCAAATTCATGTCAGTGTGCCATCAGCCGCCAGCAATAATGTTGGAGTACATTTACTTTGATTTCAGTATTTTCGGGCAAGACGTAAGGGTGAGCGCACTCTCCGATTTCCTTTTAAACATTGATGAGTACAACTTCGCTGGATTTCAAGAAGTTTTCAATCAGGAAGCTACGGAGATCATAGATGGTCTGGTTTACCGGCTTCACAGTCAAGGGATAGCCCACGGCGAACATTCTAGTAAGTAATTTGCATTACATCTCGTTATCAACAGTTTCAGAAGTGAATTTGAGCAGATGTATTATGAAAGGCCGATTGTTTGTAAACTAACTGATTTTGGTGAAAGTCGGTCTCTTTTTTATCCAAACACAGGCGCTCTTGTCATCTAAGACCAGCACCCCGTTGATCGGGGGACAGTGGTCTATATGGCACCAGAGCTTTTGGTTAAAGAGGAGCTCATACAGAATGCTTCCGTTGCCGATCTCATTGTGGCAGACCTTTGGGCCCTGGGCATGATTATTACTCGGGCTTGCTTACAAAGCAAAGCCCGAGTCTAAAAATGCTGGCGGTTTGGTCGCCAAATGGGGGGTCATGGTCCCAGGCGTTCCTCGTGGAGAGCGTGGAAACTAGGGATGACTAATCGTGCATGCGACATGCGACTATGCGACGTGTTTGGTCTTCGGGAGTCGAGTTTGGTATGCAATGCAGCGTTTTCTGAGGAAGATTTTCGAAAGAATCATGAATTTTACGCTCATATCTCATGCAGATCCACACACCATTCGTGGTAGGCCCACACCAAAAGAAGTTGAGCGTTTTCGTGAAATACGGCTTTATTTACGATTTAAACAATTTTGTAACGCACAATTACTAATGATTCCATAACTTCTATTGAGTAAGATCATATTTTAGTAATGACTATCAATTTGCTTGTATCGCAGCTTATAAACCAACAGATAAACAGCTTTGGGCTGCCTGTGGTGCCAACTTCGAGCATTCTGCGGCGTTTTGCGCGCGGCGTGGCGTTCCGTATCTTGAATAAGTACGTCGGTTCACTCCAATTTTGCACTTTCAAAAACCAAGTTTAGCAGTAAACTAAAAGCACAGAAGCTTCACAATACACGAACCAAGCAAGCCCGAGTTAACGCTACGTGGAGCGTCTAGTTTTTACAATGCTTTACCCCAGTCTTAAAACCCCCTGCGTCATCGAAGTACGATCGGAAGGTGTAAGCAATCAGGAAAATTTGAAAAAGTTCATCAGATCATTTTTAGAAGAACAAAAGCTTCCACTTCAAGATGCAAAGTACGATATCGATCGTGCTACAGTGCGATTTAGAGAAAGTTTACCGGGGTTTCACTAACTTTGACAGAGACAAAAGATTGTCCCTGCAAGAAGCAGGCCAAATTTTTGGAAGGTGACATGATAGGTCAAGGGACGTGAAGGTCTTTAACCTTACGGTAAGCCAAGCAACTGCCCTTGAAGAGTTTGATGTAAGGGTAGCTGTTGGGTTGGAGGAGAATTTGAAGCCCATACAATCGGAGACAATGCCATCGAATGACGGAACTAACCGGCGCGTGTGCTTTTTTCTCGGTTGCAGTTGCAGAAAGCATCTTACACGACACCGAAACAGAGGCTTTTTTCGAAAATTTACCAAAAGCCGTGGAGGTTATCATTCTATCTTTACCGGTGGAAATCAACGAGCACTCCTGACGAGCACCGTGACCTGGGAAAGACTTACGAAATCCTAGCGGCACATGAAATTCTTCGTCAGCAACAGATTATTAAATATCCGTTAAAAGTCTCTGAGGAACTCCCCTATGCAGACGGAGTATTTACGTACGAGGGAAGAGAAAAACTCTTCACGAAACTACTGTATATGCTCTTGGTGCCGAGTGCTTCGTTGCAATTTACACGGGTGATCCATTTGTGCTGACCATTGGTTGTCATAAAGGGAAACCCTTTATCATCGAGACACATCCAATTGCACCACCAATCAGAAATGGAAATGGCCTCGTTCTTATCGGGAATGAAAACACCCCTGAGGTATGGATATCTCTCTGTGTGTCCCTTTGGCAGAGACTACACCACGCCGGATGAATCCAATCACAGCTCAATCATAAGCAGTTGTTACACTGCATTCGGTATGGATATCTGTCTGTGTGTCCCTTTGGCAGAGACTACACCACGCCGGATGAATCCAATCACAGCTCAATCATTAGCAGTTGTTACACTGCATTCGGTATGGATATCTGTCTGTGTGTCCCTTTGGCAGAGACTACACCACGCCGGATGAATCCAACCACAGCTCAATCATTAGCAGTCGTTACACTGCATTCGAAGTAAGTGTACTTGTCCTTACTCTTTTGCTCATGTTATTAACATTTTTATAATAACTATAACAAAATTCTCAAATCTGATTGGCTATCAACTGCCCCGAGTTCAGTCTTAATAGGACAGTTTAATAGGACAGTACGCCTCATGCCTGAGTAATTGGACAGTACGCGTCATCACGTGCGCGCTTAAATGGCTGTTTTTTTTTTTTTTCACTTCTGGCGTAAAAAATCTTGGAATCCCTTGTGTTTTGATTGAAAAAAAGAAGTTTAGGGGGTTTTAATAGACTCCTCTCTTAGTAAGACGCTAATTCTTCGGAATTTCTCCCTTCCCAGCGCCCCGGCTCCGCCGTCCCAGGATTTCTACTTTTTTATGCGCCCATCATTTAGTTCATACAAGTGGTCCGGAGTGTAACTAACATAGCCTGTATCGCACAGGTTACAATGAAATTTATATAGACCTTTCGTCATTACTGATGATACTCCCTTTTAGCTTCATACGTCCTACATTGATCACCTGGTCTGAAATGGGTAAACAAACAGCGAGATCCATGTGCAAAATACTTTCGGGGGGTGAGCGCGGGCTCATTTCCCGAAACAGCGGCTGGTAATCGAGCCTAACAAGACCCTTTTAAGAAAGGAACTTGGCTACTGAGCAAAGTTGGATGTACGAATGAGTATTAAATAGATTTAGGCAAACCTAAAAGCGGAGCTCCTCACACAGTCCCTCCAAAAACGCTTGAAAACTTGTAGGAAGAAAATTTTCCTCCAAAACCGCTATGAATAATCCGTTTCTTCAGCAAAACATTGTAGACTGCTGTAGACTGCTGACTGTAGGTTGTGTAGCCGCGGCAAGCCGCGAAAAGCGCGCGAAAGCAAAGCCTCGTTTCGGTTTAAGACCTTCTAAATATCCCGGATGACTATGGCCGCCATGTTGGGGCAACATCGTCGTCGTCGTCGCTAGGCGCACGCGCCCGCGAGCCATGCCGCTAGCCACGATGACCATGAAAACTCAAACGCATGGTTTTCTCAATTTCTATCCTCGCACGGTAGTTATGGGGCTCCGCTCTGCGGCTCTTCGAGCCGCTGTGGAGCTCCGCTATTATGTAATCCTTGTTGAGTAGGTACACGTTTTGATACAGCTGGAGTGCATTTTTATTTGTACTAGTCAAGTGAGACTTGTCAAATGTGACAAAACGTGAATTTGATATGAAATAACAAGAATGATTGACTAATTAAATTTTTCCTGACGATATCACATTGTTTGTAATGAAGAGACCGGGATGACATCACTAGAAGTCTTTGGCGTAAATCGTTGGTGCCAAGTCTGATTTAGTTTCTATCTATGACAGACGGATGGAAGTTCTCAGGACAAAACACATGAAATGTTCTCATCAGAAAGAGTCTCTCTTTATGCTTCAGTTGAGTTTCGTTACAGTTATTAATGTTTAAAGCGTTATTGTTAGCCCTAATCTACGCGAGTCAACGCTTCTGAATAGTAGGTAATGATAAAACATGGGGAAATTTAATCACCTCTAGCCTGATTTGCAGATTTATTTTCTAAGCCCGTGTAATGGCCAGGTATGAGTTCTTATTGTAATTATTATTTTTTAATTTGGACGGGGAGGGGGGGGGGGGTTGTGGAAATGTTAATTAGAATGGGACTGGGCCAACTGGTTAAACTGTGCTGTAAAAAGTGTTACCAAGGACAACCTTGGATCACACAGTTTTCAGAAGTGCATTCTTTCTAAAGGAGTTAACAGTCAGCGTCTTAATGCAAGTGATTCTTACAACATGTTAATATTTTACTACGAATAAAGTTACATTTTCAGTTTATGATTCCTTGATTTTTTTTTCATGTTCCGGGATGTTCCGGAATGTTCCATGTTCCGGCTTTTATCGACGCCCCAATATTACTCCTCAATCGGATATACGTTTCTTCCGATTTAGCCTTATTGGCCCTGTTCCCGCTAATGTCTTTCCACACGACCACGTAGAAAAAAATTTGAGTTTGAATAAGAAAAGATCCAGAGATGATTTTAAAAAGAGGCCCGAAGGAATTCAGGCTGACAAACACAGTCTCCGAGTTAAGGGACGGACCATTAGAAAAGTGATGGGGGGGGGGGGGGGGTGGGGAAAAAAACAAAAAAAAATTCATGCAAGGGAAAATGCCAAAAAAAAAAAATTCATGCAAAGAAGAAGGTAAAAAAAAAATTCATGCAGAAGGAAGGTCCAATTGTGACTTTTTCACACGTAGTAAAAAAAAATGCGTGCAGAGGGGTTCACCTGAAAAAAAATTCCTGCACAAGCAGTGAGCGAAAAAAAAAAAAAATCGTGCAAGCTGAAAATTCCCTTCCCCCCCGTCCCCCATGACTTTTCTAATGGTCCGTCCCTAATAGCTTGGTTAGCCGTTTTGCGGTCATAATTACCAAGAACTTTATTATAAACAAACAACAAGTTCAATAGATTTTAGAAGCAGTCTCTAGCAATCCTTTGTAATGTCAACCGTTTCACCTGCAAGCGCAATCAAACTGAGCGTTATCACGCTTTTGTTGTCAAGTCTTTGTCTTGCAACTACTTTCTAGGCGACCACGCATGAGACAGACCGCAATTAAGAAAACTTCATCCAAAAATGCTACCAAAATTTAAATTAGATAAAAAAATCCTTATAACCTCCTTTATTCGCATATTGTTGTCTTGTACAAATTGTTGACTCGAGGCATCCAACGACGCGTGTCTTGTCCCTGTACAAAATTCGTGTATTAACTTCAGCTTTTGGATCCCAATGACAACAGTAGCTGACAGTACAAGAGTTAGTAGTATTCACGTGCATAACATTGGCTTTCAAAGATAGTTCAGAGTACACATCTTTCGCATCCAACATCGATGGTGCAATAACTTGAAGCCTCGTTTTCACAATAGCAATACCCAAGGGCCTCTGCGGGTAGTCCGATTTGCGACGTTGTCGATAGACTGATAGACCGAAAAGGTAAACCTAGACTTGGGCTACCTGTGGTAGTAGCCCGAGTAATAACTAATCATTGAAGGTTAGATTGATAAATAACCACTCAAACTAGCTTACAGTAGGACAAATACGGAAAATTAGTGAATGGACATTTTACCAGCCAAAAGGGAGACATGAGGCTTCCAAGTAAGATTGTCATGTAAAAGTACCACAAGGAACATAGTCAGTGTAGAAACACCAGTGATCGGCTGCTTATTAAAAATCACTTGATAATGGCTGAGTTTTGTCTTTTCCGGCCAAGAGTTAAAAGCCACTGATGATTAAGTAAAATGTAATATATACAAATTGCAACCTCTCGAAAAAATAACTTTCAAGACAATCCAGGGCCATACCAAGAATTCCATAATATTCTAGTTTCTAAAAAGAATGTTGTGGTTTACTGTGTCGAAGGCTTTAGAGAGATTCAGAAATACTCCGATCGATGTTCTTTGCGGTCAATAGCCTGAGTGGACATTTTATAATACACATCGACCAACGCACGACTCGTAGAATGCTTTTTCCTAAAACCATACTGATTATCAGATACTGTAGAGCACCAAATTTATCATGGTAAACTAAAATGCGGCTGTAGATAATATGCTCTAAAAACTTCGAAAAGCAAGGTAAAACCGAAACAGGTCTGTAGCTGCTTAAATTCACTGCCCGTTCTGGAACCATACCGGAACAAGAATTTCACTCGGACATTAAAACCGGGATGAAAGCTCCCTCCGGTATGACCTCATGGGTTATGACGTTTTCTGGTTGGGTGATGTAAAATAAAGAATTATTATTTTATTTATTATTATATAGTTTTTACCCTCGACATTACCCTCGACACTCGACATGTTATCCTCGATCCTCGACACTCGACAAAAACCCAGAGTCTGTAAAATGCATACAAGCCACAAGAGGGAACCGGGGTGAAAGTCGCCCAGGGTTATGTGTATGATAAATCAATCATCCGCCCAGGACGGTTTTGGAACAGATAGAGCTTGTCACTTGAGTTCATTACAGATTACCTCAATGTTTCTGTCAATTTCCGTATTATTTATGTTTCGTGTTCCAGGGAAAACCGAAGGCATGTACACAGACGCTTACTTTTCAAGTTTGGATGCAAATCACTTGTCTAGATTATATTTTTAGCTTTCCGACCAATTAAACGCTTTAATTAACTACACGAAATTGTTTTCTATCTGGTTTAGCTATAACGTCTTATTTCACGACGGGTACAAGTACAATTCAAACCCAGTACATCGAATCACACACCACTGACTTATGAACTCATCAAGACATTCATTTATTATCAATGCAATCACCTCAGAAAACAATCGTTTGAAAACATCATGGCACACATAAATAATTGTTTTAATAAAAGAAAACTGTGAGAACAGTCCTGTTCTGTGTTATTGTTTACCCCGAGGACCTGAAGGGGTGCATTTCTGTCAAAAGAGCCAGTCAACCAGTGTAGCAAGTTCCTAGAATAGAAGATACGCACTAATGGAAGCCATCAATAGAGAAAAACATTTTTGGAACACTACAAAAGCCAGTTTTTTGAAACAAGGACAATGGGAGGGGTTAATTTACTTCAAAGGCTTCTTAGAAATATTGCCAAGCAATTAATGAATTCAATATGTACATCTGGTTATATTTCACTATACATGTAACCTAAATTGCAAGCTATGAGCAAGCAACGTTAAAGGCAGTGTGGAAGACATTAATCTCTGCAGGTCTGATAAATTGCGTATTTGCCGTTTGCATGAGTTGCTGCACTCCTCCTATAAGGACAGTCGGCATGCAATCAAAGAGCATCCAGCTGCGTGGCTGCCTGTGGAATGTGCGTCGGCGTGTTACAGTAGTATTAGGTACATTAATAATTCATAAAGAAAATTCAAAGGAAAAGAATGTTTGATGAGTGTAATAATGAAAAGGTCTACATAAAAAGTTTTTGAAGCCGTTCAATAAACTCGCATTTCTTGCTGTAGCATATCAAGACTAAACGCATTAACACAGTTCTAAGTTTTGCGCAATCAACAGTTTTTGCATTCTACTTTTGTTCTCTAGAATGAGTGGTATGATTTTATTAATTACTAATATCAAAACAGTGTGGAACAAAAACCTTGACATAAAAGACCGTGCAGGGGAGAAAATAACTCACATTGCGCGTGATTGAAAGAAAAATGATTATTGTTACACGCCCAGGGCATTCAAGATCTCAGTTTAATTCTCAAGAGAGTCAGTTGCGCTTAGGAAAGCGAAGTCGCCACAAGTACCACAACAGACGAAGTCTGCACGCCCATAATGACTTGGCGTTTGATGTTTCTCTCATTACTGGTTTTTCTTCTGTGGCTTAGCACTACAGATGCCTCTCATTTTCGAGGTGGTGTGATAACGTGGAGGCCAACTTCATCAAATTCTAGGGAGGTAAGACTAGAGAGCGGTGTTACTGACACGCCCGTTTGGTAACTGTAGGCTTTTAGCAAGCTGTCCTAACTAAAAGAGCATGATTATCTTTAATAGTTCAATGATAAAAATGCTAATGGATGAGATTCTCAGGACGTCACTTTTTTCCTTTCTCCCAACATTCATAAAAAAGATCGACATAAATACCACCACCTAAAGACACTTAAATCACTTGCATTGACTCTGATTATGACTTCCGCTCGGGATCAACAACTGTTCTTTTCAGAGTTACTTGCGCCCGGACGATCCAACTATACAAAAGATCTACTGGGCTCAAACCATTTATAGACACGTTTTAAACTGATTCTGTTGGGAATATAGTTATCGCATCAGTTTAACCTGCATCAATGCGAAAAGCCTTATTCTGCGTTTCTTTTTTTTATAATTTGAAAATACAGTCAACTAGCTCTCGCAACATATAAATCAAATGCTTTGTGCATGTGTGGCAACTCGGACCTGTCCTTCAACTCCCAACGTTTTCAAATACTTACGCTTTCAATACAAGAGTTGTATTCGCAAATTGTAACTACTCACCTGATATGGATATTAATAATTACTAGCAATAATCACTGATCAGTGAAATGCGTTCGACTTTGATAGAGACGTTGAATTTTGATACCAATTATTAATTCTCACGAATTATTCTACAGTCATGCTATGTCACATAGAAGGATGAATACTACCACAGACTTTTTAACAAGCGATAATACAACAACGGTATAATACAAATGCCTTATCATTAATAAACAGCTTACGGTCATCCTTTTTATATAACAGGTTACCATAGCAAAAATATGACCTGTCGAAAACACCTTTAAACTTAGCTTTAAGCTGTAATAACTCAAAAACAAGCTTGGTGACCCCCATTTTTTATTACGGCTACACTTTGCAGCAGTGGAATCTCTACTGCCGATTGAACTAACTAATTCGCTGATTTCCCTGAGAGGCGTTAGGACTCTGATCTGGCTGAATCGGCCCTTAGATAGACAATAATGAGCAGATGCTACAAAGCATAATGAGCTTGAGCTCTGTAAGTTTATTTCTCGAACACAAATCGACCGAGCTACACAGCTCATAAAGTTTGTTTTTCCGCCACAAATCATGGCCGCCTGAGCTACACAACTCAGTAATTTTGTTTACAGCCACAAATCCTGGCCTGCCGAGCTACATAACTCGGTAGGTAACATTCCTTGCGAAGTAAAACCGAAGTGCGATGACGGAATTCTTCCTCGATATTCAAGATGACGCAGTAGCTCTTTCTTCTCGAACGTGGCCAACTTGACAAAACAGATCCCAAATTTGCCTTCATAGTCACAAAAGAATTCGTACACGCTTTTTTAAGCCATCCATAAATACTGCTTAGAACACTTTTTAACACCATTATCTCTGCTTTGGGAAACTCTCAGAAAAATAATGTGAACACTTAGGGCTGGTTCACACTTTGACATAAGCATAAGCATAAGCATAAACATAAGCATAAGAAAAATATGTGTGAACCGGGGTTACATAAGCATAAGCAGAAGCATAAGAAAATGGAAAAAGTTCCATTCCTTGTGCTTATGCTTATGCTTATGTTTATGCTTATGCTTATGTCAAAGTGTGAACCAGCCCATATTTTTCTTATGCTTATGTTTATGCTTATGCTTATGCTTATGTCAAAGTGTGAACCAGCCCTTACCGTTCACCGTATTGACGGCTAGTTGGAAGAAAATATATTCCGTATTTTGCGGAGTCACGTAGCGACGGAGCCCAATACGAAGAATATATTTTCTCCCAACGCCGTCAATATAATGCGGTATTGACGCCTCAAAATCAAAATTAGTTTTTTATCGCGATTCCTCCGCTATTCGTGCGAAAATAAAGCAAATTTGAAGTTGTTATTAAAAACCTGCACGACGGAATCCATGACGTCATGACTCCAATGACAGAACCTTTCAAGTTCGCGGAGGGGAAGGGGGGGGGGGGGGGTGGGTGAAAAGCGTGTCCATACATATATACATATATACATATATACATAATTACTTGAAGAGGAGTCTTGCTTGGCAAAAAGTGCTCGATGCTATAAAGCAGAGCTTTCCTGCGGTGTAGTGAAGTCAAAAAGGAGGCATTGGTTTGCTGTAACTCTGAGACAAAGAAAGAAAATCTGGTTCAACCCTCCTTTACAGTAAAAACGTACAGACCAACGTCGGTAAATCATTCCTCGGACTTATCACCAGACATTTCGCCGCCAGTCAAAAATATCACAAAATCTAAAACAAGAACACCGTTAAAGTTAGTTATTCATGCATGGACAATATGGAAATAATCATTAAGAAACACAACCAAGTACTGAACGCTTATCAGACCACCCCAGCTTACGGATGTAACGGTCGCAAAATACCTTGGAAAACAACTGTCTCACTCCCAGCATCGTGTACAACGCTAAAGTTACAACAACCGAAGACCCCATAGGAAAGAACTACATCGGACTAACGGAAGGACCCTTCAAACAACGCTACACCCAACATACGCTATCTTTTCGGAACCGACACTACGCCAACAGCACGGAACTTTCAAAATTATCTGGCATCTCAAGGACAGTGACACAGACTTCGAAATCAAATGGTCGATCTTAACCTCCGCAGCCACCTACAGCAATAAATCCAAGAGATGCAATCTATGCTTAGCCGAAAAGTTCTTCATAATCAAAAGCGAGAAATCTAGGCTCCTAAACAAGAGATCAGAACTAGTTTCTAAATGCCGCCACGAGAACATCAAGTTTTATCTAATGAACCTCAAAGCAGATCACACCTAATCAACACATTTTACTGTAATTACTGTAATTAGCGTAATTAGCATAAACAAACTGTATAAAAGGCCAAAGATATCTCTTCATTGTAATAAAAGTCTGTCTGACGATCGCCACAAGGCGTGAAACTCAGAGTTACAGCAAACCAATGCCTCCTTTTTGACTTCACTACACCGTACATATATACATATATTTCAAATTTGCCTGCATTAGGAATGCCTTCTCCTTCGTCGAATGCAACAAGGATGTACTAAACCACATAGAGACATGTCGGCATGCTGTAACCTTGGGCAGGAGGCAACCAGCGGACCATGGTCTGTTAGCATAAAAACATTAACCACTCCTTGCTAGTCAAGAGCATATCTGTGTTCCCCCAAAAAGAGAGGCTTTCATTTTCCATGGTTAACGGGATTCATGACCCACAAAAGTGTGCTTAAAAATAAAGACCCCAAGGACTTTCAGAGTAGGCCAGATCACTGACGTCTTGCTGTCTGTCTTTGCTTGTTGACGGTGGGCATATTTTAATCTAAGGATTCCGAATGCGAAACTATCCAAACTAACTTATAAAAAGTCGAAGTTCTCAAATTCTTTACAGCATATTTCTACTCTTTTTGAGTATTGATTTCATGAACAACAGCTTTGAAAATTAAACCGAAGGCCATCACTTAATTCACTACAGCTATAGACTTTCACAAGTGACCTTCATCATTGAATCGTTCTTTAAAGTTCCTCGCTGCGTATCGGTTTTACAACATTTTACAAGCTGTACGCCATTTCTATTCTTACCTTACCATCGATAGCTGAAACTAACGGCAAATTGTACAAATGTCGTTCTATATATTCTTCAACATTGCTGAATCATTTTATTCATTTTTCATTGATTCAAATACTTCTTTGGTTGTGAAGGTGAATTAATCAACATGACACGAGCATGGGACAAAGGAAAAATTCTGAGTCCCAGACAGAGCTTAAAATTAACCATCTTTATAAATTTATCACTTCTTTGGTTGTTCAACAATATAACGCAAAATAAAGCACCGTTCCGCTTAATATTTGTGCTGATCTTTATTTGCCTTCATCCTTCACTCATATTGCACCTAAGCGATAGATGTAAATTGACAGCAAAAACAATTACAGCTATTGTTGTAGACCTAGACTTTCACTCAACAAAACAAGCACTGTGATTCGTTGATTCTTGGTCACGTGTTACTGATCAAATTCAAATGTTGTTGCCCGCGCGCCAAAGACAACAAAACGTGATCAGTGCATGACTAGATTAAGAACAATAGCTAATGTTGTATTTTTATGTTATTAACATACATGAAAAAAATTTCTCCATTTTGATTGGCCAAGAGAAATGCAGTTTTCAGTCAACACAATGCAGAAGAGAGGTAATTCAGTGCAAAAAGAAGTAGCAAACCAAGCATTCATTCTAATTGGTCAATAATAAAAAAACCCAGATAGCCAATCAAAATGCAGGCCCTTTGTGGCGCAAAATTTGGATACACTGAAAATTTGCGAGCGAAACAATGGCCGGCGTTTTAAGTAGGTTTTCTTTCGCCCCCGCAATAACAATACAAGAGCTGAAAAACAGCTCTAAAAACAAAAATACTGTAAAAGACACTGATATTTGCTTGTCGGTGTGGAAAAAGTGGTGTTTGGAGAAGAGAATTTCTGAGGAAATAAAACTTACAAACAAACACGGTGAGGATTACGAACCAGAAAGCCTGAGAGTAATAATGATTACATCCTTTGATAGACATTTGAAGAACAAAGGGTATAACCTGCTCATTGTTCGCGACAGAGAATTCAGTTCCTTCAAACAAGTACTGGACGGGAAAGCGAAACTTAAACAGCTTCACTTGGCTGGCTGCGGTAAGCGCCCACACAAAGCTCGTCAGCTATCCGAAGAGGAGGAAGAAATTCTCTGGAAGAGCGAGAAACTCAGTGGTAAAACCCCAGAATCTTTGATTCATACAATGTGGTGGCTACTCACCCAACAACTGGTCTCCATGAAAGGCAGGAACATCACGGTATGGGACTTGGAGGATTTCAGAATCCTGAAAATTGACGACGGTATTGAAGTTTGCTGCATGGCCAACGAAAACCAGACCTGGAGGTTTGAACGCAAAACCAAGACAGTTTCAACCAAAAATGTTCCAGACTGGCGGAGAGAGATGTCCAGTTGCGTTATTTCGCCAGTACATCAGCCGTGGGCCTCCCAGTCTCAGGACGAGTGGTGCATTTTATCTCTCGATAAAACACAACAGAGGACCTGGCGATGAAATCTGGTACAAAGTCCAGCCCACGGGAGAAAATAACTTCAACTCCATGATGAAAAACATCATCTCTGAAACCACCCTTAAGTCATCTGAGAAGCGGTTTTGCAATCAAAGCGCCAGCAAAACACTCGTAAGCAAGATGAAGAAAGCAAATCTCAAGAGGTCCTCTATTGCAAAAGTCACTGGTCACAGAAATATCCAGTCTTTAGACGACTACGATGAAGAAGACGAAGACCAACAGCGACAGCTTTCGTGAGCCATCTCAAAAGGAAATAGCACAACAAAACCCAGTAGTACATCTGGTCCTTCTACTTTAAGCACAGTAATTCCAGACATGATGAGCTCATAAGCGCAGAATCTGATGAATTCCTTCACTAACTGCACTGTCTCATTCAACCTCAACAGCAAGACCTCACCTGTCATTAAACGCCGCAAACGACGATTCCCTTTCATCGCCGGAAAGTGATTCGGATACAGACTGAAACAGACAATTCCTTGAACTTCGTAGCTATACTTTGAACTTTTTTCGAGTCAAACTGTTGTTTTAACATTTGCAGGGTTTGAATAAATTATTTTTGAACGTGATTGTTGTATCCTCTTAATACTTAAATTAGCGGGATGATTCACAAATAAAATAGGGAATAGGTAGGTAGGTAAAGGCGCATATGGGCCTTAACGTCCACACGGCCGGAGCTCATCCCGGGTTCTGTAGCATGAAGCACCTGGGAGTATTATTACTCCCCTTGGATGGGATGCTAGTCCACTGCAGGGTCACTCCCAGCATTATATCGCCGGTACACATATATACCTGGGTGGAGAGAGTTAGTGTGGAGTTAAGTTTCTTGTCTAAGGAAACAACAGAGTGCCACCACCAGGGCT
Organism: Ricordea florida; assembly: GCA_949710005.1. Taxonomy (NCBI): domain Eukaryota; kingdom Metazoa; phylum Cnidaria; class Anthozoa; order Corallimorpharia; family Ricordeidae; genus Ricordea; species Ricordea florida. Next base: position 1,635,988 of record OX453281.1, on the reverse strand, counting down.
CTGCATGACTCCGGACCTCCTGCTCGGAAGTCCGGCACGCTAACCACTACACTACTGTGTCTCCACTTTATAGGAAAAACCAGGCTCCTGGAAAAAACACGATGGTTACTCTCCCAAACGTCCCTTCGCCTACTTCATGATACATATACACGAAATGTATCTAGGTTGCTTGGTCATGTAATACACGACAGTGATTAACGCACGTTGCTGCTGCATAATTATGATAACATTTCGCATTTTTTCATGCATATTATTAATAAGTAATGTCATGATTTTTCTCGTACAATTTGGAAAAAAATACTCCGCACTTGTAATTTTTTCAAAGACCACAAATTACACGAGCCCCTTGAGCAAGAGCAATTATGTGATGACCTATACTAATTAGTAATTAAGAACAATAGCTAATGTGTATTTACTTGTCGCTTTTATCTCTATTGTTCAGTTTAGAAGAGTTAAAGGAACTTGAAGACATTTTTTTTTGTTATTTGATTTAATTGTAATTTGTGTTTCTGTTGTTGTTGTTGTTTTTGTTCAGGTGACTCTACTGTTTCGCCTGGCTTTCCGAAGATCCTCAATTTTCTGCGATGAATATGTAATTAGCAGTGGTGTACTCATTGGACATAATGACTATTGGAATGCAGAGTGCATACATCCCCCGACTTCACAGTGTCCTGATCAGACAATCGGAAATACGAGTTTCTACTGCACAGACTTCAGTGAATCTGAAGATTGGTCCATGGGCGAAAAAACAATCAGTTACAATTTCCCCAGCGATAGTAACAAGTGGTTAGTCAGGTAACTAACACTTAGTAACATCTGGGTAGTCAGGTAACTATCACTTAGTAACATCTGGTTAGTCAGGTAGCTATCACTTCAGTTAAAAAGATGTCCGTAAACTAAAGTTAAATACTTTGATCTAAAAGGAAACTAGTTACAAAAAAGACTAATTTGATGCCCAAGAAGAAAATCAGCCGAAACTGGGCACCGTTCGTTTCAAAGATCTAGCGTTAAGTGCTATGAAGTCTGCAAATGTTTGGTGTCATAAATACAATGGAATGATTGAGTGGCAGAGCACCGGACTAGCGTGCGGAGGGTCACGGGTTCAAACCCCGGCAGGACCAACACTCAGGGTATTTAAATATTTAAGGAGAAAGTGCTGCCTTAATTTGTAACGACATCTGCAAATGGTTAGAGTTTCTAGTCTTCTCGGATAAGGACCATAAGACCCCGTCTCACAACTCTTGATAATATTATGGCACGTAAAAGGAACCGCACATTATTCGAAAAGAATAGGGGACGTAGTTCCCGGCCGTCTTGTGGTCTATCTCTGATCTGATGGTTAAATGCTCGGAGATATTAGCTGCACAAGGTACTCTAAAATCCAAGGTTAAATAATGTAATGCATTTAGTACCTTTATATTAGTGCCCATAGTGGAGGATACAATGAAAGTTGTTAAATTCATTGCTTGTCTCGCGACATAGTCTCCTAATAGAAATGGCGCTGTTTTGATCACTTACTTATGGTCGATCTTTTCTGTACTCAGAGATCAATTCTACTCTTATCGGGTGACTCTATGGAAAGTTATACGAACTCACAATTCAGCTGGTTAAGAATCTTTGAATTGAGTGATCCCCAGCTGATGAAAATTATATTAAAATACCATCATTAATTTATTCAACCAAACGTTAGTGTTTTGCAGCTGTACATATTCCTGCTGGATCTCTCTGTCTGTAGGAGACCTGTGGTGATGCTCGAAACATCCTGTAAATAAAATATCCTGATCAATATAGTTCCCTGATAATAACTCGAAAATATTCCCTGTTCTCTGAAATATATGTTTTTGGTCCCTTTTTTCTCTAATAACTCTGTAAGGAAGTTATATTATCATCTTTATCGCAGCTACACGTCTTGTTGCTGGATTGCACTAACTGTAGGAGGCGCCCCGGGCTGGAGGCTATCCACCATTGTGGATCTGAACCCACGGTACGACACCGGTGAAATCAATTCCTCGCCAGTAACAACCAACCCAGCAATCATTCGTGTGCGACAAGGCTGCGCACAGTCAACAAGGATTCCACTTGAAGACCCGGATGGCGATACGGTGAGATGTCGCTGGTCAACCCTCGATGAATCCAACATACCACAAAACAGTTTTCCACACGGCACTCTTGACGAGGTAAACTGTTTCACATGTTCAGTCTGCAATAGTCACTAAAAGTTTCAACTGTAATGAACGACAATAAAATACCATCTCCTGTCAGATTGTTAAAAAAAAGATTGTGTTTGGATCGAAGTTTGATAGTAATTGTATGGCTTTACGTTCACCGCACTATGTGTTTATTATATATTGTACACCCGGATTTTATTTTTTGTCATTGCATGGATCAAACCATGCAGTGTGACTATTCTTTGGAAAGCCAGTGAACAATACTGTACTCTGGTACTGTTTGTTTTACTACACAGTGTGGTTCTAACTTTTTTATCTGTGGATCACACCATGCAATGTGACCATACTTTGGAAAGCTACTGAACTGTACTGTACTGCGGTACTGTTTGTTTTGCTATACAGTGTGGTTCTAACGTTTTCATCTGTGGATCAAACCATGCAGTGTGACCATTCTTTGTAAAGCTACTGAACAGTACTGTACCGTGGTACTGTTTGTTTTACTATACAGTGTGGTTCAAACTTTTTTATCTGTGAATTAAACAATGGAATAACACCAATACCTGTAATAGCTCCTGATCACAACTGATTCTTGGTAAGCACTTTGTATTACTATAGGTTACTATACAGAGTGGATTAAAATACGAAACTGGTCTTCATATAACGCCCTAGTAACCTTTCCACTATCAGCACTAATATATAGATTTAGCCAAGCCTAAAAGCGGGGCTCCCGTTAGTACTTTCATTTCACTTTAAACTGTAAAAGCATTCTAAAATATTGCGAAGGAATTCACAAACTTTTTTAACTATAGTTAAGTGTCGAGGTCGGTTAACTTGCTATGATTTTTGTCTAAACTTTCGTCTGCCATTAGTACGGTCTTTCTACCTACAAAGTCATGGAGTATATTCTACAAAAAACACAAATTATCAATGTACTGTATTCTATTCCTGATGAAATTAACCATTCTATTTGCGTAAATGTATTTAAAAGATTTGTACACGCCACTGGGAAATGCAGGACACAACTCTTGTCATTTTCGTGTTAAAACGAACACCTCGGTAAAATAAATGTTTACTCCAAGCAGGGTGCAAAGAAAATTAATTTTACAGATTGCCCTTCGGGCAAGCTGTAACCAACATCTCCCAGCCCGAAAAACATTTTTCACGAGAATGAAAATATAATTATTAATTATTCTTTTCTTAATTACATTGTAAGTTTAAAAAATTACTGCCTTCATTTATTCACTACAATCAGCTGTAGTTACTTAACAAAAGAAATAAATAACCGTAAAAGTGTGAACTATAAGTAGACCTGGTCCAACGGAACACGTGAATGACTAACATACATTTGAGACATTTTACAATTTAGAAGAACATTTTTTACGAAAACAACGACGTTGAAACCAAAGTTCTCAATCGACACACTAAATGACAACGTCGACAACGCGAAAAGCTGCCAGTGAAAGTGCTACATTCTGCAATTTGCCCCGGGGGGGGACTCCCATATGGAATGGACGGGGATGCTCGTCGTCTCGCTTAGGGGTGTAAATTTCGGATTTTGGTCTCGCTTAGGGTGTTCTGGGCAAAATGTCATTATTTTTAGCCGTCAAGGTCTCGTTAAGGGTTGCACGCGAAGAAATAACAAAACAGAAAGAATTTTGATTCTTCATATTTACTAAATTCATATAAACAAAGTTTTCCATACCATTAATATCTTAAGTCCATTGTAACAAAATGATTTTGTCTTGGTCTCTTTTAGGGGTCTGCATAGGCATGGGCCGCGCCCAAATTGGTCTCTTTTAGGGGTTAAATTCAAAATTTCCGACGAGCATCCCCGTCCACTCCATATGGGAGTCCCCCCTTCCCCCCCCCGGGCAATTTGCCGCCAGGAGAAAATTCCCGCGGGAGTATTTCTTAGCCGTCGACAGGGGAGATGTTTATATGATTAAAGGACATAAAAATTTGAAATCTTTCATCAGTTTGCTTCTCATTCAAAAGTAGTGCATTCAGAAGATCATTTTTCTGAAGAAGGTTTGTTTAGAAGTCGGTTTTCCAAGTCAAGTGTCAAGTTTAAGGGAAAGTGGAAAGTGCGAGTGCTGAGTCACGCATCAGTGAGCAAATATTATGCAGACAAAACTTATGCAAATTGGTGGTCCATAGCACGGAGTCTTTCCACTTCTCGGCTTTCTTCGCTACAATTTTGTCTGTTTTCCACAGCACGGAGTCTTTCCGCTTCTCGGCTTTCTTCGCTACAATTTTGTCTGTTTTCCACAGCACGGAGTCTTTCCGCTTCTAGGCATTCTTCGCTAAAATTTTGTCTGTTTTCCACAGCACGGAATCTTTCCGCTTCTCGACGTTCTTCGTTAACATTTTGTCTATTTTCTCGAGCCCGGACTCTTTCTGCTTGTCGGCGTTCTTCGCTATAATTTCGTCTCCTTTCTCTTTCCCGAGCGCGCCTTCTTTGGCGATCTACTTCGCTCATTCTTCCTCAGTTAATTCTTGCTCTCTTTCCCGTTGCTCTTCACCTGAACCCTGTGTTCTGCAAATTATATTTTCTTTGCTATTGTTTGTTGACATAGCAATAGAAATTGTTTCGTTTATCTTTTAGTAAAACTTTAACAGTGTAGAGTAGTAATATTGTGTCTCAAAAAGACAATGAACTGAAAATTTCTTTTTCAGTCGTCAACGCAATTTCCCGCCAAAAATATGCGGGCTACCAGAACAGCTTCCAAATAAATCACGTCACCTCGATGAGTTGACACGTGAGCCCACAATATGGTCATGTGATGCTGGTCAGTGGCTATCCCGTTTTGACAGCTGTCAATTGACCATATTGTGAATGTCCAATATAAAAGATGTAGATTTGCCAAGACAAGCCTGAGATACCCCTCCCTTCCTTTTGATAGTCTCCCCTACCCTACCCGTACAATCTGTAGACGCGTACGTACGTACGGACGTGCGTACGCTCGGTCAGTCACGTGACAACCAAACGAAAAGAGGTTGACCATATTCCATGAGTATGGGGCTCTGCTCCACGCGCGCTTCGCGCGCGGGAACCCCGCTATTACCGCTGTTTATATGATCATAATGTTTCATATATTTGGGGCTTTTGCATCGCCAGCAAAGTGATAAAAGTGCATCTTAATCGTATTGTTTTCGTTCCTCAGGAAAATTGCATTCTGAGTTACAATGGTAGTGGTTACCCAGGCGACATTTATGCTGTAACGTTAACGCTGGAGGATTTTCCAGCTGGAACTACAGACTTCAGTGGTGCTTCTTCTTTCAGCTCAGTCGGTATGCAGTTTCTGGTTATGATTATCAATAACACCGGCTCGTGCAGTGACGTGCCTGTGTTCACAGGGTCCACCCCACAGGATGGCGAGTGCTCCCAGGTTCAGATTGGTTCGATTTACAATGCAGTCATTGAAGTCGAATCGACAAACCCTTTAACACCGTAAGTACAACTGCTTCGATTGTGTGTGTATAGTGTTGAGGCTCTGCCCTTCTGCTAGTTACTACATGTATTCTTTTTCATTGAAATCAAAAACTGTTCCAAGCAAAAATGCACGGTGTAAAACCTCAGTTCCCGGTCGTTTATTATTTTTTTCACCTGCCAAGATGTTTTGAGGATGGATTTATAAAACATAGAGGACGTTTGACCGCAATAAAAGGCATATTTTAGGTTAACGATATGTTTACATTACAACCAATTGTACGATCAGACATTCAGAACAACAAAAACCACTCGAAACGTCGGGTCGGTGAATTGCAACTTGTTATTACTTAATCATCTTAATTCAGCGTAGCATCAAGCTGTGTCTGATCTTTTTGTTCGTCAGCAGTACTGTCTCGCCTCTCCGTGTTTATAGGAGGCACTGATAAAGCACTGTTTCCCGCATTTGATGCACAAAACTATGCCTCTGATCCACTTTTACAAACAAGTATTGTAAAAGTGTTTCTTTTGTAATGATAGACAAGCAAAAATTGCAAGGCGCTGATTAGATGTTAAGACGTTAATTTATCCCAAAAAGTGGGGGCAGCTGAAATTGAGTAAAGGAATTCGAATTTCAATTTTTAAATGCAAACGATTTGGAGTACAATTTGGAATAAACAAGCACAAGTAAATTTGTTAAAGACAACTAATAATATACATGCGAAAATATCAATGCGCTGATTGGCTGAGTACACGTCAATTAATCCCAAACAGTGCAGAAACTTGAAATTGAGTGCAGAAATTTGAAATTAAATTTTGTGCATGTATATTATCAACAAGATATCAAATTATTTTGGGTGCAATTTTGTATAAATAAGCACTCTAAAAATTTGCTCTCGGCCTACAGGCCTGTGCAACGTTTTCAGTTTTTGAAAACTTTACTTGTACTCCAAATTGCACTCGAAACCGTTTGATTATATATTCGAATTGCACTCACCAAGTGAGCCGGGCTGTTTTGCAGTATTGACGAGATAGTCACGTCCTCGCCAACTGGTATGCAAATTTCACCACTGGTTGACAACGGAGGGATTTATCACAAAGTTATTACATGGTCCCCAACTGAGTATCAAAATGGCACCAACGTTCTGTGCTTCAAAGCGGTGGACAGTTATGGGTGAGAAACGTTTCATTACCTAATGCTGTAATGATTTACAGGTGGAGAACCATGTCCGTCGCAGAATCACAAATACCTTCAGCTTTTCTGATTTGTGCGCCATTCATGCCCCTAGAGCTAAAAAGTGATTTGTTTTTGTTATGTTCAGCCCCTGTGAATTTAAAAGTATATTGTTATATACCTAGACTTTCATTCATCAAAACGAGCACTGCGATTGGTTGATTCTTGGTCACGTGCCCTTGAACAAATTCAAATGCATCCCGACCGGGAGACAATTGCGCAGTTGTTTCCCGCGCGCCAGTTGTACCGTCTTTGTTTGCTTGTTTTTGCTAAGGGAAAGTCTAAATATATAACACGCTGGGCCAGCGCACGCCTCTAAACTGCACTTTGGCGCCCGCATGTAGTTCCTATTTAGCCAGCGGTATGAGTTGCAAAAGTATAGATTTTCAAAATGGCGGCCAAGGAAGAAATCCGTGCAGCCACGAGAGCTCTAATTCCTCTGCGTGATCATGTTAGAACTTTTGTCCTTTTTGAAATAGAAGTCGAGGAAGTGTTATCCACGTTATTCGAAAAGCATCGAAGTGATCAAAATCCGATTGAAAGAGTTCGACATTCGATAATTGAAGTTGGCTCGATTATCCCAGGAAAAGTCAACCTCTGGCTTAAAAAGTTGCATTGGCGACTCAGTCCTCGCATGACAGCCCGTGATCCTTGGACTGAGTAAGTTACAAGAGATTTGCCTGCGGAAGTTTTTTGTTTCATATTGGAGAGTGTTAAGAAGGCATCCTCACGGTATGGTGACACCTATTCAGAAAGCCCATCCGTAGATTGTATTGTTTACACACAGGACAATCGAGTCGTGAGAGATTTGTATCGACTTTGCCACATCCCCAGAGAATCAGTTCTTGAGTATTTTTCAAAGAAAAGCAAAGGCCCCAGGAAAGGAAACGCAAGGGTTATTGTGACTGCCCAAAAGCCGTTTACAGTGTCTTACTTCAGGAAATGACACGTGTTGCTGAAGTGCTACTACAAGTTTACAAATGTGTATGGATACACTTTTGAAAGTTAAAATACAGTGTTGTGAAACTTTTCATGTCTACTCTCGCCCGTACCGTGAAAGCCACAACTTGGGACCTTTTGAAACTGAACACCTTAATAGGTATCAAAACCGCATTTTTGACCCCTGAGATGTAAGTCAAGCACCCCCTGTCACTTTTATATGAAAGTCCCCACCCTGGGCATTGTTATTGTTGTACGATGGCAGGAATCAGACTACAGTCGATGCATAAGTTTAAACCAAGTTTAACGTTTATTGCAATAGTTTTACAAACATGCACATTATGGTTCATCATAAAATACAAATGTGCTAACTCTTGAATATAATTTCCAGCAAACATTTTCAAATATATTTTCCAATAACATTCCTAAAATACAAATGTGCTCACTTTTCAATATTATTAAGCTAACTTTTGAATAACATTTCTCAAAAACATTTTGAAATATATAATTTTCTAATAAAATTTCTTAAATGCAAATGTGGTAACTTCTGAATATTATTAACAGGCTGTTCTTTATAGCAAAACATTTTCAAAAGAAATTCCAGCTAAATTGCAGAATACCTGGCCCACTTACATGTATTTGTTTTCACTGAAAATAATAGCTCCTACTGTGTTATTCCTCAGCCAACACATCCAAAGAAGTGGGCTGGATAGCCTTCAATTGCTCCAAGATTGAAAACAATAGATTGACATGTTTCACAATGTCAACATGGGGGATTTTGCTTTTATTTAAAGAGGAATGCATGCCAAAAAAGGTTGACATTAGTCACCATGTGCCCTGGGTCCACCTAGCATCTGAAATATCTGAAACAGAGACCAATTTCTTCAATACTGCTGTTTACAAAGGCGAGAGATTTCTTACTGAGTATGTGCTTGATGTGTACACTCACTTCAAGCCAAGTGAAGCTTTTCAGTACAAGATCTTTTCCATGTGCCACCCATCAGGAATAATACAAGGCTTTAGCAAAGGAGAGGCCCTAAGACTTCTCTGAACTTAACTCTTCCAGAACATTATTTAAAGAAAGAATTAACACTGATATCTGTCTTCAAAACACACCTCCTCATCACAGGGTACCCTGAGAATTTTATCCAGGAAGCCCCCTCAAAAGTGCATTCTGAAGACAGGAAACTAGCTAGCATTCCAACAAAAAACAAAAAGAACACATTTGTAGAAAAATCTAGTTGTTGGGACTGGAATTTGGTTCCTGAGAATAGTCATGGGGGCTGTTTTGCTCATGAATGCAGTGGCAGTTGATGTATAGCATTTATAGAAATATTTATCATTAATTGCATGTGTGTCTTCACCGCATACCTTATAGTTTGCTTAAAAAAGTAATTTAAGTTTAAACAAAGTGCATTGCAGTGCAACTGTTAAAAACATAAATGCAAACATTCCACAAATCTTCGATTTTAGTCTACTAATTTTTCTCGTGTTTCTGTTAATTTCTCCTTGCAAACTTCTACACTCTTGTACTGCCACCTCCCTCGCTTCCTTTCGGGCCTTCATAAAGGCATTAACATCGAATCGTCTGTTCTTGGTGTGTGGCGTGAAGCTGCCAGCTCAAAACGTCTGCAGGAGAATCTATTATTACTTGCACAGTCCAAGGATTGCAGTCTGTCATGCGAGGACTGATCGAGTCGCCTATGTGGATAATACTTTGTCGACTTTTCTTTCCAAAAGGACAAAATTCCCAACACCCAGACGTGGACTTCTCCTGCAATATTCGAGCCAACTTCAATATGATATAACAGCCATAGAAACAAAAATTCAGCAAAACAAAAACGATACGATTCTTACCCAGATGTCAGAGATGTAAAATTTCGTTTTGAAGTGGTGTTATTTTGCACACTGTTAAATTCTTTCCAAGCCGAAAACTTCGCTTTACAACGCCGGCAAACACGACGCCATTAGACCTCGAAGAATGCGCTTTGGTGGAGCGAGTTTTCTAATAAAAAGCATGGCATATTTGGTATGTGCGGAAAGCTCAGGAAACAAGCTGCCATCTTTTTAGCTGAATGAAGCACCACAGATCTCCCAGAATGCAGGAGGGTCCAGTATTTATAGGCTACATAACTCTGCCCCAGTCTCTTCTCGAACGCCTTGATTTCCAGCGCCATTTTTGAAGACATCACAATGCAGCTTTTTGTCATCTGTGGGCCCGGCGTGTAACAAAGCACTTAATGTATGGTCCCTCGGGAAACTAGTTAGTTTTTTTTTTCCTTCGAGTCCTGATGTTTCCCTCGACTTCGTCTCGGGAAACATCAGGACTCTCGAGAAACAAAACTAACTGTTTCCCTCGGAACCATACATTAAGTGTATAATGTCCTACCTGTTGGCTTCTCTTTTCAGCTTATGTGTGACTGTTTCTCTCTCTCTCTCTCTCTCTCTCTCTCTCTCTCTATCTCTCTCTCTCTTTCGAATCCGAAAAGTTTAGGTTCCCTTTTACTAAGAAAAATAGGCTAGCTTGGGGTTTGAATTGTAAAAAGTTAAACTTAAGAAAATCGTAGGAAATTGATTAGATATGCTACGAAAATTGTACATGAATGGTTATCTATAAATTTTTAGCCTTCCTCAAGTTGTAGAAAATTCTAGGCAATTTTTGCTTCTCCGAACAGATATTTTACAGTGTGACCATCATATTTTTTGTGTTTCCTGATTATACTGCCACAGGATAACAGGGTCTATTTCTCCTTTCTTCAAAAGACGCGCGCGTCCATTTTCGCCGTTAGTCTTGCACTTTGCCTGTACTCGCATTTTGGTCTGATTTTGGTTGGGATTTTGCTCGGTATGATCACACATGACTTTGTTGGGTTTTGTTGGACTTTGTTGGGGTTTCATTTTGTCAGATTTTGGACTAATGTTTGGGATTTTGATTTTGATCGGACTGATTTTGATTGTTTTTGGTTGAATTTCGCTGGTTTTAACGGATTTTGGCTGATTTTGGTTGATAATGGTTGATTTTACATTTCAATTTTTCCCAGGAATCCAGTTGCGCTAGGACCCGCGTTTTACAACTACTCGCATAGTAAGACCAAATTTGCTTTGGTTGTGCGAAATGGTCCAACAATATACTTAAGTCGGCTAGAATTACAACTTACAGAGCATACTTTGCACTGTTTCCTTTTCATTTGTTTAGGGCGGAAAGTGAACAAAGATGTGTCACCATCTTAGTCGGGCTAGATAGTAAGTAAAAAGCTTCCAAGTTCTTCATATGCTTCGTTAACTTTAAAATTCGGATACATCGTTTTAAAGTGACACTGCGTGTTTCGTGGTTTGAACTCTCGTCAACACACACTCACTGAGTATGGTATAGTCTGGTTACACACAACTTCTCAAACTCATTAATAATGCATGAGGGAAAGACAAGGGAAATCAGACACTGTGACGAGTTTGGATATTTGATGAAACACGGTGCGTTGTTGTATCGTTAAATTCTCCTTCTAAATAATTTCGCGCCGTTTGAGAAGCTATATCAGGCACTCGATACATGTCTTTCATCACGTATCAAACACCTTGAATTTTGCTAAAATACTCCGCTGCGTATCGCATTGGCAGCTCTCTGCTCCGTGTTTTACATGTGATGAAATACTGTATCTCGTGATTGATATCTAGCTTCGTATAATAAGTGGAATGTAGGTTTTATTAGCTCGGCTTATAAATACTTGCATTTTTGTTTTTCCAGGTTTCACACCAAATGTGATTTTGGAAAGTAGGCGGCCAGAATATCCAGTCAGTGAGATTAGAGAAGGTTTTATGTGGTGGAGTATCCAGTTTGACCATGTGGTAAGTGGAAAACTGAACTAGGACTAACTAAGATTTTTGTCAACAATGAAGTGTTAAGACTCATGAAATTGCCAAGGACAAGCCAGGCTGGGAGGAGTCATTTCGATTCTAATATCCCAGTTGTTTCCCCATATCAGCTCAATTTCGGACCTCACGTCAAGATTTACCGCACGCTCATTGACATACGTATGGGTGATCAAATGGTTTCGAGTGTAATTTTTACCACAATTGCTACTAATCTCTCAATCTAATTGGCTAATTTGCCGTTGTCGATAGGAGTCTAGACAACGCTGCTCGCGTCAATGTGTCACGCAAAACACTAGCCAATCAGAAACGATCATTTTGGAGAATAAACTTGTTAATGACATACATGCAAAAATATAATTTAAATTCATGCACACAGTTTTAACTTTCTGCACTGTTTAGGATATAATTGAAGAGCTCTCAGCCAATCAGCGCCTGGGAATTTTTGCATGTATACTATTAAAACGTAAATCAAACTAAATTACTTCTGCTGTTGCTTTTAGATAAAGAAACCCAGAGAACCTTCCTTCATAAGCCTTGTACTGAGTCCCAGTGGTCAACTGATATATCAAGTGAACACTTCATCTTCGCTGGTCATCATCGGGGACAACCAAACCGTGTTGTATTTCGCCATGCCTTTTGTGGCCTTGAGTATGGCTGGGTCATATGCTATTCTGATTGATTCTGGCGCAGTGGTTGGCTTAGGCTGTTTATATGACGGACCTCCAACGCCGGGCATCACATCAACCAACCAATCGGCTTTCAACGTCTCTGGCATTTGCAATACTGGATACTACCTTGGAGGACCAGGGCTTGAAACTTGCATTGGTAAGTGTTGAATGTAACAGCAACAAAAAATTGTGTTACAGCGTAACGTGGTTGCAAACTGAAAGCTTAGTCGCAAACTGAAAGCTTAGTCGCGCAAGAGCAATGTGAACTAGCTGAAAATGAGAGAAATTAAGTAATACGATAACAATGATGGTGGTGATAATGGTGATGATTATACTGATAGTGATAATGAAGACGATTATAATGTTAAATTGACGTGGTATTAAAACTTTTTCATACGCATTTCGCATGTTGCATTGCTTCTCAAACTCATTAATAATGCATAAAGGATAGACAAATGAAATCAATTGCCGTGACGTGTTTGGATATAGATGTTGTACACGAGTAAAAATTGCAATGTCAAAATTTTGGAACAGCATTTACGACAGATCATTCTCAAACCCAATTTTTCAAATTTTCATTTCTTTTTTTTTTCTGTCCATGGGTTATCCATCAATTTTTTCCAGTGGAATATTTCATATTTAATGAGCCTTTCAAGAAACATATCATCTCATTATCATTTTGGATATCTAATAAAACACGGCTTGTCAGTTTGCCTCGTTAATTTGTCCTTCTAAATCCACTGTATCGCATGTGTGATATGTGATGAAACACTGTATCTCGTGTTTGATATGTGATGAAACACTGTATCGTGTATGATGTGATGAAACACTATCTCGTGTTTGATAAGTGATGAAACACTGTATCTCGTGTTTTATAAGTGATGAAACACTGTCTCTCGTGTTTGAAATATTACGTAAGCAACTGCTTCAAATAACGTTCAATAGGAAGGGTGAGTGTTCTCGACTATTTGTAGAAAACCCTCACCCGGGTGAAGGGCCCCTGAATGAAGAAACATGTCTAATAATACCCCTGAACTTTCTTCCCTGTGTATTAATAACCATGGTTTTTCTTATCAGATGTAGACGAGTGTGGTGATCAATCAGTAACGAATACGTATGATGGTAAGTCTGTTGTCGTCACCTTGTGTAACCAGTTGATAGGTTAACAACATGCAAACACTAAATATCTCCGCTATTAAGTGCACTTCTCAATGTATTACGTACTGCTAATTTTCTAGCATGTATCTTGAAGATGTTTGCAGCTGGTGTTGCCTCAGAGTGTAAACGTTTGGTATCTTCAGACATACTTGATGCTACGCTGGTTTTAATAAACAATTATTCGCCGAAGGCGAAGTGATTATCGGTGAATATTCACCGAGACGAAGTCGAGGTGAATATTCATTGATAATCACTGAGCCTGAGGCGAATAATTGTTTTAGTATAAATACACTGGTGACTATTTCAAAAAAAGAAAAGAAAAGCATTATACAACACGAAAAAAATTCATTTCATCAAAAGGCGCGAACGACTGGCAGCCATTTTGTTCGTCGAGGTGATTATCGGCTGATAATCCGAGATAGCGAACCAATCAGAGTGCGCGATTTTGTATAATCACCTGAGTATTTATACTAATAGTGAATATAACTTGAAACGTTACAATTCACCAACCCGAAGTTCCGACATTACTATCTAGTGTCTTCTTCAGGGGTCCTTTGGTGAGGCTGTGAAGCTCCTTTTTTATCCGTAATGAATGGTGTTGCTTAATTACAAAGTGTACCTAGCAAAGACATCTTAAGAAGAAAATGTACTCTAAACAGGGACAATAATGATAAGGATGATGATGAAGATAATGACAATATTAATGACTATAGAACTGATTAATGTAGTAATACACTTTATGATAAGCAACCATTCTGTGAAATCGAGGTGAATAGTGGCAAAATATTCCTAAAGCCACTATTCACTGAGATTTAAGACTGTTTTAGGATATACCAATACAGGTGACCAATATTAAATTTTCAACCTCGAATATTGCATTTCTAGCCTTCTGATTGGGTCGCTCAATCTCGTTTATCAGGTCATGTACATCGTTTTGACCACATATGGCAAACGGTCACGCCAAACCGGAAAATCTGGCCAAAATGGAGGAAGAAAAGTAGTTTTTATGAACTTTCTACAGAACAAATGCAAGACCAAATGGAAAATACTTTACCGGCAATGTCCAAGAAAACTAAAAAGGTTTTTTCGGGCTACTTCAATATCTGAAGTTTTCTTACAAATAAAGAAAGGAATTCTAACTCTTCCGTAAGTCGAAATGTCCGATCCGAAGCACTGATGGAATAAATAACGCGACCTCAGCAGGGATTCCGTTTGAGGCAACAGGGGATTTCAGTGGAAAATCTGGTGTAGTTGAAGGCTTTACTTTAAAAGTGGATTGTTCGCAAACTTGGCTTTGTTGTTGAATGGCGGGCGTTAAGGAGGTCGAATAGCAAATAAAGGTAGAAAAATTAGTTCCAGTTGCAAGAACAGGTTAAACTAACTGAACTAAATTTTGTGGTTATAAATCGACCGATCATTGCGGAAGACTCAAGTAGTTGTTCTACAGTTGGTTGTGCGCTGTACGACTTGAGCGATTTATCGCTTGCGGAGTTTGTCGTTTTTGGCTTGGAAAGGTTTCTCAACCGGCAGCTTTAAAGACAGTTGGAAGTGTAGCTTTGTGCAAAACCAGGCTTTTTGCACATTTCAGTGGGGAGATTTTCAAAAAATCGAATGCCCAAGGGTTCGTAACTTTTGCTCACCTCCAGGCCAAAAATACTAACAGCTTGTTTGGTTGATTTTCTGTTTTATCCCGAGCTACAATTGCGACTAGCTACTTAATTACAGTGTCACTGGATTCTACAAAACGAGTTTGCTGTAAAAAAAAAAAAAAAAAAAAAAAAAAAAAATGAAAAAAATCTGGAAAGAGAATGACTTTTTTGTGTTTTATTGCGACTGGCCAATCGCAGGGTAAATATCCACGCAGCTTGGGTATACCGCCCGATACCCGTCCAGCTATTTGACACCACGTGACTCAAAATAGACAATAAGATAGTGCGAAAATTAATCGATGGGTTATAAGAGCTAGAAATAAGGCTAGAAATGCAATATTCGAGGTTGAAAATGTAATAATATTATTTCTACTCTGCAGTTTTCGGTTCCTGTCATAATACCTTGACTAATGTGAGTGGAACGTTTACCAGTCCGTACCACCCATCCAACTACAGCAACAACGAAGACTGCACCTGGCTGATAAGCGTCACTCCTGGGCTATACATCAAACTTAGCTTCGACTCGTTTCATCTGGAAGACGGAGGCGACCAATGCCCCGGGGATTACGTTGAAATATTTGATGGCGCCTCAACCTTAGCGACTAGTATAATAAAGCTGTGCAGCAATCTCTCTCAATGGTGTGTCCATAGCAGTAGTAGTTCTCTCCTGGTTCATTTTTTTACGGATGGGGTCATTACCAATCCCGGTTTCTCTGCTTCTTATGAAACAGCGTTGTACCAATCAGGGGACTGCTATTCTAACCCATCCGGTAAGAAACAGATTTAGTCTGATAAAATATATTCGAGAGAGTATTGAGTACATTACTTTAGTCAAATTGTTTCACGTCAACTGTTATTTGGTTCGTCACGCAATGCACGTGCCTGTACGTAAGCGCAAACACTACGTGACAAACCAAATAAGGGCTGCCGGGTGGACTTGCTTTTTATTGATAGTCGCCCATTCTGATAAAAGTTAATGTAACAAATGCAACTCTATACAGGCAATTTTAAACCAGAAAAATCGAATTTTCCAAGTTCACCTCCTAAGCTACTTAAACTAAAAAGAATTTGTTCGCATGTTTTCCTTGATGGCGCTTTGGAGAAATAAATCACTTGATTTTCTTTCCACTTCACAACGAATGAACGCAGCTAATAAGCAAATAAGTTTATTTGGGGAGGGTCTGGCAGGAACCAAACCCAGCTACGTTACAGCAACTACGAGAATAAGAATGTACATAATTCATGCAATAACTTTTCGTCACACGGGTCGTAAACTCCTATCGCCGACCACTGTGCAACCCTTCCTCGGGTTCAGTTATGTTCGGTGTAAAACGCACCAGTGACGTAACAAAAGATTACAAAGAAAATCCAAACAATGCAGACCACGACAACATTGGCCTAAAACAAAGAAAATATTCACACCGTTTTACACCGAACATAAACCCGTCAGCGCGGAATTGTTGTATGTCCATCTTCTAGGTAGATGTGGAATCATGTATTGACTAGCATGTTGGATATACATGTGGGACGCGTACGAACATGACGTAAACGAAACGAAGTTTACATCTGATTGCCATTTTGGCTAGAGTCCACTACTTTAGACCAAAGGCTCCAGTGTATCCAAATATAATGTGTTTAATGTTACCGAACAGATAAATTTGCATACAACTAGTAGGTAGCCTGGTATGTTCCCAACTTTGAACCAATCCCCATGTACAAACAAAACGTGCCAGTTACGCTGAGGCGTTCCCTACTTTGGACCAAAAATAGCCTACGTGTAGCCGCACCCTCCCCCCGAAGGAAAAAAACGGGAGGAGGGAACGTCTACGAAAACTAGACACAAATCGTGTTATGTGACGTCACTCTAATTTATGCAAACTTATGTCTCAGCACTTTCCCCGATTGTGTAAACAAAGGTATCACGTTCCTATTCTTTCGAACACATTTAAAATTTAATGGCCGTTTACAATTGTGCTCTTTGTTTTAAAGAGATCTACAAGGATTATGAGAGATATTTGGTTAAGAGCAGAAGGAAAACTATGTTTGATGTAAGTTAGCAAGTTAATTCTAAAGCTATAGAAAAGCCCTCGTCGACTTCGGTCATATCAGACAAAGAAACCACATTTCTTGGATACTTGCGTTTACAAAGGCGATAGACTTAGACAAAGATCTATCCTGGACTTGCGAACTCACTACAAGCCGACAGAAACATTTCAGTAATGACACATTTCGCTTTCTGCCACCCACCAGGGGTCAGTAAAGGCTTCATCAAAGGCAAAGCACTTAGGCTGCTTCGAACTAACTCTTCAAAAAATACTTTTGAAGAGAATATTGTAGCATTCAGATCACGCCTTTACACGAGAGGTTATCCTGATATTCTGGTAAATGAAGTCCTCTCAGAAGTGAAATTCGAAGAGAGAAAGTCGGCTCTTCAACAAAATAAACGAGCCCACAATACAATTCTTCCTTTTGTCACACAATACCACCCAGCGGTGCCTATTTCTTTTTTTTTTTTTAAATCTTATTGAAAAAGTGGCATTTAATACAGGATCAACCTTTAAAAAGTGAGATATACAAAGAGCCTCCCATCATCTCGTACAAAAGAGGAAAATCGCTCAAGGACATACTCGTGAGACCCAAACTCTAAAGGCAAAGAAACTACACTTGCGAAGAGCGGGAGTCGTGTAGGCCTGTCACAACTTTTTTTAAACCAAAGAGCAGAGGCGATCAACGGTATCGCTTGAAATATTATCGACTTCCCGGAACCGGTTGGTAGAGAAACGAAGATATCCTTCCCTTCAAAAAACAAATCGATGGTTTTCTGCTGTTCTCCATGAAATTTCTCTATTCCGAGAGCCGCACAAGAAAAATTCAAAGCCGCGATATAGCTCGTTGTTGTGTGAGAACACGGTTGGCCCGGCATCTTCTTTTATGGTTCTCACGAGACTGTAACAGACTAAGCCAATCAGAGTTCATGTAAGTATTGAGAAAATGGCTCGCCAATGAAAAAGTACTACACATTTTCTTGCTAAAGGGTGACGTCACATAACACGATTTGTGTCAGGTTTTCGTAGACGGTGCGGCTACACGTAGGCTAGACCAAAAAACCCCAAGTACAAGCGTATTATGCTAGTTAGGCCGGAGTTTCCATTGAGGCCAAAAAACAAATATATCGTATAAGTAAAGAACGCTAATACAAAAGAAGATAATGATAACGGAACTGAGCAACTGCTTACAATAGAAGTGCGATTAGAACGGGGGCCAGAAAAAACCTGCCGTAGAAGACCCCATTGGGAGAAAAAAGGAGGAAATCTCCGGGGAGGAACTCACCACAGCTCATGCTACGGCGATTGGTAGCTTTTCCAACGGAAGCTTTACAAAGGTACGACTGTGCATAGTGTAGTAAAATTACCTGAGAGAAAAAAAGTAAAAACTACAACGAAAAATCAAAGGGAGCTCTGAACAGGGTTGATTCAGAGGCCTAAATGACTGTCACGTGCTACACTCCCTATTTTATACACCTTACTTTCTACCCATGATGCACCGGCCTGGAGTCCAGGCTTCGTTATTCCCATGCCGGCAAAGAAAAATGTTTATTTTGGCTTTCTTCGCAATCTCATTCGTCAGAAAGAACAAGATTAGAAAGAGTTTGTTATTAATGGAAGCTGATCGGGGTAGACTGAAATTAATCAATTGTGGCCAGTCCTCTTGCAATTTTAATCGCTGGGGGCGGACACCATGTTTATTAGGCCTTTAGCATTTGCAGGGATTTGTCAGAGTAATTATAATTCCTTTGTTTTAGGTTTAGTGAGTCATTTAAAAACGGCTTTTAATTGTTACTAAAGAGAGGCCCACTACCTCTTTAGAGTTCCAAAGACAAGATGTGATCAGTTATAAAACACTCGCTCTAACTTCTATGGTGATTTTGATATTGCCACTGCAATTGGAATACCCCACGCTCCACGCGCAGTTTCTATGGCTTTACCGGCGTAATGAACGACGCGGGATGTTGGGAGAACACGAGAAGAGCTTCATTTACTGACAAGGCCTTGGAGCGTTCTCCCAACATCCCGCGTATTTTATTACGCCGGCAAACCCATAGAAACTGCAGTTCATTGCTTTCGTAAAATAACTTTAAGTTAAAACAGAAAATGTTTCTCTTTTCTATGGTTTTACCGACACAATATCCTACAGGTTTTCGACCAATCAGCGTGCGCGTAGTATGTAAGTTATTCTATAATTATCATTAGTAAAAATCTACTTGTAGACTAATGCAAATGACGCAATCTGATTGGCTGAGCCACTGCAAACTATCAGCCATTAGACAGCACTTGGTTGAAAATCATTTTCAAAATGGCGACGTATGGGCGCTTTTAGCGAGGTTTCGCAGGAAGATTGAGTATTTTGGTGTTTTTTTCACCGACACATTATTTGTCTATTATGATTTTTACTAAAACAATTAGATTATTCGCTCTCGATTTCTATCACCCCATAGAAATCTCGAGCTGAGCTCATAATCTAATTGTTAAAATTGACACACGAGCCTGATGTCAAAAGCAGAGAGTTTTTTCATATTTCCCTTTTTCTTTGTAAACTTCATGACACCAAATAATTGCACATTTGTTTTTATACCGTACTGTTGAAACTAAGAATATTTTGCAGTGCATTATAAATGTTAAGTTGCATATCAAAGAATATGAAACTGCTTTCTTGTCTTACGATTGGCTGTATCATCTTTAGATGGTATTAAATAAATGTCAACATTAAAGAATCATCAATCGTAGCATATCTAATTACACACTTAACGTATGATGAACACTCCTGATTCTCTCTAAATATACAGTTTCTGTCTTCAAAACAAGTGACATTTCTTTGTTTTCCCTCCTATTGTAGGTAGCACGCCAGCAACAGCATACGGTAAGAATAATTAAAGCAGGTAAAAAGTCCAGTGTTAGCTTGTAGTTGTACTGGGCACAGGTAGAACAGCCCATGTATAATGCTTACCCTAAAGTACAGAATCTGCCAGTAAAGATTTTCACAACGACATTTAGCAATTCACGGTTCTGTGATTCTTCGTTAACACTATTGCACGAAATACATGTGAGGCAACAGAGCAGCTTATGATTAATGTAGACACTGCACCAGATAAGCCAGTGAAGGAAGGGATCGGTAAAGTGGAGAACTTAAGTCAGACACGCAAGACCTTGCTATTTGATCTTTTAATTAACTTCATGCCCTTCGAAGGGAAAGGTTTCCAACTTTCATGAGTTTCTTATTCATGATCAATGACTGGCTGTTCGTTCATTCGTTCGTCTTTCTTGTTTTCATCGCTATCCTAGAATCTGGACCCTGAATTTACTTTATACACTTTGACGCATTTTTTTTTTTAATTAATGACTTAACTCTATCAAACGCCATCGTTTTATTTTTCTTAAATGCGATCGGGAGATCAATCTGGCTTTCGAGCAGCTGTTGTAAGATCTCATACTATTGGTTTGATCGATCTCCTTTAGGCATTTCCGCTTTTAATTATTATTATTATTATTATTATTATTATTATTATCATTATTATTATTATTATTTGAAGGGAGGAGGGAAGGGAAGCCATCCATCACCACAGCAATGGACTGAGTGTTTACTGCTTTCATCCTCTGATTCAATTATTACAGAACTTGATATACCGCCTACAATGTCGCCATTACCTTCTGATGACTTCGAGTTGCAACTGCCCGCACAGTGCTCAGACTACTGCACCAACACCCCTGGCAGCTTCTACTGTTCATGCGACGATGGTTACCAGTTACAAGCAGATGACCAGACGTGCGAAGGTAAAAAAGCTATTCCACTGTTCCCACCATCAAATTAAACATCCAACATTGCACTAAGTGTGGATTCCAAGTGACTTTTTGTAGATACGGGTTTCCTGTGGAACCCATAGGTACTATGCTATTGGGTGTGTTAGTCCGTCCGCAAGTAACAATAGACCTCTCGGTAAATACTCGCGATCCCTCGGTTTCTCTTTTTTTTTCCCTGATTTGTTTCGCAGGGCGCCGATATTTTCCACGCGCGATGGCTCTGCTTCGCACGTGGTCAAGTCCGTAGATACATGCTCCTCCTTCTCCGTACAGAAGCCATAGTAAAAAGACACTGCTTTGCAGTTCGATGTACTCCATCACTCCAAAACTGCGACGTTAACGTTTCACTTCCTAAATGAAACTTAAAAATGAAGCTTAAAATCTTCTTGGATTTTAGCCTTTTGCGGTCATGTATACGGCTATATATTTCCCTCATCATGATTTTCCACCATTCTGACCTGAGGCTGTTATAAGGTTATATATCTAACATTGAGAATCATACTTTTATGACAATGACTTGAGTCTTATTGCCGGCAAGTCAATTGCAGTGCGCATTCATGATATTACATCTTCTCTGTCATGTTCATGATTCAAAATAATGAAAGCAATTTCTTAATTTAATCTCAAAACAGATATAAACGAATGCCTGACATTCAACGGTGGATGTAGCCACAATTGTACTAACGAGGAAGGATCCTTCTACTGCACATGCACAGGAAGTACCCGGATGACAGCTGACAACAGGACTTGTAATGGTGGGTTATCTCATTTAACAAGACGCTTGAGAAGCGTTCACTCGGGCTTCCTGTTGAACGTTTTACTTGAGCATTCATCACGCGTAAAATGTATACGAAACTACAAGCCGGATCCGTGTGGGGAGTTTTCGTTATCGGTCACTCCAGTACCACTTTTTGACGGTTATTTGAGCCAACAGTCAGTTCAATTACTCGAGTGAAAAACAACATTTTATTGGCGTGTGTACAGCCGCTCATACTTTGCAAAACCACAGGCGGCCCAAGCTCACAATGCGAGGAGTTTTTTTTAATCTTTATGTGAACGTTGAGCGCGCGAAACTTGACACGGTTACCGCCGACATCTACCATTACATAGCGACCGAGTTTGGTTACGCGAAACGTGACTTTGGCCATGCAGTATGTGGTGGTGTTGTGTTACAACGGTTTGAATTTGTTTGTATGGGGAAAAAGACATTATAGCTGAAATTTTGGTATTTTTGCACTAAAAATGACTCACCTCAATGCCTTGTTGTCTTTTCTATTGTCATCTCGCTTCTCAGCTCGATCCGAAGCCTTTTAAGCAAGTTGTCGCTTTTTGGTTTTCCTCTACTAAGAAAAAAGAAAGGCTACACACTCGATTCTGTACTGACCCCCGCTCGAAGCGAAAAAAAACACTGAAATCCCGTCAGCCGCCCCAATTCCTCCGCAGAATCATAGTACAGGTTTAAGTGCTCCCTTGCAGTTAAATTCCAAGACAAATTCATCTCCACAGCGCACGATACAAAGCTCTGAATCGAAGAAAGCTAACCATCAGGAATCAGTGATCATTCTGCCGGCCACATTCGAAACCCGAGCGGAATTAAAGGAAAACCAAAAAGCAACAACTTGCTTAAAAGGCTTCGGATCGAGCTGAGAAGCGAGATGAAAATAGAAAAGACAACAAGGCATTGAGGTGAGTCATTTTTAGTGCAAAAATACCAAAATTTCAGCTATAATGTCGATTACCGTTTTTCCCCATACAAACCTTTATAAATTCAAACCGTTGTAACACAACACCACCACATACTGTAAGGCGAAGGTCACGTTTCGTGTAGCCAAACTCGGTCGCTATGTGATAGTAGATGTCGGCGGTAACCGTGTCGCGTTTCGCGCGCTCAACTCCTCGCATTGTGAGCTTGGGCCGCCTGTGGCAAAACGAGATCTGTTGTACTTTTATTGATATTGTAACATCATTATGTTCATGCACATTAGTCATACTGACAACTTTTTCTAGAAGATCACAGTCGTCAAGAGTATTCATCATGTCTTTTATTCTATCAAGCACATGCAATTCCGGGCAAAAAGCAAACCAACATTTACGATCGCTTACAGCGGTGATCATATTGGCATGAACACCTAAAATATGTCTGGAATGTTTATTGTGATGTAACCAATCACAGACGAGATCATCACGCCAAAGAAACCACAGGCAACGAACGGTTTCCTATCTGCCACGGAACAAATTATTTTCATTTTGTTTTAACATTCAGTCTTTTTACAAGTAAACAATTGCTTTTCCTTCCTATTTGTTTACAGTATTTGCTATAATAGCGAAGAATACAGGTTTGAGCGATTTTGAAATAAATTACAAAGCCGATGTGCCGGGCCTACGCACGCGACTGTTTGGCGCGCGAGTTTTCAAACTTTTTGTAACGATCGAAATCGGTAGTTACGCCTGATCGCAAGTTACAATGTTGCAAGGTAAGCCGCTAGAGTTTTTTGATTTCCTTCGCTTCGCAGCTAATGCAGTAAGCGTAAACACTTTTGTCAGGTGAGGGAGATTTACTATTTTGGTAATTTAATAATTGTTTTTTGGTTGCAACACAATAAACATTCCAGACATATTTTAGGTGTTCACGCCAATATAATCACTGCTGTAACATGCGCACAGATATTAATATAGAGCCGCACTATGTCAAGTGCACAGGGTCTATACCTCAGTGGCACACTATATAGAGAAATTCCAAATATGTTCAGGTAGCACACAATACATAACATAGTTATACACTTTTCAGCGAGATAGATTCATCGTTTACAAGGTCACATGGTGTAACTTTGTGCTAAACCGGTTTGCCACCGCGACACGCAATAAATACACTATAAATAATTGTCGTTTGCTCCCCCGCGGCATTTAAAAATCTCCTTTATATCTTCTTCTGGGTTTTACAGATCAACGATGGTAACTCGGGCACAGCTGCATAGTTACTGTTCTGTTCTGCCTTCTTTCTGTTCTCTTTAACTCGTTTTAAAATTACATTTAACAGCATTTGGGAAGCTCCTTCTCCGATTCTGGTCAACTCAATATCTTCGCAATTATTCTAGCAAAATTCAGAGAATGTCTATTTCTGAATACATTTACTGACGCTACTAACATTAGCTGTTCATTGGTAGGAATTCCTACTTCCATGCAAGAGTGAGATGTGCTATTCTATCGTCTGTATCGTTACAATTGTGAAACTGTTACGTCAGTGACTTAAAGCTAACAAACCCATATGATATTGATGCAAGCTACTATTTTTATTTTTCCTCAGAACACGAAATCAGCGTATTATGCGGTGATGATTACATGACGGTGGTCATTAAGAAGATTGAGTGGAGTTTCGTTGATGCAAGCACGGTGCACTTGCTTGACCCATCATGCACAGCGCAAGACAATGGCACCCACTTCATATTAACAACTTCATTGGACGACTGCGAGACAACGAGAAATGAGACAAGCGATTCTTTGATCTTTTTGAACGAAGTGTCGGTCCCAAGCGCAGAGCAAATTGGAAATCTTGGTATCACAAGATCACATAACTCCAACATATCAATTTATTGCCAGTATCCGAGAAAACAGAATGTCACTGTCGGATTTATACCGGACAGGCGAACAATTGTTCTAAACGGTAAATCTAGTCTACTTTTTTGACGCTTTAAGCCCCAATATCAGTATTCATTTTCTCCTAACTTTTCTCATATATTTCAGTTATGGTACTAGTGAGGAGAATTTGTTTAAATATAGATGTAACTCTTTTTTGGTGATCATTTTCGTTATTCTCATAGCCAGAATAATGGAATGAGAAATTGGATGTTGGTCACACACTCCTAGAACTTTTTCTTTAACCCTTTAAAAAGGGTTAAAGAAACTGAGATTCCAGATTTAGTTACACTCTCAAAATATGATTTAACACGAACAACAAACAAATTACAGCTACACCTGAAAAACATATGGCATCTTTGCAATAAACGCTATTGTGGTCCGTTTTTCTCTATGGAATGAAAAGTAAAGTAAGCTTTTCGAAGAGGGGCTAAACTGCAGGGTAAATAAAACGTTTGACGATAATCATTATATAGAAATACACTGAAAACTGGTCATACTTAACACGGTGTCATGATGCAGGTCAGTAGAGTTCCCCTTTTGGCAACGTACCTTTTTGAAGGAAAGAGAGATATTAATGGTTGGATGAATGTAAGTTTTCTGGACAACTGTGCGCGTACCCCTCCCCTAACCCAACATTAATTCAACTTATTATAACCAAGAGACATTGAAGAAACTGAGCATAACCCCGTCTGAGATGATAAGGGGACAGAATCTATTTTTAGCGCGGAATCTATTTATATCTCGTTCCATGGCTGCGCGGTATCCCAATAAGGCAAGGGGGTTCTCTTACTATTATGATAAGGCGACATAATCTATTTTTAGATCCGGAAACTATTTTAACTGACCAATGACTGATGTCTTTCTCATCACGTGGCTGTAATTTCAGTGCGCCATAAGGATCTTGTTTCGTTTGACAACGACTTTACCAGTATGGAAGATATATTCTCGTATCTCATTTTCTCTTGTTATCACTTGTTGGGTTAGGGGAGGAGTGCATGCACAGTTGCCCAGACACTTAGATTGATCCTTATTAATCATCCTCATATATTTTGTCTTTGTAGAGACGGGATTTGGGACTATCACGTTCACAATAGAGTTATACAGGACAGAAAACTTTACCACGCCTTATTCTGATTACGACTATCCCATCAGTGTTGACCTTGATGACTATCTGTATATAATGTACAGCGTCGAGTCAAGCACCGCTGATATTGTTGTTAAAGCAGAAAAGTGTTTCGCTACACCGGGCACGTCAGTAGACTCCCTCCCGCAATATGTCATTATAGAAAATGGGTAGGTAAAAACAACGAGTCACAATTCACAAGTCGGAACCACACTGTATAGTAAAACAAACATAGTACCACAGTATAGTACTGTGCAGTAGCTTTCCAAAGAATGGTCACACTGCATGGTTTGATCCACAGATGAAAAAGTCAAAACCACACTGTAAAGCAAAAACAAACAATACCACAGTACAGTACTGTTCAGTAGCTTTATAACGAACGAATTGTCGCACTGCATGATTTGATCCACAGATGAAAACGTTAGAACCACACTGTGTAGTAAAACAAACAGTACCACAGTACAGTACTGTTCAGTAGCTTTACAAAGAATGGTCACACTGCATGGTTTGATCCACAGATGAAAAAGTTAGAACCACACTGTATAGCAAAACAAACATTACCACAGTACAGTATTGTTCAGTAGCTTAGCAAAGAATAAGTCGCACCGCTTAGTTTGATCCACAGATGAAAAAGCTAGAACCACACTGTATACGAATAAAACAAAAAGAGTACCACAGTACAATACTGTTCAGTAGTTTTCCAAAGAATAAGTCACACTGCATAGTTTGATCGACAGATGAAGACGTTGTAACCACACAGTGTAGTGTAAAACAAACACTGTGTACCACAATACAGCACTGTTCAGTAGCTTTGCAAAGAATGATCACACTGCATGATTTAAACCAAATGTTTGAGATATATATCAACTTCTATTAAAAATGATCCTAAATTCAATTGGTGCATGCGCTAACTCGTCTACGCGTTCTGTTCTTTAGGTGTCCACTGGATGATACGATGGAGTATTACTACAATTCAAGCAGCGACAGACAGCAAATCAAAATACAGGCTTTTCGTTTCTACAATGATTACAACATTGTTTATATTCATTGTGAGCTGGTGGCTTGTCACGGAGATTCGCTTGGGTCCAGGTAGGTACAGTGGAAACACGTTAATTTGATTCGCTGGTTTTCGCTGTTACGCCATTAAATATAAATTTAGAAAGCGTTCCATAGTTTAAGTCCGGAATCTGGGAAATGGAAGAAGAAAAATATGTTAACAGCCAAGATTCAGGTCTGTAGGATTTTTCATATGCGAGATAGTCGGAGAAATGTTTCACCCAAATTTATAGAGCTTTACGTGGAGACGCCATGTTGGTGTCCCTCTGAATATGTGAACGGGAAGACTGATAGATGGACCGAGGAAAAATAATAGACAGACGGACATGTAATATGATGGGAGGGAAGACGGGAGGACAGACCAGCGGGTAAAGGGATGAACAAATACATTGATAAAACAGGCTTTAAAAGGACTACATGTATCTACGAGTTGGAGCATCAACGGATGAAGGGATGGACAAAGACATTGATCATAAGGTACAGACGAGAAAACTAGAAAAAAATAAATTATAAGTTTAAAAAAGGGAAGAGGAGTGGAGGAAGGAGAGAACAAACGGCGGCAGAGAAAAAGTGATGGGCCACTAAAAGGATTGACGGACGGACTGACAGACAGACAGACAGAAACCTTAGCACAGCGAAAGGCTTACAGAATAGATAGCTCCATACAGTGGACATAGATAGAAGAAAAAATTGTCAGTAGATTACAATAAGTCCTAAACTGAATTGAATAAGTATGTGCAAATATTGTACATCTTTCGGTATAAAATAATTTATATTTATTAAGTGATTTTTTTGACATGCAGCTGCAGTCAACAGTGCCCGGTCAGCAGCAGGAGAAAGAAAAGAGAACTAGAGAAACCTGAACAAGAATACCAAGATACGACCAGCAGATACGATGTCACCGCAGGTCCGCTGATAATCAACAACAATGACGAACAAGACGCTGAGGAAGGGAACTCGGGAGGTAATGCATTAGATTACAAAGTCGAGTTAGATGCCTGGCGTGCATCTATTTAAACTGACGCCCACTCTGATTGGCGTTCTACCTGCATTTGCACCAATTATGCAATGTAAACTCGGCAATGTGTTCAAACCCAACTTCACATTTGCCATTATTCTATGAAAGGAAAAGAAATGCATTTTTAAAGCAGGCTACTGTGGGCTGGGTTGTTCAAAGCAAGGTTAAGGTAACCAAGGGTTAGTGCAAAATTTAAATGCAGGTATGAGAGCTCAAAAACACATTCAGTATGATTCTCTTTGAATACAATTTGAAGATTGTATGCTCTGCTGTCTTTTCTTGAAAACTCTGCATCTGCTCCAAAAAGTTAAAGAATAATGCAGTAGAAACACAGGCCGAAGTGCCTCTAAAAAAATAAAATAGAGAAAGTTATCGGAGAAAATGCTTTTTAATAAGAGGAAAACAAACCCGGGTTAGAATTTCACCCTGGCTTAATTAGCGCTAATCAGCCTTTCGGAATAACTAGCCCCTGAAGCTTAAGGTAGCTTGCCTAGTTACGAACTTGCACATAGTGTGTCAATGAGGAAACAAACACATCTAACGAATGAGTGCAACGATATAACGAAAAAAAAACGAATGGGTGCCACTTTTCCTCACTTGCACCTAATAGCTGAATTGCGGAGGAACCAGAGGGTGAGATCGGACATCAGCATATGGAAGGCGCCTCTGGCAGCCGCCTCAGTCCATAGATAATCTCACCCCACCCACCCAGACCAATGATTCATAAGTCAGCTAGACCATGACACCGGGAACACACCCTACTCTTTTCGAACAGTGTTATGGGTTCTTTTACGTCCCACATTTACGAATCAGTTATAAAGAGTTGTGAGACGGGGCCTACGGTTTATCGTCCTTATCCGAGAAGACTAGAAAGTCTAACCATTTGCAGATGTCATTACAAAGGCAGCACTTTCTCCTCAGTTATTTAAAGACCCTGAGTGTTGGTCCGGCCGGGGTTTGAACCCGCAGCCTCCCGCACGGTAGTCCAGTGCTCTACCAACTGAGCTAACTGGTCGGCGGTTGGCGGAACACTTAGCTATAGGCGTTACGTACCTTTGGTACGTATGATCTGGCTCTGGATTTGTGAATCGAGATCCCTCAGATCATGGGACATTAAAGGAACCGATGAATCCTTGTCAAGAGTAGATTCATCGGTTTCCTTGATGCGCCATGATTCCCTAAAACGTTGTAGCGCATTCAACACCATTTTAAACCGTTTAATCCCACACTGATCTAAGTAGCAATTTTCATCACCGAGCCACGCAGACTTCCTTATTAATGCCATTTCGGGGAATTCGAAGTCAGGTCAACTCAGAATCCTCAAGTTGATAAATTTCTCAATTCTCCTGGTCTGTTTGCTTAACAGTGCACTCGTATTGTCCGGAGAAGTTACAGTTTGACCACTAACTTGAGCGAAAGTGTTAGATTATTGCGCCAAAAAGTGCTATGAATTTAATTTTAATATCAATACAAGCCTCAGAGGCCTTTAGTGGATTTTCTTTTTCGTGTCCGCTTACTGAAGCTTTAATAAAAAGGAATTCGAAAAGTTCAGATCATAACTCCTGCAGTCTTTCCGTGAAGACCCGCAAACAAAGCGTTTGTCTTGACGTCCAAACGGGCGGTCACATGTAGGGCTGTTGCTCACTAAAGCAGTGATTAACATATTTTAGTATAAATACTCAGATGATTATACAAAATCGGGCGCTCTGATTGGTTCGCTATCTCGGATTATCAGCCGATAATCACCTCGACGAAAAAAATGGCTGTCAGTCGTTCGCGCGCTTTCGATGAAATAAAATTTTTACGTGTTGTACAATGCTCTTTCTTTTCTTTTTTTTTCTTTTAAAATAATCATCTGTGTATTTATAATAAGACAGGCCCAGTGCTTATCGGTGAATATTCACCGATAATCACTTCGCCTTCGGCGAATAATTGTTAAATATGGCTGGTTCAGAGAGCGGGCGAGATGAGGCGAGTGCCGAGTCCTGATTGGTATCCCGAGCGGGCATGGTGGACCTATCTTATCCACTCGGGATTTCCCTCTTTGTCCCGCGAAACAAAACAAAACAAAATGGCCATACAATAAACACTTTACTGACCAAGCTTGTTTGGCAAAGATGATTGGATATAGGCCTAGTCAGTTTTTTTTTACGTTTTTTTGATCTCGACCAGACTCTTGCCACCACTAAGTCTGTGTCAATATAACCGCAGAAAAGAACTTGGTGAATGTGCAGCCATCTTTGTCAATGACGTGTATTTCTTATGTGTTTCTATTTGTAGCTTCTGGTCAAAGTAACCAACAGACTGTACTGATTGGTGGCGTGGCGGCTGCCGGTGGATTTGCTTTGATCGTATTTGTCGCCATGTCCGTGGTGTGTGTCAAGTACCGCACTGCACGCTTGATTATGAAAAGAAACAAGGCGAAAGAACAGTATGCAACAAAAGAGGACGACATTGGCCGGACAAACGCGTTTGTTTCAGAAGAAGATATGGTTGGGAAGGATGACGCCATTTGAAAGACTTCACGAGACAGGTCATGCATGGGGGAGAAAACGTGACGAACTCATGTATGACAACATACAGACCACTTGTTGTAACGTGGCCAAAGAGGGCTCTTTCTTTTCGTTTTTAGAATAAAAAAGATCGATGTTATAGCTGGAAATTTTCAATAGTACCACCTGTGGCATCCCGTGTAACTTCGCACGCATTCTGTACCTGTATCACGTGATGTTTACCGTATAAATAAAAAAAAAAAAAAAACAGGCCTTCTAACTATGATGACGGTGTGTGCGTAGTAGATATTACACCACCGAGCATAACTAAGGAGAGAAACAACATCTTCAGAAGTCATAGCATCAACCGTATTGTGCACATACTGTTATCTTTTTTTTAAATAGCCAAAACATAAAGTCACTACCATTACGGTGAGCTGTCATGTGACTTTGTAAAGAAAGCTTCCATTGCAAAGTTACTGTATTTTTCTTATTCAAAAAATCATAAAAGGCCTGCATTTGAGGAATTTAACTAAAAAACAAGACGTACCACAGGAAATGATAGTTGAATTCGTTTGCGATGGTAGTTTCGATAGTTAGAGTTTTCTTGGCATAATTATGATAGTATGGAATAAGCTAGAGCCCGATTGGCTTTGGTGTGGCATCGTAGCTCGGTAGATAGCACTCGATTTACTTCGGTGTAGCTTCGTAGGTAAGTAACAACTCGATTAACTTCGGTGTAGCTTCGTAGCTTAGTTGGTGAACTCTATTAACTTCGGTGTTACCAGTATCGTAGCTCAAAGCTAGCACTCCATTATCTCTGGTGTAAAATCACAAATCAGTCGTAAGGGCCTGATTAGCTTCAGTTGACATCGTGCAGTGTAGATAAAATACCACTCGATAATAAAGTTCATGTTTGATGACACCATGCTTTATGCCCGCTACAATTAATATCAGACCAATCATTAGAAACGACCGGCCGAGTTCTCTTTCAAGTGAAGATTAGAAATCATCTGAAGCGCCGGTTCTTTTACGGTTGAACAACTTCTAATCCTTGGATTGACTTTTTGTAGTTTTTCTCATTTTTTTTTGGAGCCTCTGATAAACTCCTGATGAAACACCACATCACTTCCACCTAGTCACCTTTTGGCTTTGCTAAAATATTGATTATTAACAATAGTTTAACTATTTGTGTATTCTTTGAATATCAACCATGCTATTCAAATATCCTAAAATACTACTTACACCGTGACTGTCATAGTAGCAATATTCTCGCAAACAGCATGCAGTTCCATAGCTTGGGAAGGATATCAGACAAAAAATATTCCCCTTTATTTGATTTTGGTGTAAACTGTGAATAATGTACTTTATATTAATTTTGCTCTTAGAAAAAAATACAGTATTTCCATAAATATTAGCGGAGCTCCACAGCGCTCGAAGAGCCACAGAGCGGAGCCCCATAACTACCGTGCGAGGATAGAAATTGATCATGAGAAAACCATGCGTTTGAGTTTTCATGGTCATCGTGGCTAGCGGCATGGCTCGCGGGCGCGTGCGCCTAGCGACGAGGACAACGTTGCCCCAACATGGCGGCCATAGTCATCCGGGATATTTAGAAGGTCTTAAACCGAAACGAGGCTTTGTTTTTCGCGCAATGGCTCTTCCGTTGAGTCGCGAGCTAGATGTTTTTTTTTTGACGATTTATTTCAGCTATCGAATCTTCTTTAAGTAGTTGCGTACACCAGGCGTATTTAAAAACTTTAGTGACAGCATTTTCAATGTGCGAGGGTCTGTGTGAGGAGCTCCGCTTTTAGGCTTGCCTAAATCTATTTAGTATTATCATCATCAACTTAAGCACAAACATATTTAGGTATTTCTCTTCCTTTTCTCTTCATTTCCATATTTTACTTCTTTGAAACATTTCATACCAAAAATTCAACAAAGTACACCATATCAGTCAAAATTTCCATCCATGCCATACCATGTAAATAAAATCAATTAAAACACTATATTATGATTACAAAACTTTACTTTAGGACTATGCAGGTGTTGCAAATTTTGCTTTGAGATTGCATGCTACTATAACCAGAAATACAGGATTTAACGGTCCTAAATGTATTGATTTATAAAACGTTAAGCATTGTTTCATTACACATTTCCATTTTTCACTGTTGTTGCCAAGCATATTTCATATCATTGTAATAGAGCACCATCACAAGAGGTCACAAATAAGGCTGACAAGAGATCTATAATAAAACAATTGTAATAAAGTGTAATATATAGATTTAGCCAAGCCTAAAAGCGGGGCTCCCGTTAGTACTTTCATTTCACTTTAAACTGTAAAAGCATTCTAAAATATTGCGAAGGAATTCACAAACGTTTTTAACTATAGTTAAGTGTCGAGGTCGGTTAACTTGCTATGATTTTTGTCTAAACTTTCGTCTGCCATAAGTACGGTCTTTCTACGTATACCTACAAAATCATGGAGTATATTCTACAAAAAACACAAATTATCAATGTACTGTATTCTATTCCTGATGAAATTAACCATTCTTTTTGCGTAAATGTATTTAAAAAATTTGTACACGCTACTGGCAAATGCAGGACACAACTCTTGCCGGTCATTTTCATGTTAAAGCGAACACCTCGGTAAAATAAATGTTTACTCCAAGCAGGGTGCAAAGAAAATTAATTTTACAGATTGCCCTTCGGGCAAGCTGTAACCAACATCTACCAGCCCGAAAAACATTCTTCACGAGAATGAAAAAAATAATTATTAATTATTCTTTTCTTAATTGCATTGTAAGTTTAAAAAATTACTGCCTTCATTTATTCACTACAATCAGCTGTAGTTACTTAACAAAGGAAATAAATAACCGTAAAAGTGTGAACTATAAGTAGACCTGGTCCAACGCAACACGTGAATGACTAACATACATTTGAGACATTTTACAATTTAGAAGAACATTTTTTACGAAAACAACGGCGTTGAAACCAAAGTTCTCAATCGACACACTAAATGACAACGTCGACAACGCGAAAAGCTGCCAGTGAAAGCGCTACATTCTGCAATTTGCCGCCAAGAGAAAATTCCCGCGGGAGTATTTCTTAGCCGTCGACAGGGGAGATGTTTATATGATTAAAGGACATAAAAACTTGAAATCTTTCATCAGTTTGCTTCTCATTCAAAAGTAGTGCATTCAGAAGATCATTTTTCTGAAGAAGGTTTGTTTAGAAGTCGGTTTTCCAAGTCAAGTGTCAAGTTTAAGTGTCAAGTTTAAGGGAAAGTGGAAAGTGCGAGTGCTGAGTAACGCATCAGTGAGCAAATATTATGCAGACAAAACTTATGCAAATTTGTGGTCCATAGCACGGAGTCTTTCCGCTTCTCGGCTTTCTTAGCTACAATTTTGTCTGTTTTCCACAGCACGGAGTCTTTCCGCTTCTCGGCTTTCTTCGCTAAAATTTTCTCTGTTTTCCACAGCACGAAGTCTTTCCGCTTCTCGGCATTCTTCGCTACAATTTTGTCTGTTTTCCACAGCACGGAATCTTACCTCTTCTCGGCGTTCTTCGTTAACATTTTGTCTATTTTCTCGAGCCCGGACTCTTTCTGCTTGTCGGCGTTCTTCGCTATAATTTCGTCTCCTTTCTCTTTCCCGAGCGCGCCTTCTTTGGCGATCTACTTCGCTCATTCTTCCTCAGTTAATTCTTGCTCTCTTTCCCGTTGCTCTTCACCTGAACCCTGTGTTCTGCAAATTATATTTTCTCTGCTATTGTTTGTTGACATAGCAATAGAAATTGTTTCGTTTATCCTTTAGTAAAACTTTAACAGTGTAGAGTAGTAATATTGTGTCTCAAGAAGACAATGAACTGAAAATTTCTTTTTCAGTCGTCAACGCAATTTTCCGCCAAAAATATGCGGGCTACCAGAACAGCTTCCAAATAAACCACGTCACCTCGATGAGTTGACACATGAGCCCACAATATGGTCATGTGATGCTGGTCAGTGGCTATCCCGTTTTGACAGCTGTCAATTGACCATATTGTGAATGTCCAATATAAAAGATGAGGATTTGCCAAGACAAGCCTGAGATACCCCTCCCTTCCTTTTGATAGTCTCCCCTACCCTACCCGTACAATCTGTAGACGCGTACGGACGTACGTACGTACGGACGTACGTACGTACGTACGTACGCTCGGTCAGTCACGTGACAACCAAAAGAAAAGAGGTTGACCATATTCCATGAGTATGGGGCTCTGCTCCACGCGCGCTTCGCGCGCGGGAGCCCCGCTATAAATAAACAAGGGATGCTCGTAACTTAGACGTGGCGACCAGCGCTCTGGCCAACTAAATACACAAAGTATACTATAGTATGAGCATAATTTTGTGAGTTGGGAGTCACAATTGCAGAAGTCCCACAGCACTCACTGCATGGATCACATTCCAAATCAGTCTGATTTAGATAAAACTTATTTGAAATACATTTTGTGCCATACTCCCGGTTTTGTACTCGAGTACAAAGCAAATGTTCTTGTTTGTTCTTGCAGTCAGTACAATTGAGACAAATCCCATCTGTGTTGGCATTTGAATATCTCTGTTCTGTGCAGTGCAGGCATTCTAATTTTGTCCCAAAAGGATGAGATGACCCAGGTTTAACAGAATATCCTTGTCCATCAGGATAGTCATACCATGGCCAACAATTGAACTGTATCCATACCCCCCCCCCCCCCACGGATGGTTAATGGAAATTCCTAGGGGGTGGGGGGGCTAAAGGGTAGAAATTTCCGAGGGGTATGGGGGATGCCCACGAGAGGAATTTTCCACGGGGTTGTAAAAGATGCGATCGATCGTACGAGGTACTTACGTGGATTATTTTAATTTGTAGCACAACAAAAATTGGAAATAGATGCCTTTTCGAGAAAAAACTTAGATGTTTGTCTCAAAACGTTTTTTTCTTTGCTGGGCGTTCGCTATCATCTCTCCGACGACAAACGGTCACTTCATTTTGGCTCGCACTGTACTGTGTTTACGCGTGAAAAATCAAGATGGCTGACCGTAGCATATTAATACCCAGACCCCTAGGTTCTCTCTGCCTACCGGACGAAAACATGATTCTACAACGGTAGTTCATTCATTCATTCTTTATTTCCCATAAAGTTGATCTATAAACTAGAACTTTAAACGGGCAAAATTATAGAGAAAGCAACGACTTTAAAAAATTTACGAAACGCCTTGAAAAAGAAAATAGGAAATTCCTGGGGGGTGGGGGGTTATACATAACCCCTCTGGAACGGAAATTCCGAGGGGGTGGGGGGGGGTCTAATCGGAAGAACCATCCGTGGGGGGGGGGGGGGGAAGGGTATGGATATTTTCTGGAATCACACATTTACGGAAGCACTGGTTCCACAAATGGCTATGGTCATAAACAAAATTATTATCTGAAATAAAAAGTAATCATTACAAAAAAAAGTGTTTATAATCAAGTTACTATATTTTACATTTTAGTTTCAATGGGTTTAGCACTAGTATGCTAATTTAAGAACTAAACAAATAGTAAATTTAACATCATGTACAGTAGCACATTTTGGAAAACAGTGTCATTCACTACAGAACTTGCGGAACAGGACGTTGCCAGTTGCAAACTGAAGCCTTTCAATACAAGAAGTGATCACTATGAATCATAAAGGAAGTTCGAGTACAGAAAAAAATAAATTATCAACTGTGCGTGAATGTGTATCAAAACGTCAATTAATACATTGCACCATTGAAGAAAATAGAAATTAACATAAACATCCTCCCCTGAAATATAACATACATTTAATTTGTTGTTTGATACTTGCTTTACAAATTAAACATATCAACATTCAAGCCGAATCCAACGTGAGAAAATCATTCCAAATCAAACCTGCAATCAAAATAATTGTACATGTCAAAGTTGTTTTTGCTACTCCGAATACATGTATCTTCCACGCACAACTCAATCGAACGGGACAACAAATGAACACATTAGATCGCCCGGACAGTTGATCAAATGATCTCTTGTTCGTTCTACCCCTCGTAAGATCTAAGAGGGATTGTGCCTCCCGTCTCGAAATAGGTCTAATTAAAAGAAAAGTAGGTATAATTCATTGACTTCCAACTATTTTTGAATTGCGCTTACCACTGCAAAATAAACGTTGTCGCGGCTGGTATATGCTCCTGCACGTCTCCATGCCATTTTTTTCTTACAGGGACGAGTTGAAGTGCATGCACCAGAGTCAACCAAAGAAAAAAAAATTGAAGTGAAAACCCCAGTCGTGAGGAAAGGTTCTTATCCCAACGTGATCTTAAAAAAGCCAGAAAAGGACGATACCAGCTGACTGTACTGTATATATATGACGTCATCTCTCTCCCAGCGCCGCTCGATTCATGTGCATCGTGTCCCTCCCCAGCCTTCTGCTTCCACATGATATGACACAATTTGCATATTAGTCGAACCTTGGACAATCGGTATCAAATAAATCAGTTACTCCCAGTTTCTTTACTTTTATCTTTAACTGAGCGCTTATCAACTAAATGATGTGTGGTCACTGCTGTTCGTTCACTGAAGACCCGCTTTCGTGTTATTTTTAGCTGATACTATAACAAAAAATCTTGATAAATTACGGGGGGTGTATTCCCTCATATGGGCTATGTAGGTATGTGCGGGTCCCAAAGGGTATGGTTTTTCAGTCGTTTTGGTCATAAATGGGGTATCATTTTCAATTATAGCCATTTTGCCGCCATATTAGTAATAAATAGGGTATCGATTTTTGCACTCTAGTCTTCGATTAGTTTTTTTTAGAAGAAGGTACTTCTACATCATGTCCCCCTCCTTCCAACCCTCTCCACGCTTTTAATGCCTGTATTGATTTCGGGTCGGTTCATGAAAAGGATAAAAGATTTTTGGTCAGGTCATAAATAGCGTAGGGAAAATCGCAGATTTCGGTCCTAAATAGGGTAAGGGTTTTGTGAAGCGAGCCGCACACCCCTACCCAATTTTTCTGGGAGTACCCCCCGGGATAAACTCTACTCTCCTTCTGACATAAGCCCGCCTTAATACAGTCATAACATTACTTTACATCAG
Source organism: Ricordea florida (assembly GCA_949710005.1). Classification (NCBI taxonomy): domain Eukaryota; kingdom Metazoa; phylum Cnidaria; class Anthozoa; order Corallimorpharia; family Ricordeidae; genus Ricordea; species Ricordea florida. Next base: position 1,598,589 of record OX453281.1, on the reverse strand, counting down.
GAGCCCATTACTAATGGCCTCCTATTAACATTTAAAATGAATGAAAAACCAATAATATTCTTGTTGTCGTAAGATGTTGCCATTGGAAAGATATAAACTTTAAGAGAAGATTTCAGTCCATGACAGTAGAAAGAACGTTAACGGTCCTTACAAGCCTAGGGATTTTAATGTGGAAACACCATTTATACGTATGTTCCATACAACGGCTTACAGTACAACCAGGCACAGTTTGCTCTTTGCCTGAGGTATTTCTATATTGTTTAAGTATACATGTACATAAATTATTGCACATAACTATAACCTTAACTGACGTCAAGATTAGTACAGAGTACGTATCACTAATATTCTAAAGTAACGTAAAGTGTGTTCCTTATCTTTAAAACTAATGAAAACGACTGAAAGCTTTCAACACCTTGAAGTTCTGGCGTCATATATGGGCTTAGTTTGTTGGTTCTGTACTCTGCTTCGAGAGGTTTTTCTCCGGGTACTCCGGTTTTCCTCTCTTTACAAAAAGCAACATTTGATTTGATTTAATTTAATTAAATATGATTTGAATTTGATTTGTGCTTTACTGTGTCCCCAATTAGTACGTCAGTGCTAGATACAGTTGACACTCAAATAAAGTTCATCATCATCATCATTATCATCATCATCATCATCATTATTTTTATTATTATTATCATTATTATTTTCCTTGACTGTAGGTTTCGGAAAGCGCGCTACGATTGGTTAATACTCGCGAGCCATTTGCCCATGCTGATGTCAGATTGTTAACCAGTATAAAAGTTGTGAAGTCCTATGTTTTAACGGAAATGGTAAGGGACGGACCATTAGAAAAGTGATGGGGGCGGGGGGAATTTTCAGCTTGCACGAATTTTTTTTTCGCTCACTGCTTGCCCAGGAATGTTTTTTTCAGGTGAACCCCTCTGCACGAATTTTTTTTACTCCGTGTGAAAAAGTCACAATTGGACCTTCCTTCTGCATGAATTTTTTTTTTTACCTTCTTCTTTGCATGAATTTTTTTTTTGGCATTTTCCCTTGCATGATTTTTTTTTGTTTCCCCCCACCCCCCCCCCCCCCCCCCATCACTTTTCTAATGGTCCGTCCCTAAACACAGCAGATATTCAGCCATCGAATTATGGACGCACTTGGGAGTTTGCTTAGCACCCAAGAAGTTAGAGATGCTCTCTGCTGCGCCTCGAGCATCTCTTACGTTTTGTTCGTGCTTAGCAGCCTCCAGCGTGTGTCCATAACTCTATGGTTGCACGCTGCACCTTTACCATATCTTCAATCAGTTCTTAAAGTTTAGTACGCGTTCAAACAGTGTCTCTTATATTTAATATACTATAATAATAATAAACTTAACTGAATGGTTTTGCACCAATAAATCTTTTTTTCTAAGTATTTTGAATTTCTTAATATCCCAAAACCTACTATAACATAGGGAATGTTGTGGAAAAAAAGTTTTAAAGAAACGTTCTCACAATAGAGCATTTTCTTTGCATTACGACAATTTGCGAGATTAAATTTTCAGTAAAATCTATTTTGAAACGACAATTTGAAGCATTCTTTCATTACCATCACCGGGGAGGATCGAGACTGCATGTATTTGGTTCTTGATAAAATAGCAACCGATAACGATCAGAGCAAAATTAACTTAAATAACAGTTGAGTCTTAAGGGTGGCACTACTTGCAATTCGCTCGTCAGCCATAATTTGACATCCATATCTGGAGATGGTACTTAAAGGGAACGTAGACTGAAAATGAAAATCATACCATTAATATTTTGCATGTTTTCGTTGACACACATGTCAGATCGCTTCTTGAAGTACAAGTTTCCCTTGAAATATGCGTTCGAATCCGTTTATCTCCCTAACCACAATAAATGTGGATGTGCGATTTTCAGCGTTTTCAAGCTAGTAGCGGGCGACTGAAGACAAGTTTTAACTGACAAAAATTTCCAAGATCATGTTTAAGTTATGGGTATGGGTGAGGTTCAAATGGAAAAAAAACGTTGATGATTGTACATAACCTGAGTTACGGAACGACGCCCATGCATGATTGTGAAAAGATGCGTTTAGAATTCAGTTGTCATTGATTTCATTACAAGCTTTCGTCCAAAGATGAACTCGACCACTTTAGACGCAAACTAGAGTTTGTTAGTGTGATTTATCCCCGACAAACAGTTAAATCGTCATTTGACGTTAAAAATCTTAAAAGCTTGCGACTCTACGTGCGTTGATTACAAATTTTTTCAATCGTTGGGAAACCCTGCAGTGGTTTTAAAGACAACGGAGTTTTTAAAATAGATGTGAACTCCCCGCAAGGCAGAAAGTCATAATGTTTTGAAAATGTAAAAAAACAGCCTTTTCTTAAACCGTATGATGTTTGAAATAAACGAAGAACAAACGGGATTTTTTTCTCCGTCTTAACTGAATCCTTTTGCAGTCCTTCCAAAGAAACAAGAATGTAATAAATGTAAAGTAGCCCTACTTTAATTAAAAATCAATCTAATTAACATCATCTTGTTCAAAACACGCCTCGAGCATGTACAAAAGATCTGATAGAAGTATAAAATAAAGGAGATAAAAAAGGTTACAGCCGGGAATAAACAAATTGCTTCTGTCACGCAAAGGATGCGCTAGAATTAGATGTAAAGCTATAGATCATTCAGTCAAAAAGACATCTGGATCAAAGAACCTACAACAAACTTTCACTTGAACAACTTCCAACAGCGAGGATCAGCTTGGGCCATTCTATAGTCGAGATAAATAGGGGTTGCCGAGCTTTTTAGTTCAATTGTTGCGCTTTCAAGAAATTAACATTATCACCCAAGTTCACTGATTGACTTTTCGGTTTTTTTTTTTTTTCAGGTTTCCTGTTATGACATACGAAAACTGAGAATATTTTGGATAATCAATTCAGCGTTCTCAGCCTTCATATGCATCCAAACATCAGGGCTCTCCGTGTTACTAGCCCTTGAAGTTCTCGTGAAAATTATGCTGTTGAAAGTAAACGTTTTTACCGTTTGTGAATAGTTTGCCAAAGTTTTGTTTACTGAATTAATTCTAATTTAGAAGGTAAACTTAAGGATAATATGTATGTGTAGTATATATGTTGCTAGGTAACGTCTGATAGAACAAAAATTATAACTAAAACAAAAACATTGGTAATTGTTCATTTTTTGATTTTTAAGCTTTTTGCATGTTAAATTTGTTTAAAGTACAAATGATTCTACACTTCTTGCAACACACTCGTGTACTGCTCTCTCTACTGTAGTTTTCGTACTGTTCGTGGCCTTAAATGCTAACTTCACCATCACACTCTAAAATGAATTTTCCAACGCAGATGATATTCCGGTCTGAAAAGTGTGTATGAAATAAATATGTCTATTCATAATTTATACATATGCGTGGTCACGTTGTGACAATGACTGCTAGCGTAGTTATAAACCAGAATTGAAATCGTACTGTTAGTAGTTTCTGTACAGACCACAACCAACAGAGGTGAAACCATCTGGCCTTCATTATGTTCAACAGCAACGCACTTAATAAGCAACTGAACCTGGCAAAAAGCAATCGAGAAGCTAATCTCTTCACTTAGTATAACTGAGAGCTTGTTGAGGTAGCAGCTTAAAAGCGGTTGATAATTCCATTGCGATTGAAAGTCAATGGATTCTTGGTATCTGAAAACGGGATGGATTCCATCCATCCTTGCTGTTGTAGGAAATTGCATGGTAGTTTATCTCCTTGCAACACGGAGGAAACTCTACACCACAAGTAATCGTTTTGTGCTGTCCCTGGCAGTAGCAGACCTGTGCGTTGGTCTCTGTTATTATCCTGGTCACTTGGCTTGCCACTTAATGGCAAGGAATTCATGTAACCATAAAATACGAGATGACATAGCTGTGACGGCCATCTTCTCGTCTGTAACAAACCTCTGTGCAATGACTCTTGATCGGTACATCGCTGTTACAAAACCTCTTCATTACATGTCAGTGATGACAGCCAGACGAGCTTCCATCTTAGCAGCAGGAGTCTGGCTACTTCCTCTGGTGGTTTTCTTCATCCCTTCGTTTTGCGCGAGTCTCAGTTTGTTCCGTTTAAACATGCGAGTCACCATTATCGTGTGGAGCACAATGTTTGAGTTCATTCCATGTATCTTTTTGTTAATCACAACCGTGCGTTTAGTGAGTATTGCACGGAGGCATTATCAAAAAGACACTCATGTGAGACTTCAGTTGAGTTTCAATCAACCGAATCAAAGGCAGTTCAAGCGTTCTCTTACTTCTACCAGGGTCATTGTGAGCGTTGTCACTATATTCTTTCTCTGTTATGCTGTAGAAATATATAGCTCATTCTGTTATTTCACTAATGTATGTCCTCAAACAGTGCATGTTTTCAACACCGTGCGATTACTTGTAATCACTAACTCCGCGGCCAATCCGATTGCGTATGCACTTTTTAAGCACGATTTAAAGGAAGAACTTAGGAAGACTTTCGTTGGCTTGAAAAGAAGAAGCGATCGACGAAACACCAGAGAGCTCACAGTTACTACAGGCGTTTGAAGTCAAGTTTTTTTCAGTTGTAAAAAACCGAAGATTAGGTGCGCCAGGCACTTTAGAAAACAATTTATCTCAATCATGATCTTGTTTCAATGATATAGCTCTCTCACAGAATTAATGATTGATAACTTGTCGTAACAGTTATTCATAATTCATTACGGTCGATCGGTCAGGTAATGTGCGCAGTGATAAGTATTCTCAGAAAAACAGACTGTGTGAATTGAAAAGGGTGGAAACGATAAGCCTTAAATATGACTCACTACTAAGGGGAATCATGAGTATTTAGATATTGACAGTGGAAGTTTTGCATCAGGACGTAATGAAATAATACTGCTCATCTCATTAAGTTGGCCGTTATAAAAGATTTGATTCTTGGATCGCCATTTTTTAAGTGTTATTTCCATTGGGAGAGACAAGTTCATTATTCATTACTCATTATTTCTATTTATATAAAAAGAATTCTAACCGCTGCCATATCCTGCGATGTGATTGGTGCAGTATATGCCGTATTTTTTGACTAACTTTATTATTATTGTGCATGTGTTGGGCGGGAGGACCTAGGTATGACTTTGTGGATTGCGTTACAAGTCTTACATGTGCACATATCTCACTGCCTCATAAGCACGAGGGACTTTTATCTGGAGAGTTACAAGTTTTATAATGCTACATAAGATCACTATCTAAACTAGGAAGCTTTATATAATTCACATGAAGTATTATCCAAATGAAAGAAAGTTTCTTGCAAAGCAAGTATTTTTGAAGAAAACGGCATTCCATATATTGTAGTATGTTTTCATTCATTACAACTTTTAAAGACATTATTTTAATACAAGTACTCATGATCGTTACGCACAAACCAATCCCCATTCAACAACTTCGAGGCGCTCAAACCCAGAAGAGCACCCTGGGATTGAAATTGCCCCCTCTCCTCTCCCCCCGAGTCACTCAAAAAAAAAAGAACGAGAACTTATGTAGGATTGAATTACAGTCATCTCAATTCTATTTGCATCTGTAACCCGCTTACCGTAGGATTGAATAAGTGTTGTCTTCAACATTTTGCAATCTTAAACTACACAGATAGCCCACGTGCACTTTCAAAGTGTTATTTCTGGCAGCGTAGCATCGCGGAACATCGCGGAATAGCAAGAATAGCTATATTTTTGCCGACACAGATCGGAGGACTGGGACCGCGAGGAGAAATCTTAGGTAGCTTTCTGAGATAAGTACAGTTGTTTGTTGCCGTTGGTTAGAACTAGTCCAGTGCCCAATTCACACCAACTAAACACTGGTTTAGTTAATCTAGGTTTTAAAGCGTGAAAATTAATTAGTAACCTAACACTGGAACAGGGGCTTCTACACAGGACTCAAACAAACTTCATGTACTTTCTATTTGAGTTAAATTTGTAGTCGACAACGTCAGTAACTCAGTTTATAAAGGAAACAATTTTAAACCGTGTTTAACTAAACAGCATTTAAACATGTTTAAGCTTTGCTCACGAAACGGGGTATAGGTAAGCATTCTCTCAAGCTCCAAAATTTTATTTTGTAATTTTATGATACTCGTTTATAGCTGTTTTTTGCTGGCTCGTTTAAGGGCTTATCGTCCTAGTTGTCTGCACCTCGAGTTGGAATTAAAGGGGTGAGATGGGAAGGGGGAGTCTATACAACCCTTGCTACGAATGCTATGCCGATCATAGCACATCTACGTTTTGGCTATTCACAGTTTTGAACTAATATGAACTTTTAAAAGAAGTGGAGCGGTTAGTTGTTTGGTGATTTTACCTTGCACAAGAGACAGTGTTTTCCCCATATTGAAAAGCGTTTATTTGCTGAAGGTTTTCAGCGGGTAGTGGTTCTCGTTAAAAAGACCAAAGTTAACGTCCCCTATAAAAATCTGTTAGCGTGATGGGAAAACGGTGGGAATACAGAGGGGGAGGTGGGTGGGGATACAGAAGGGGAGGGGGAGGGGTAGAAGGTGTACATAAACTTTCGACACTAATACCCCGTTCATAACAGAGCTTAAACATGTTTAAATGCTGTTTAGTTAAACACGGTTTGAAATAGTTTCCTTTATTGAAGCTCCTTACTGACATTGTTGACTACAAATTTAGCACAAATAGAAAGAACATGTTAAAGTTTATTTGAATCCTGTGTGAAAGCCCGTATTCCAGTGTTCGGTTACCATTTTTTACATTTTAAAGCCTGGTTTAACTAAACACGTTTAGTTGGTGTGAATGAGGCATAAGTCAAAGTCTCATAGAGATTCAGTGATATTTGGAAATCAGAAGCAGTCCCTCATGTTAAGGAATACCATTCCTTTATTATAGAGTGTGACAAACGGTTGGGTGGTCCTTGCCAGTCACCCTCTCTCCCAACCCCCGCGCAACCTCGCTAACGCGATTCCTACCATGGAGGGAAAGGTTGAATGCCCTGGCAACCCCAACGATTCACCAGAGTAAAATCTGTAAAGACACTATCGGGGCTTAAAGGGTTAAGGAGATAGTTTTTAACCCTTTAAGCCCCGAGGGGTCTCCCTGTGACGAGTAAAATCTGCTGGCGGTAGCCAGAGTAAAATCTGTAAAGACACTATCGGGGCTTAAAGGGTTAAGCTACACTCCTGGGTCCTGCTGCAAATCCCCTCCATTTATTACAGGGCGCGAAAAACAGTAACCAGTCCCCCTTATTCTCAACCCGCGGGTCATAAAATACTTCATGCTTTAATTAATTCTTTCACTCCATGTCTAAATTTGAGACCTTTTATTATCAGTATCAATATTGCAAAAAGCAAACAGCCTTTGTTTTCGACAAAGGAATCAACTGAGTTGGTCTCACACTAATTTTCTTAACTATCGTATTGGTCCTGTACACACATACATGTACCGTGAGTGAAGGATTTAACTAAGCACGTGAACTTATGATCAACGGTGGGGGTTTGGGGTGGGTGGAGGGGGTGGCAGTGACCACTCCATACTAGTTTTACCCTAACATATTTTCACAAGCTAGACTTTTTGGAACAATTGTTAACAATTCAAATGAAATTGTTCGCAAAATCAAACTAAACAATATTTGCCGAGAGCGATACTATCCTTTGGTATTATGATCAAGTTCGTCACAAAACCATGCTTAATGTATATATAGATTTCGCTGCGACTTGCAATGCAAACCAACTTATATTCAAGGGGGGAAATTGCACCTCAAGTAGTCCTTTTATTTATATGAAAAGAAGTGGTTATGACTATTAATACCCTTCAACACAAGGCATACATGAAGTGCATAACACCGGTTATCTTTTCAAGTGAGAACAGCCAGTTGCACAAGACTCGAGGTATTTGTTTACAGAAGGTATTTAGTCCACTGCATGAAAAATACTGTTGCCACACTGCTAGCTTTATCGTAATCAGGTATTTTCAACGTTGTCTCAGATGCAACTGGCCAAGACTTCCTTGAAGAAATTCCTGTGTTAATACCCAAAGACAACAGCAACACATTGAAAACGTCCTTTAATGTTTCGTCCTTTATACAAATCACGAGATTATTTATAAGCTTGTTTCATTTTGTTATGATTAGAGAATGTTTTATGTCCTTTGCTTGGATATAACTCAAATTAACGCGGTCACGATACAAAAATGTGAAAGAAACTGAAAGCAAGGCAGTTGACTGGTGTAACACCGTCAGGATAAAATTGCAAAGCTGCATGGACCTGAAAAACGAGTATAAGGAACCACTGCAAAATAAAAAAAAAGGGAAGAGAAGCAAACAGTGAGACTTGAGATATATCAAAATAAAACAAAGAGATTGCCCCTCCCTTACTTATCCCTTCCTGGCCCAACGTTAAGTTCAAGTCAGTATGAATATAATACGAACAATTCTCTTAGCCCGAGCTTTTGATATTATTACCGTTTTAGAGTTGAAGCATTTATTACAAAAAAGGAATGTGTTAACGCATACTCTACCTGGAAAGCTGAAAAAAGAAAGAGAAAAGAAAATGCAAGTCAGAATTACCCACAATAAACATCCTTGAACAAAGAATAATTACGAAACGATAATTACATTAATCATAACTATAACAAAATTCTCAAATGTGATTGGCTATCAACTGCCCTGATTTCAGCCTTAATAGGACAGTTAAATAGGACAGTACACGTCATGCCTGAGTAATTGGACAGTACGCGCCATCACGCGCGCGCTTAAATGGCTTTTTTTTTTCACTTCTGGCATAAAAAATCTTGGAATTTCATGTGTTTTGATTAAAAAAAGAAGTTTATACGTCACAAATTTTGTTAAAGTTATGATTAATTGGTAATAAGACTTTGTGTCGTCCAATTCGGTCTGCAATCATACTCGTGATTAAACAAATCGGACTCCTGCTACGCGGTCGTCCGATTTTGTTTATCATTCGTATGATTACAGACTGAATTGGACTCCACTCAGTCCTATTACCATTACTAATTAGTAACAGCCCCATCCCTCGTATTAAAATCGACGAGTCAGAAACAGGTTGTTGTGAACCATCCGGCACACAACACTTTATTTTATTTTTCCACCGTTTGCACAGGTCTTAAACATTTTACATCGATCAAATACCATTTCTTAATTAGAGCGATATTAAAAATATAGTCAGACACAGACCCAGTGGCTTGCACCATTGGTGCACTTTATTTCACTGTCTAACTATAACAAACCAACGAGTAAAAATTTAATTAAGTCAAAGAAACTCGAAGTTTCACCAAGTACTCTTAGTTCATTATATTATTGTCACAGAAAATATCAATGAAATTAAGAATTCAAAATCATGAATAATCGATCTGAGTTCCAAAAACGTCGAATCAGATTATGTTGAAGCAAACATCGAAAACCAACCACAAGAAAAACAAGCAAGAGCTCAAAAAAGAGAAAGATGCACCTGAAAGTTAAGTTGTGTTAGTCTCAATTGTCGCTCATAAAAAAAGGAATGAGACCACAACAGTTTTGTTGCACATGTTTCCGGTGTGCGACACTTTATTTCTACTTCAGAGCTTACAATAATATACATTCTTATTATTCAAGAAATACTTAAGCCTCATTCAATTGCGAATGATCACCACACCTGTCTAAGAGGAAGTAGTTTTGATTAGTAAAAAAGGAAACCACACATGTTTCGCACCATTAGAAATGATGCACTTTATTTCATTTTTCACGTTTTAAGTTCGATGAACCGCCAATAGATCATGACAATCAATATACCACACCCATTAAGCTTCGTCCCCCCCCCCCCCTCCCTCTTAACTGGTACCTCTGAATATGGCGATCGCCTAGAAAATGGAAAAAGTAAATCAAATGTGGCTAAAAGTGATGTGTTTTAGTAACAAAACAAAAGCACAAGGTTTTTTTCTGGCGCACAAGGCGGCACTCTTTATTTCATTGTCTCCTTATTACAATCAGATGTTGGTAAAGCATTGAGGCACCTATGCCCATGAATGATCACGCTGAAAATCTTGAAGGAAAAATAGATCAGTCCAGAAAACATGAAGAACGGTTGGTTGAAACTGAAAGAGAATCACCGAGTAATCGAATTGTTCCCCAAAAAGCAAGAAAACAAAACGACCAGGCTGGAATTAATGAGAATATTAAAAAAAAGCTCCTGAAACAGAATTCCCGTCAGTATCAATTATTACTCAGTCTCTTAAAGAAAAGACGAAGGATCTTAGTAACAAAAAGTGGAGTTCAACAACAGTTTGTTGCACACCGTTTGGTGCACAACACTTTATTTACAATTCGTTTACAAGTAACTTTAAACAGTCTTAATTTGTCTATTGTGCAATTTTATAAGAAATAAATTACTTCTAACATAGTTGATGTAGCCCTAGAAATAAGCACATTTGACTTGCAACTCAGTAAATAATCGACACAGTATTTTTTTGCACCACTGTAAACGGTGCCATTTATTTCTTTCTTCTCTTATTACAAATTCATTGAATCATAAGAGCAAAACGCAGACCTAAGTCCAAGCCGAAATAAGTCAAAATATAATGCTGCCAGATCAAGGGGCGAGGGGCAAGGACACGCCCTTGAAAGCCCTGTAACCCCTACTAACCTTTGTTTTTTAAAAAAATTTTTTGCAAAAATGACAATCTACAAAAGCAATTTTTCATTTGCACACGCTACCATAAAAAATTAAATAAGACATGTCCTACAGCTAAAAGCGAAAAGGTTAGGTATTAAACAAATCAAACTGTGTTCCACCAGCATAATGCGGTGCACTTTATTTCTTTGTTTCGAAAAAAATACAATGAGCTGTAGTTTTATCGTACCTATTACCAAATAAAACCATAATCAACCTCGTCACATGTACGCTTTATGTGTGGTCCCGAGGGAAACACTTTTGTTTTCCCGAGAGTCCTGATGTTTCCCGAATGACAATCTACAAAAGCAATTTTGCATTTGCACACAATACCATAAAAAAATTAAATAAGACATGTCCTACAGCTAAAAGCGAAAAGGTTAGGTAATAAACAAATCAAACTGTGTTCCACCGGCATAATGCGGTGCACTTTATTTCTTTGTTTCGAAAAAATACAATGAGCTGTAGCTTTATCGTACCTATTACCAAATAAAACCATGGTCTCTTATTATATAGCCTTATACTAGCCCTGAAAAGCGTAGAATGTAGAATATTAGAACCTTAGATATTGGAATGATAAAAAATGGGAAGTTAATAGAAACCCTGCATAAAATCCAGTACTGAAATAAGTTGAAATACTTTATTGCGCAGCATATAGTTTAGAGGATATTGAAACAAACGCAAGACGCTTTCCACCGCATATGCAGTGCACTTTATTCTGTACTTCGACACTTTATTCTGTTACAGTCGATCTTTCAATTATCAATGTTCAAATCCCATCCATCGGATAAGAAAAAAAAAATAAAATTCGCTGCATGATTGCAAAAATGTATATGGGAATCTGTGTTGATCTAATTTTAAAACTCATGTAAAGAAAAACTCGTTGAAATGGGAAGCCCAAAATCGCGCCCGAAAATAGCGAAAAATAGTAGAGAATAAACAGAGGAAACGATCTCAAAATTAATAGGCCCTGAAAAAATTTTTTAGGGCCTTGCAAAACAGTCAGGCCATCGTGATCATTTCCTGATGATCATGTGACTCAGTCTGCTCCTGTATACCACCCAGATGGGAATACTTGCCACTCACTACTGGCAAAAACAAATTCCACTCCTGCAACTGCAAATACTGAAACAAATTGAAAAGCTATCGAAACCACATAATTTTGCTTATAATTTCAAACGTGGAGTATTGCAAATTTTTCTCCAACTGGGATAATGATATTCTGCTTTTCCCTGTGTGAATGGCAACATCCTTAGTCTCCTTTGGTTTCTGTCAGACCAGAAGATTGCCCTCTCTTTGGTCAATCTGTTGGTTTTACAGAGTCGCTCGTGTAAAATTATTAAAACCAAATGAAATTTCACTTACTTGTTCTTGTCCTCTCGTCTAGTGGGCTTCCAAAGGAAAAGCGCTTTGCGCATCGCAATAAAGTAAGAACGTGCTACAAAATCGCGGTCTTTATTTTCACTTTCAAGAGTCAGTTTGATTCACAGGTTGTAAAGTCCTTTAAGTCCCAAATTAAATAAACAGCATATGAACTCTCACGTTTGCCATAAGGTGTCATAGCAAGTTCCTGAAGGGAACGTAGCCAGTGGTTCCTCGAGATTAATTATTATGGTGAAATTAAGAGACTTCATTGTTTTAAAGGACTGTGTTTGTGATGTCGTGATGTGCAGTGCATCGAAGGAGAGGGTGGAAGATCAGATAGAAAGAATCGATCAATCAAACAAGCCATCTACAGTCAAACTAAAGTATAACATGTTTTATTGAGCAATGGTAAAGTAACTGATGCTTGGGCAGTCCATCTCATCTTGGTCCTCTTTGATCGAACTGATCTTATTACTTGTAACTTAAATTAACCTAGCTAGCTGATTGAACTATCGGCACCTATACAGTTCTGTATCCCGAATACTCAAGTAGATGCCTAATGCTTTCCTGCAAAAGAGAGTCAACAAAGAACTTGAAAAACCTCTTGAGTAGTAAAACACCGGATCCAGTCAAGTTTCCAAGATGTCTGGCCTATGTTGTCCTGTCACTAGACTAATACTCATTATCTAACTTAATCAGATGAATGTCAGGCATCATAGAGTGTCTCCCTACAAGACAATAATTGAACCATGAAATAACAGGATATCATGCACCTGAGAAGCCAACCTATCTTTGTTTGCTTAACCTAAGGTAGCAAACAAAGCGCTGCGCTGGACTTCCCAGAGTAAGGCAAAACATTTTGTTGTAGGGATCAACTTTACAGCATCCAATAAAATACACAATTCTATACACGAGCGACATATTTACCCACCATAAAATCCAACAGATTTATGGACGGTAAATGGATAAAGGAACAAAATGGTTATTTCACACCTTAAACTTCTTTGTCTTAATATTTCTTTTACGCATTGTGCCATCGCCTTGTTTACTTCACGTAACCTAAAAATGATAATAACTACAAAGTTAGAAAACGGAAATAAGGCAAATTGGCAAGTACAACGAATAATACAATAGGAATATTTTAATCTGATTTTCACGCAAGCAGACATAAGGGATGACGGTACGGGATATATGCCTTCAGAATATGCGTAAATATTGAAAACTCATCATTTCTTATGGACAAAATTTCATGATATAACTCTTAGAATGCATTATAAATCAAATAGTTTTTTTCAGTAATACCTTTTAGTTCTTTACCGCGCCACTTGATCGTATCTATATTTTAATAATTCTTAAATAGATTCATACATAGCGAGACGTTTAACTTGTAGCAAAAATAAAAAGGGCAAACACAAGAAAAAAAAGCATTGCAGTTGGAAACAAGAGCCCACCTGGTTTAGCGAGGAATGTGCTTGCAAGTCATCTGGGTTCGGACGGGAGGAATTGACGTGTCGGCTTCAAGTTCTGTAAAAGAGAAAAAGTGATAGACATTAATTATTGCGAAAACCCCAAGGGAGTTCAAAACTCGGAAAACTGTACAAACAAGTAGCGCCTGCTAATTAGAACGATCACGTTGAACGGCTCCAGATAAAAAAATATATAAATTTAACCCGACAGAGAAAAAGAAAAAGAGAAAATTAAATTACCTCTTTTCGAACCGTTTCGGGGAGAATTTGAAATAAAATAGAAACAACTTGTACAAAATTGTAAAAAAAAAAAAAAAATAGAAAACATTTCACCACGCACGAACCAACTTCCCGCCGAAATGCTCGAATTGGACAGTTGGAATTGGAAACAAAATCCGAAAGATGTGATGTGCCAAATTTAGCTGCTTGTCAAAATAGACTAATGAAAAAGGTAGTAAAAAGGTTTTCCAACATAAAAACCCTGAGAAATAAATTCTTCAGGTGTTTGTGTGGTAATTGTGGCAACACGTGTAGCAATTTTTTGGTGACAAACAACGAAGGCGGTTGCTGTATGAAAACTCAACTTGTGAGAGAATTTACAAAAACATGCCTTGGAAAAAGTTATTATTGACCTTAAAAAGATTTAATAGGAGGTTTTCTGGGATCCTAACTCACAAAAACCAACAGTTGAGAAGAAAAAACGCGTTTTTCCTTACCACGTGTGCGCGAGCTTCCCGCCACTGTGCTGTTCCTCCTTTACAGAAAAAAGGAACATTTGAGAAAATACTCTTTTCAAAAACTCGTGAGCTGTCCTGAAATGAAAGTAACATATGAAAATGCTTTTAGTTGAGTCATTAGGAAGGAAGAGAAGAAACGCGAGAAATGTTGCAAGGTACAAATGAAAAGTTGCAACTCACCTAGAGGAGTTTGGTGAAACGCTGCAAGGGCTGCGTAAAATTTTAACAAAAAATTGCGTGAAACGTTCTCTAGCCCTTCCTTTGTCACTTCAATAGGTTTTCATGTAAAAGACACCGAGAAAATGTATTGAAATTTCATAATTCAGGACTTTTGAAGCCGAGGTGTTTTTGAAGACGTCTTCTCCCGCCGACAACGTAAACACAACTGAGAACGAAGCGAGCGCGAAAACAAGTTTGGCGCCGTTTTCGCGCCACAACTGGAGGCAAGAACCTGACATCTCTCATGGGAGGGGGTGGGAAATTTCTGAAGAACACTCGTTAAGTTCATTGGGGAGAATTTTAGGCTCAGAATCCAAAGATATGTATTTAATTGTATCATGATTACTAAAAAAAAGAGAACTATGCGTGAAATGCGATTGAACTAGCTGTATTCGTTTGAGGAGAAATTGTACCAACTATGGGAGGGATGGTGTCGTGTTGCTAATCTATATCGAGGTAGTCACGCTTATCCGGGATATTGGTTGTTTCCTTGCAGGGTGGTCACCTTAATTGATATTAATTCATTTGGTTGAAAGTCATGTTCGGACTGAACGCAACGGAACCGTTACATCCGAAGTGGAAATCCTATCGCTACCGATGTATAGTGTTTGTTATAGTAAGCTTGAAAATACATCCAACAGTGCCCAAATTTCTTTTTGAGAAACATAGACCGAAGAAGAACAACCAAAGACAGAAATCTCTACTTGCGATAAATTTTTGTCCCCGCTAGTAAGCGATAATTAGACTGATTTAGCAAAGACAACGCGACGTCAAATGACGACGTGATGGCGCGCGGAATAGTCTGGATCCAACTTCCGGTGCCAATGTTGACGTTGTCAGGTCAAGGTCGCGTTTCGTTGACGACGGCAATTTCCTTGTTTTCACGTCGCGGTCACAACGTCTGGAGATTTGTGCTGTTTTCAAGTTGAAAAGGTAAAAAAAAATATATCCTTATACGTAGAGTGATATTTTTTGATCTGTTTTTTTGTATCTTCAAATAGGAAAGCGAACATTTTAAGCTGTTTTGATACCACGCTACACTTTAAAATAGCGTGACAACTCGAACAAAAAGTTGTCAATTAAGTTTATTCAAGTGCGTTTCTGTATGGTTTCCCGGCATTTGCCAAACCTTTATTGGCTTTTTAACTGCTTCCAGTGCCTTTTTGTTTTTCAAGTCGTTGTGTTTTCCACCATGAAATGTTAGCTCAGTATCAATTTAGTGTCTATTTCTTACCGGGTTTTACCAAATCCATGCCTTGGCTGCAAATTATCGCTACTTTTGAAAAAGCCAAATGCACGCTAAAAAAATATTTTGTTTGACTACTTTTAAGGAGACATGGCGCTTGGAGAAAGTGACAAGAAAAAGTAAGTTAAAAGTTTACAGATATACGAACCAATATAACAAGTCTTACAACAAAATCAGCGTGAAACCTGAACTTTCAAGTTGTCATTTATAGGCTAGTTATATTTCAGTTCACTATAGTATACCGAAGCGTGATTGTACTCCTCCCTTTTAGCGATACTTTCTCTGGGCTAAGTAATGACCAGTGACCTGCCTTGTTATTCGAAAGAATGCTAACCTTTATTAGTATGGTATGTACTTTTTACAACGTGTACAATGAAAAAAAAAATAGAAACAAGAATAGAAAACAACTTTGCTGCCATCAGCCAAATTGATTAATGGCAAATCCTTTCTAGTGAGATGATTTATGAGTTACCTTTCAGGCAGAGTATATTACTAGATCAGTGGGCTTTGGAAAACTGCGGTTTTTGTGTTCTAACTTAGAAAAAAAGTGGTACCCCATCCTTTTGTTGATGATGTGACCTTTTAAGCACCTGCAGTGAGCACCAGTACAGTGCCCTATTGCACTGCACATACATGTATAGGTATCTTGGGGAGGTACCCATCATAAGGAGGGAAATGCTTTGTATTATTTAAATAATGTACACATTCTAAGGAAGGAGATTGGGGTAGGTACTGGCCTGGGAAAAATATCCTGGATATTTTACTGTCCAAAAGTACATATTTTTATACATTTAAATAATGTACACAAAACCCCCTACCATTAACTCTAGAAAGACACGGAAGAATAAATAACAATTTTAACTGAATATCTTTAATTTGAGTTGTTAAAATTCAAATTCTTTTGTCATGGTAGGTCGGCCATGAAATGGACAGAGGAGAAAGATATAACATTACTCACCACAATGGCAGGGGAGGGGGTGTTTCAATGGAAACATGGTTCAAGAGAGAGAGGAAGTGCGTGGGATTTAGTGGCAAAAAGCCTAAATTGTCAGCAAGGATTCAATGTTAACCAAAGGTCTATAAGAGACAGATTCAATACCTTGGCCAGAAAATTAAAGGCAAAACTGGCTGATGAAGAAAGAGCAAGTGGTGGAGGAGAGGTGCTACAAAGTGAGTGTGACAAACTATTGGAAGAGTTAATTACTCTCAGAGACGAGTCAGAGAAGAGTAGTGAAGATGAAAGTGAGGCAAAGAGGGAGGCTGTTGCAAATGAAAAGAAGCAGGCATTGGAGATGAGAGACAGGGCACTTGAAAGGATAGGAGAAACAAGAAAGAGAAATGAAGAGGTGAGGGGAGAAGAAAAGAAGACAGTTGCAACAAAGAGAAGGAGATCAGGAGGAGACATGCTGGAATGGTTGAGGGAAAGGGCAGAGTCAGATTTAGAAATGAAGAAGCAGGAGATAAAAGAGAAGAGAGAAAAAAGAGCAGCTCTGGAAGCAACAAGGCTAGAACAACTGCAACAGCAGCAGCATCAGCACCAGCAAATTCTGCAAGTTTTGCAGCAACAACAGCAGTATCAGCAACAGCAACAGCAGCAACAACAGCAGCAATTTGCCTCAATGCAATAGCAAATGATGGGTATGTTTCAACAACAACAACAACAACAAATGCAGGCTCTGCTGTCTTTTTTACAAAAAAGGAATGATCTTAATGTAGATGTTGTAGTTCAATTTTTTCCTTGGTTCAAATTTTATTTTCCTTTGTTTTCTGGTATGGTAATGTATGATAATGAGTTGGAAACAAAGGAAAATAAAATTTTAAAAAAGGATAAAATTGAATTACAACATAAATACAAAGCTGAAGTTAAATACACTCCTCTGTTTTGGAGCTTTATATGCACACGAAAAAATATATTTCTCCACTTGATTACAGTGTAATTTAAAAATTCTTCAAATGTTGTTGAATTTCAGTGTTGTACATTTAACAAATCTACCACAATGGTCCATGGTCTACACTCTTATAGACCATAAAAATGACCTCATAAAATGTTCAGTTATTCACTCAGTTATTGATGTGCCTCTAAGAATTTTGTGCAATATTTATATTTACAATCAAACCATTGATCCAGTGGTTCTTAATAAAACACACTCAATACTTTTTCTCAGTCTCCTTGCCACTGCACTGTTTTGACTACAACAGAATGGTTCTATCACTGAAATAAACTGAAGCAAATTAACCACGGGAAAGACCTTTACCATGGTGTGTGTAACTGCCCCCTATTGAACTTGCTTTAGATTTAAACACAGCAAAGCATAATTACTATTATTCTGGGGTTTGCAATTACAAGGATTTTTAAAAACTGGGTCACGGGTTTGTCAACCTTTCTGATATGACAAACTACCAAGCAAAATAGTCATTTAAGAGTGGAGGGTCAATTCCAAACATCTGAGAGACCTGATTACCATAGAGACAGGTTTGGGCAGGAAGGTATTTCTATCCCAGTTTTGTAGGCGATGATGATGGTTTGTGTATATAGAGTCAAGCACCTCATTAAAGATGAGACAGAGTTCGGTCGTGTTCTACCAAAACGTGGCACCATATCTGTGCACCGACACGGGTAGGCAAGTCTTTTCAGTAAAATACACATTGCCTCCATTCCATTGCATACAGACCTTTGAGAACAAACTATTTCGTCTGGAATTTGCAAATTTCTACGAAGCAAATCCAGGTCACTGCCACAGCAAATACATGACGACACACAGATGAAAACCAGCTAAGTTTAATACATAATTAGTATGAAATATAAAAAGTACAAATTAGTACAGCACTGTACTTTTTCAAATACATGTTACTTACCAAACCAAAGCCTCAGACCAAACGTTCAATCGGTGATCATGAGCTCATTCAATAAAATTTCTTGCTAAGATTATCAAAATTAAAAGCGACTCAAAATCGAACATTGCATTCAACGAGCAAGGTAGTTAAGCCAACGAACTTAAGTCATATGTCAAGCATGTTTTTGTTCTCAATCTGATTTTAAAAAAGCAAAAAATAGCCTACTAATACCTCCCAGAACTAACGAACAACGGAACTTCGAGAACAGGTGCTTCCACATTCCGCACGTCCCGTTGTTCTTTGCTAAATCCCTTTTTCTGGCGACGTGACCGAGGTCTCGACCCAGTTCCGATTGGTTATTTCATTGTGCGCGCGCCGTCCTGTTAGCCGTCGCGTTGTCTTTGCTAAATCAGTCTAATTGATACGCAACGACCGCTGACTTGGGATGATCATTGCGGGAGGGGGTCATAGACTCCATGTGGGAAATTTCTTTCTGATATAGTGGGTGTAAAGTGAGTCAGTAATACAAGCTGTAAAAAGAAGTTCATCCTTTTTGAATTTGTTCGTTACTATACACACTAACGTGATTAAACATTGCACTTGAGGACTCTGGGGTACGTTTAGTGTTTAGTCACGCCATACGCCCTTCACTAAGCTGTGAAGATTTGGATGCTTGGTTCGTACGATGCAACAAGTTATGAAGGCCATTCGTGTATCCTCATTCGGTGGTCCAGAAGTTCTAAAACTCGTATCAGACTGCCCGGTTCCTTCAATAACCAGAGGACAGGTCTGTAACCGCGCATTGTGTTCGTTAATTTTGGAAACAAAATATTTTGCACCACTAATTGTCTGCGACGAAGTCTGGTGTCTCTCATAACCTTTATAAGCTTTAATACTTCCTTAAGCTTTTACGTATTTAACTAAAATATATCGGTAAGATTTCCGCACAGGTCCCTACTTCATTATGCATGCAGCAGATGAATTCGTTTAGGGTAATGCACGTGTAAAAATTTCTTGTTATTGTAGAATGAAACAGTATTTCTACAGCATGCATAATGAAGTAGGGACCTGTGCGGAAATCATTCCAATATATCTTAATTGTAAAAGCCAGTTAGTTTACCAAGATATCTTTTTGCAAAATGTGTTTCAAGGTTTCAAGGGTTGGCCTGTGGTCAGAGCTCTAAGGGCTTATAAGCTAGATACAGTTCAGCACCCCTTGCATCTTACCAGGGGCTTAGCTTGGGGGGTCGTGGGGTTCTCGTGCCCCCTACCCCCCTCCCCACTTTTGTGAGGTAATTGTTTTATGTCTCTAGAAAACACGCAAATCCAAAGAATCCACATGCAATAAATCTTTTCCAGGGCTAGATAGGGAATGATTTCCGCACAAGTCCCTACTTCATTATGCATGCTGTAGCCATACTGTTTCATTCTGCAATAACAACAAATGTTTACATGTGCTTTACCCTAAACAATTTATCTGCTGCATGCATAATGAAGTAGGGACCTGTGCGGAAATCTTGCCCTAGATAGTTATTTAATAAAGCACGGCATGGATGTAAACAGGCCAATCTGGTAAGTACCCTGGGTGGGTCACAGTGTGACCCCCCCTCCCCCCCTTTGAAAAATCCTAGTTACGCAACTGGATCTTTTTGGTAAAACGTTCTTTATCAATTTGTGTAGTAGACCATTTTTTTAAAGTTCAATTTGGCCCAATGGTTGCATTTTTGTTTTGTCTCAGATATCAGTGCTAGAAGAACGTCTTGGTAAAAGAATGTGTGCTGATTTACACAAAGTAATACAACTCCAGTTCTTTAGCACTGGATTGCAAAGGGGTGCTTTAATGAAAATTATGTTAATGTTTAATCCTACTTGTTATGAAATCTATCATGATATGATTTTTAATTTTTGATAATTAGTTATTGTTAGTTACTGTTTTGAACAACTTCTCTGGGTTAAGAAACACCCTCTGTCCTCTCCTATGTTAGTAGTCATCACTTCCATCTAGTACACTGTCTGTATAAGTTGCTGTTTTACATGTAAGAATGCATATATTTTTCTTTCTGAAATGGTCGTGCAGGTGTTGGTGAAGATGGTAGCTGCTGGTGTTAATCCAGTAGATACATACATTAGAAGTGGAAGTTATGCAACAAAACCACAACTTCCTTACACACCTGGGAAAGATGGTGCAGGCACTGTGCAAAGAGTTGGTGAAGGAGTCCAGCATTTGAAAGTAATTTACCTTGATAATCATAGATATGAAAATATCATTTGATTGTGATTGTAAGAGCTGTGCAGCTCAAGTGTAACATCAGTGAGAAAAAGTGCAACACCAGTGCAAAACAGTGTAACACATTTCAAGTTAAAAATCCAAATATTTTCAAGACATGTTTAACTATTACCAAGTAATTATATGGTTTTCTTGTTCAATTTCTGATTTATTTGCATTCATGAGTTTTTTAAAAACCTCATTAAATTGCACTTTACATGGCAACTTTTCAAAATTCTGTTGCATAGTCACACATCGGGCGTTCAAACCTTAA
>OX453281.1:1417516-1572516 GCA_949710005.1 Ricordea florida | reverse complement strand
CTAAGACAGCTTCTAGTTGCATGAACCAGTTGGTACATATCAGAAGAATTAAACATCTCTTAGACAAGAAAACACTTTTATTACTTATAAATAGCTTCGTTTTCAGTAAATTGTTTTATTGTTCCTCAGTGTGGGGGAACACATCTAAACGTAATCTACACAAACTGCAGTTGGTGCAGAACTTTGCAGCCAGAGTTGTATTAGGGTTAAGGAAGTTTGAGCATATATATCTGGGTCGGAGATCTCTTAGATGGTTAGATGTTACAGAGAAAGTTTTATTTAAGGATGTAGTTTTAGCATTCAAATGTGTAAATGGTCTAGCTCCAGAGTATTTAGTTAAATATTTTGTTAAATGTTCAGCAGTTCACAATAGAAACACAAGGGGATGTAATAATTTTGTGGTTCCCCGATGTAGACTGTCAACAGGACAAATGGCGTTTTCCTATCGGGGTCCAAGGGAATGGAATGGGCTAGCTGAGAACATTAAGAATATGAAAGAAATTAATAGTTTTAAGAGACACTTTTTAAAAATATGTTTTATAAGAAATAATTGAATTTTAAATTTAAATTGTTATTGTAAATAAGTTTTAGTATTTTTTAATAGTTAGTTTATTGTGACTGAAAAGCTCTGTTAAAGGGAGTTCCAATAAAATATGTATGTCCTTCTCATCACGTGGTTGTAATTTCAATGCACCATGTGGAAACCGGGCAGCCATGGAACGAGATATAAATAGATTCCGCGCTAAAAATAGATTCTGTCCCCTTATCATATCAGACGAGGTAATGTTCTCTTTCCACATTTTCTCTTGGTCACCATTCATTATTTCAAACCAGCGTAGCGTCAAGTCTTCATGTAGCTTTTTTCATATGGCGAAGTTCGACTAACTTTTTTGCTCTCGTTGAACGCGCGGAATTCAAGTTTGTTATCAGATTGGTAAATTTAAAGTACTTGTTGTAATCTTTACTTTCGCGACTCTGTAAATTGCATTGTCAAAGTTATTTGCGGGAGAACTCGAAAATAGAGTTCACAGTCCAAATTGTCACATACGATAATTAAGCTTTCAGGGGCCCGTTTCTCGAAAGCTCCAGTAAATTCCGGGCGCGACAACTTAACTTAACTTTTCCGAGCACGGAATAGTGTTTCTCGAAGCACCCGTTAATTTTCCCGGTACTTACCGGACCCGATAAAATAGTGGGTTGTTACCAGTCTCTAAACTGTCTAATCACTAACTTGACATTTTTTTGTACTTGCTTAACTAGGAGTAGAAAGTATTGGAAAGAAGGAAGGATCTTATGGAGTGAAAAGCTATAGATCAACTGGCGTGATTCGCGCTTGGGCCATAAATCGACGGGAAAAAAGGCGACGCTAGACGAAAACGTCACCCCAAAATATAACTTGGCTCTATCATAAGTCTTTCGCGATCATTCAGTCTCGTTCACGTCCTACAAAATGGGCGAAGTATCTTAGAAATAAATTGGTACGAGCGGTTTCAGAATGAAAATAGAGAATGAAAGATTCTCTGTTACATGCTTACGTTGTCATCAAAACCTCAAATTTGGTATTTTCACGTCGTCCTTATGCAGAGGACCGCTAATATACTTGCTAAAATCCGTGCCGCACGTGCAGCACGTGCAGTGCGATTATTTATACTGTTCTAACCAATGATATTATTGTTTTGTGGGGTTGCCGTAGTCGTAGCCGTCGTCGTTTCGTAAACTCCCCATTTACTCGTTTTCTCCGGCCGAGAAACATCAAGCGCAATTTTCAAAGATCCTAAATCGACTGTTCTAGCATAGAGCAATTTAAGATCAAGAGAAATTCAACTGAAACAATTTTGTGATTGGGGAAAATAATTTTAAAGCTCATTATTCTCGTTTATCTATCGTGAGCCGTACAGTACGCTTCTTCGTGTTTGTCCACCGCGCATAATGCAACTCTTTTCCCGATCGCTTTTTTATGTAATTACTTTTATCTGTAGAATGTCTGTTTTCTTATTCCCTCCTCCCTCCCAAAAAGATAAAAAAAGTCCGCAATTAACACACAGGAAACAGGTTTGCCTTGCAGTAGGATCAGGTTTGCGTGACGAGAACCATTATTTACAAAAAGAAGTCATTTGGAAGTCATAACTCGCGGCGAGTGATCGGCGTTTTATCTATTCATTGATTTTTTCCGCTGTTTGTTGGTTTTAAAAACAATAAAGTAGAACGTCACATTTATATAGTGCTTCCATACAAATGCATTCCAGCTGTAAGAAATAAGTGGACAGCTTCTCGCCGTGTTTCTTTCCAATTCCTCCTTCAGTTCCTCAACGAGCCACTCTATTCTTGCTCGAGAGAGCCGAAATTGTTCAGTGACCTCGCAGTCAGCCATGTCGGCTAGAAAGGGGCGTCTTTGATGAGACCGTGGTCTTCACGCTGAACAAAAAAAGTCCGCCTCTGGCCGCCATTTTGTTAGTTTTGCAACATTTGCCACTTCCCGGTAACTTTACGGGAGGTCACGACCTCCCATAAATTACCGGGCAAGTTACCGGACAAATTAACGGGATCGAAAATAACGGGAGCTTCGAGAAATACCTGAAAAGTTTACGGGGACTTACCCGGTGACTTAAGGCCCGATAATTTACCGGGTCTTTCGAGAAACGGGCCCTTGGATTTTACGATAGCTTTTGAGAAACGGGTCCCAGGTGCTCAATTTATCTTGTATTTGTCACGAAGATACATGTACATGCGTATATTGACGGACTGTCTGACTCGCTGATTGGTTGATTCACGATTGACTTTACATACGCAATGACTAACTCAATACAATGTTTATTCGTGTGATTAATGAGAGTGTTTTTACTACAACTCCACACTAATTGCCTGTATATTGCTTTAAAGGTTGGCGTAGCTGCTGTCCAGTTTGCAAGTTCCTATGGAATGACTGTGATAGGAACAGCAGGCACAGATGAAGGAGAGAAGGTGGTTAAACAGGCGGGAGCTGCATTTGTGTTTAACCACAAACAGGAAGGATACGTGCAAAAGATACTTGTAAGTCGCTGAATCACATACTGCACATCCATATACATTAAACCCGTAAATGTTGGTGGTAAAAGTTATAAACATAATTGAAGAAAAATGTTTCACTTTCAAATGAGCGAAAAGCGTTTGGTAGACACTTTCTTCTGTTAATTTTCATTTGTACTCTGTGACTCGAACAGAAATTGCTTATATCGCAGAGGTACACTGGACAATATGTATAGCAGGTGTGGAGTTTAGTGAGAGTTCAATTAGCAGGTTTTTCAACAGTTTTGTAAAGTAGTGAAAGCACCGGACGTGATCTTTTTTGTAGCCGCAAGGCACCTTGCGAGCGCCCAAAAACCCTCAAATGCTCGTCTCGAAGTACCGGACATGGAATGTGAAACGACGGGACGAAACGTCCGGGCTCAAACGAAAACCCTGAATTAGGTATTTAAAGAGGATATTTTTTTAGAAACCGGTGCTGCTTCGGTTGGAAATTAAAACACAAAATGGTTTATCAAATTCATGAGTTGTTGTGTAAAATGTATCAACTTGAATGTTAGAAAAAGTTGGAGTTGACTTTTCGAGCGCTAGCTTTTCATCGGAGCGAAAAGTCTGCCAGGAGCCATGATAAACATACGCTTCCTGAAACCTGCTGATTAGGTCTGCAGCTGGGAAAGTATTTATGGTGGTGTTCTCCGCTTTTAACTTGAGTTTGTTTATTGCCCCTTACTTTGCTACAAAAATTAAGACTTCGGACTTTACTTAAACCACCATGGGTCACCATTACAGTAATGAAGAATAGCGCAGCCAAACAACAAAAAAACTGCACGTGCAAAATACAGTCTGACAAGTTTATTTGCTTTCCGCGGCAAAACAACAACTTGAAATGGGTGTTTTCCAATTTTCTACAGGACCAGCCGCGAATGTACTGCTGTTTTGGTTTTTGTTTTGTTTCTTTTTTTTGTAATTTCTAGATAGAAATGCAGACGGCACTCATTTACAAGGGTTTCAGTAAGTTTATACATAAGCAGCTGTCGAAATTGGAATAGTCGACTTTGACCACGAAAGGACCCATGTCTCCCCCAGAAACGTTTAAATTCTAGAAAGCTATAGAGGTGCCTTATATATGGCGATA
The DNA here is from genome assembly GCA_949710005.1 of Ricordea florida. Classification (NCBI taxonomy): domain Eukaryota; kingdom Metazoa; phylum Cnidaria; class Anthozoa; order Corallimorpharia; family Ricordeidae; genus Ricordea; species Ricordea florida. Next base: position 1,568,378 of record OX453281.1, on the reverse strand, counting down.
AGGTAGACCGCTAGTAACTGTCTTTTCTTGAAAATTCTGCATCTGCTCCAAAAGGTTAAAGAATAATGCAGTGGAAATAACACAGGCCGAGGTGCCTCTAATGGCCTTGATCCCACGTATCGAATTTCGAATGATATATCGAATATCGAATGATCGAATTTGCTTTTTCCGAGGTTGCCTGTGAAAATACCGAAAAATACATTCTTCACAAATTTTGCAGGGTAAAAAATTCACCATGTTCATTATTTAAGAGAAGAAAAATTGTTTCTAATTTTGCTACTTTGCCAAACTGAATGTCCAAACGAGCTACTCCAGAACAACTTACAAGACTTTTTTTATTTCAAGCTGCAAGATCTTGCAACAAATACTGAAGTTATACCATTCGCATTCTAGTCCGAATATTTCAAGGATAATTTACCCTTTTTGCACTCGCGCATTCGAGAAAATTTGAAAACTTTGTTATTTCGCGTTCTTAGGAAACAAACGACGACGCAAAGAAGTGCGATATTAGTGGGAGAATTTTTCAACTGTTTCTTTAACAGCTGGCTTGTTTCATTTTGTCTTTATTTTTCTTTCAAACTAACTTTTGCAGTGATTACCGTTTGCAATGTATTCCGAATTCTTCAAGGGAATTTTATCGTTTTACACTAGCGTCTTCGACTGAGAAAACTTGAAAAATGGATATTTTGACGTTTGCAGACGATGGCAAAGAAACCTACCACTCTGTATTTTGCACGTGCAAATTTGTTGTGTGGTTTATAAAAGCACTGTTGTTTGGTGTTCAACTGGTTCAGTTTCATCGTCGTCGTTTTTCGCTTAGTCCCGTAACAACTTGAAATAACCATTTTCAAGTTTTTCTTTTTTTTTATGTCGAAGACGCGGGTGGAAAACGAAAGTTTCCGAGTGAAACGTTATTGGAATGACACGCAAACCGAGACAATTAAAAAATGCTACAGTTTGAAAGAAAAATGAAAACAAAACTAAACAAGTCTATCGCTATTAGCGGTAGAATTGAAAAACGAATTTCTATTTTCGCCGTGTTTGGGTAAACTGTACGTATTCCGATGATGACAGTTATTATCGACTTGTACATGTCTTGAAGAGCTAGCCGTAAAAGATCCAATAACTTAATTCTGTTGAAGATGGTCAAAGTTTAATTGGCTTTTAAAACATCACTGGTAAATTGACGAATTGTTCTTATTTAAAGGGTGCTCTGATAAACTCATAAGGTTATTACACCAATAGTAACGTTTAAATTTACACAGAGATAACAAGAATGAAGGAATTGTGTCAAGTAAAGCTTGGTTCACACTTGTAAGAAAAGCGCAAGCATAACCACAAGGATGTTCACACTAGCCTAATGTGGCACTATAGATACATTCAGTGGACGTCAAATGAACGACACAATTCTGAAAACTGCACGTGCAAAATACAGGCTGGTAGGTTTGCTTGCCGTCGTTTGCAAAACAACGTGAGATGACCATTTTTCACTTTTCCTTTTAAGATGCGAATGCATCACGTAAAAAATTCTTTTGACAAATTGAGAATGGCCGCGAACAGTTAGAAACAAAAAATACTGAACGGTTTAAAAGACAAATGAGAGTAAAGTGGAACAGCTCATAAAGGGGACAAGGAAATTATTTTCCTTAATTCGTCGTGTTTTTAAGTTCTCTGTTTTGCTACGGAGGTAGAACTGCGAATAATTTGCGCTAGAAGAATCTAACTATTCCAAGGTGTTGAATACAAGCAAACATATTAGAATGGAAGCTCTCTTTACTTACTGTTTCGTTTGCGGACAGCGCTACTTCCCGCGGCCTTCAGAAGCTAAGAAACTGGATAAATCAAACGGGTTGATTAAGTAAGTTATACCACCGTAAGGTAAATGCGAGGTGCTGACGTTTCGAGCGTTAGCCCTTCGTCGGAGCGAAAGCATCAACATTTGCTCCGACGAAGGGCTAACGCTCGAAACGTCAGCACCTCGCATTTACCATACGGTGGTATAACTTACTTAATCAACTCGTTTGATTTACCCAGTTTCTTGTGTGTTAATTTCCCACCGACGCAGCACCAGTTTCTTTAGAAACTATCCCCACAATATGTCAGAAGCTAAGTTCGTTTGAACTCTACTTGTACAAACCGTAGATTGATACTTTTCTCGTAAGCGGCCGCGGACACCATGTCACGGTGTCCCAATTGGGACGCTGCATGTCCTTGTTTTACAATACTGAAGAAACTAAAAAGAAACGCAAAAATAACACCGAGAGCGGCGTAATTAATGAACTTTTAATTTGTTTTTGTCTCGTACAGTTGGCGGCAGGCTTCCATTGTTATTCAAACTATATCATTACCCAATTGTTGTCATTTTCATTTTTATTTCAAATTACTTAAGAACATTTTTGCCCCGGTGCATAAACGTGTTCGAGAAAACGTTTTGCACAGAACGGCATGGACAACTTCTAGACTGTACTCAAAGTTTGCACGCGCAGTTTCACTTTGCGGTTAATTATCGCAGTCCTGTATGGTACTGTCTTAATTTAACCGTCGTCATCCCGTTTTGCTTCTTGTAATTATAATTTCCTGTGAGCGAAAAAAATTCCCGAAACAAAAAACTTAAATCCCATAAGCCTGTCTTAGTATTGGGTCTTGGTTGCCGCACTCACTGCATTTTCATTTCGTTGCAATGATACATTGGTTCTTACGATAATTTTCGATTACTCATAGCCAATGCTTCTCAACCACGGAGTAATGTATCAGTAGCTGAACAAGGCAGTATAGCAGAAGACAGCCAATATTGTTGTACTTTTTGGCCAAACCAATGTTTATTATTAGGTTGTAAGCTTCCATAACAACTATTATTATAGCAATTATTGCTCGTTTGTCGCCTTACTTAGCCTCTAGAATTCAGAACAATAGCACACAGAACGGTAATTTCCTCAGAAATGTTGCAGCCTTGTAAATACCTGGTTGCGTTCCATCTGAAATTTCTTTCGGAAAGTTAAATGGAACTTAAATTTCCGAAAGTTGGAGTGACATGTACCTTGCAAAGTTGTCCTTCTTTTGGGAAATGTTAGAAAAAATAAAGCGGAAATACACTACTTTTGACTTTGAATTTCAGGAATTAAAAACAGGATCGTTGCCGGAATGGAATTAGCGCCCTCTTGTGTCCCGTTTTGGAACCGTTCTCGGGTATAGGCAAATTCAATCATGGGCAGGTTTCCGCGTTCTGTATGTGTTGGATTGCTGGAGCTTTCTGAGGATATGTTGTACTGTACCGCTCTTTATTACTTATATTGCCGTTACAGGATGCCACTGGTGGTAAAGGCCCTGATGTCATAATTGAGAATCTGGCAAATGTGAATTTGAGTAAAGACCTGCAGATGGTTGCAAAGCGAGGACGGATAGCAGTATGTATTAATTAGAATGTATCAAGGACTTTACACAGCATGCTAAAAGGGTAGTTTTGTTTTGAAGTAATGAAAGCAATTTTCTACAAACAAGCACTGTTTTCAGGACTGCCTCACATATTGTCTAGCCATTTGGCATGAAGTCAGTACAGACTACCTGCCTGGTTAACTGGCTGACAGACTAGAATGATCGTCTGGTTGGCTTATTGACTGTTCGGTTGATTGACTGCTGACTGACTGCTGACTGACTGACTGAGGAATTTACTGTCTGGATTACTGGCCAACTAACTGACTGATTGACTGGCTGACTGGTGGACTTGCTAACTAATTGACCATCAGACTGATTTACTAGGACTGCCTGCCTAAGACTGGCCAGTGGACTGACTGCACAGTCTGATTGACAGGCCAGCTGATTTACCATCTGATTGATTGACTGGGACTGCCTGCTTAACTGACTGGTCGGTAGACTGACTGCACAGGCTGATTGATTGGCACTGACTGACTGACTGGCTGACTGGCCAGCTGACTGACGGACTGACTGACTGGTTAGCTACTGATTGACTGGCTAAACTGGGGGACTAACTAACCAATAACCTAATTGAGTGACTAGCTGACTGACTGACTGACTGACTGACTGACTGACTGACTGACTGACTGACTGACTGAAAGATTGAGTCTCTGATTTATTAATAGGCTGACTGGCTCATTGACTGTCTGGTTTGCTTTCTTTCTGGCCAGATGGCTAGCTGCGTGGCTGGCCTAGTGGCTCAGTGGTAAATGGGCCTGCTACATGTATGTGACTTCCTTATTGAGTGACCTGTTCCATTTGATGTAGCATTCATTCATTTCTATTAACTTGTGGATACGCGAAGCGTTTTTGCGAGTTTTTGTGGGGACTCCGATATGCAAATTGTCACTCACTCACTCACTCCAATGTAGACACTCAGGCAATATGTCTGGGCGCTTGAATGGAGCTTCATCACTTATTAGGGCTGAACATGAAAAGGCTCTTTACGTTCACTGTATGAATCATAGGCTTAACTTGTGTGTTGCTGACACGTGCCAATTACCACTTGTTAGAAACATGATGGATGTTGTAAGAAAGCTTTCAGAATTTTTTGATCTACTACATTTTCAAAGGTAGCCCTCAATCTTAATCCACATGCTAGACTCCTTAGACACAGAAAGGCAAATTTCTGGACAAAAAAAATAAATGTTATTCTGGTTTGTCTGTGTAAGTACACAGAATTGATTCTTGTACAGAATTATGCCTTTCTGAGGAGGTACTGTTAATGTGTCTGAATGGCTTAAAGTGCTCTCAGAATGCAGGGAAATTGCATTCTGGGGGTACTAAATTTCAAATTCAAACCCCCCTTGTTAAGGTGAGACTTGTAGACAACAAAAACTATAATGATGATAAAATTGACAATGTCATGGAAAAATATTCAGACCTTATTCACAAGGACCCTGTTACATGTGTTAGAAACTTTGAACACACAGACAGTGAGCAGCAGGATACCAGAACTACATTTGGTTTCGGTGCCATTTAATCCTGTACCCTTATGTTAAGTTATCAAATTTTTTTGACAACTGTATGCCTTATAACTGATGCCTAGTGTAGTCAAATGATTGGCGTCATGTACTCACTGTATGTTTATTTCGAAAAGCTACTCAGCTCCCTGGTCACTTTTATGTTGTGATTATAGATTATAAAAATTATCTTCAAGTTCATTCAATCACAAATCTGAAAAACATCTTGTTAATTTTAAAATTATTTCTTTTTTCTCTGGTTTGTAAGTGTATCCACGAGTTCACCATAGTCCTACTTTGATTTTCTTTAGGTTTTAAAGAATTTTAATGGTCCCATTAGGCAGTCTGTATTATGTCACAAGCCTAGTGATGTCGTAGAATGCTCCTGTATTACAAGCCAGTGGGGAAGAGGAAACCAAAATAGTCACTTAGTGTTAGCTGTAAAGCAACACGTCCACACTCAAAGTAACCTTCTAGATTGCACTGAACTATGCACTGCCATTGAATGTGCATTGTTTTTTTTTTGTTTCTTTTTTTTCAAAATTGACTTCTGTCAGGTTGTTGGAAACAGAGGGACAATTGAAGTCAATCCGAGGGATGCCATGGCCAAAGAATCTACCATCATAGGGGTGGCACTTCGACAAGCAACAGAGGTACAGTGTATAGTCTGATTTATTTTTAAATGTAATACAGGCTACACTGTAGATATTTAACGTCCTTTATTTAGAATTCCTTGTGGTCAATAATTGTGCTGGGTACAGGCACAACACAAACAGAAAAAGGGACCCGGAGATAGTTCTTGCTTTTCACACCTCTCACAACGACCACAGTTTTATGCCTGCATGCCTCAAAGTCTTTTTGTTCGGGAGTTAAAAATCCCCTCTGTACAGTATGGGATAAAGCAAGATGCCTTTGTGAAATTGCAGAGCAGAAGAGATGACAAGCATATAAGTTTAAGTTAATCTTAGCTTAAGTGCTTGTGCTACATGTGAACACTTAAAATTATGCACCATATCTAGCCTTTAATAACTCAGTCTGAAGTTTGTAGTCATTTAACTAAATTGCACATATCTATGAACTAAGTCCCCTGGCTAATTTAATTTCTAATTCACTTTTCACCAGTGGCAGGCCTAGGATGTATAGATGAATGCCTTGAGATATTTCTGTGGTTTCCCTTGGGCAAAGTACCCCTCTCATCCTAAAGATACACTGGAATTTTTTGTAATCATTTTTTTTGAAGAAGGGTACAAATTTTCTGTTTTTGCACAATGCATTTATCCCAGGACAAAAATGTTAAGGTATGTTGAGCAAAAAAGACTGCTGGTAATGTTGATCAATATTTGTCTGTGTTGTAGCCTGAGAGACAAGAGATAGTGGCTGCTGTAGCAGCAGGGCTGAAAGCAGGTTTTCTGAGCCCGATTCTTGGTCAGGAATTTCCTTTGAGTCAAGCCTTTGAGGCACATAAAGAAATAATTGAGGGAAAGGGAGCAAGAGGAAAGATGGTGTTGATGATACAATGATTTTCTTTAATTAAAATGTTAACTTTGTAGACAGTGTAATTAAAAGTGTTTTATTCCATGTAATATTGCATGCAGAAAATGCAGTTAGCTTTAAGTAGAAGCCATTAAGAATTAATATCAAATTCAGGCCAGCCCTCACCTTTGTATCATTTTATAAGTCCCAGTAGTGACCAGCATCCAATTTCTCATTTCAATCATTCATGTTATGAGATAAACGAAAACAATCTCCAAAAAAGAGTTGTATTAATATTCAAACAAATTCTCCTCATAGTTCCATAACAAATATATGAGAACAGTTAGGAGAAAATGAATATTGATTTGGGGCTTAAGGGTTAACTTAAGGAAACAAAAAAGTTAACAGGTTTTTTTGGATTCTGCTTTGGATGCATGAAAATGTCAACTGTATTTTCTACATTAATTTGTTAGACACTGGTAAAATGGTATACACTGGGCATGAAGGCATGAAAAGTGCCTGCCTGCATGAGATAAATCAGGAATTTGGAAGTTAAATGCATTACATACCCCATAAACGGCACTATAAGCATTACAGTTCTAGGGCAAGCCTTTTAATAACATAATTGATATCTATGTAACACTACATATTAACTGATTACCGTATTCGCACGTGTATAGGCCGCACTTTTTTTTCAAATAAATTTTGTGCAAAATGGGGGTGCGGCCTATACACGGTATAACTAAAATCTTCATATGATTTAGTGAAAGCCCCTTTAAAGTTGTCACGTAATTCTTCACACAACACAAGTGTATAGGCTTGGGCAGATATGGAGCTTTGATATTTTAGTCAATCGCTGCTGAAACGAACATTTTGAAGCCTGAAAGCATCCGTCCTATCCTTGAACCTCGCTGAGATATAAATCATTAAATCTGGAGGCTTTAAATATTTCTCATAACCGAGAAATGATCCGCGTATGTAGAATCTAACAGAAGACGTGTACAAGTAGCGATCGCATGTCTTGCGTGTGACATGCTTAGAAATAGATTTGAGATTCAACATGGGCTTTTTCTACCCAATAATTACATTTAATTACAACTTAGCTTGGAAAACATAGTCCAAGAACATCAAACACTACATAGAAAACACAGCATAAACCCTCGTGCGAGTTGACACAATCCGCCGCCATCTTTGATTCATTCAGTAACCTTAGCAACCGATAACAATTGTGCGTGAACGAAACGAATGTCTTGAAGTTTGATCCCTGCACCTCATTGAGTCAATAAATCCTTCAGAGACAATCTGAGGGGTCTCACTGTTTCTCATAACAAAGAAATGATTCACGCATGTGGAATTGCCAGAATCTCCGTTAACATATCTGTGACAACGCGAGTACAAGTAAACCAAAGTAGTGATCGCATGTCTCGTTTTATATTAAATTTGAGATTCAAAATTGATCTTTCTGTCAAATAATTTATCCGTTATGTGTACTTACATCTGAGCTTTGTTTCTAACGAAAACAAAGTCTGACAACAACAAACACTGCATAAGAAACGAAACGTGAACTTCCGTACGATCGAGTTGACACAGTTTTGTTTGTTCGATCGATTGCATTCTGTGTTAGATTATTTATCGCGATGAATTTTGTCATATAATCAAATAACAATATCTTGATGGTACTCGGCACTCGCCAGGCCTTTGCGTCTTTAAGAGCGCATGATTATTTTTCAAGAAATATGGCAAAACTCGGGGTGCAGCTTATACACGAATACGGTATTTAGGGCTGGTAAAAGAGGAACAGCCATATAACGAGTCGTTTTTTCTGATGGCTGTCAAAACTCAATTTTGGGACAGGGAAATTCCCAATTATCCACAAAAAACCTAGTAAGGCAAGGCTGTGCTCTAAGGAAAATTTTAGGGAGCCCTTCGGGCTCCCAACCATGCCAGCCAGGGTGCCCACCCCTTAAAGATGGTCGCCCGAAAATATTAATTAAATCAATTAATTGAGTCCTCAGAGATTTGTATTAATTAATAATAATTATTAACCATGTAATTTAATACTGAGTTTCCTTTCAAATTACATGTAGCTACCGTTTTCGAGAAGAATACTTTTTACAAGATTGGCCAAGGATATACTAATAATGAGGTTTTGTTAATGGAGAACTGTACAAAGTCATTGTAACAAAATATGCCTTCAAAACCTGGCTCTGAGCACGGTGTCAGAACGACGTCGGGTCCACGCATTGTTTTGCTTCACCATCATTTGTCCTCGAAATTTACCAGTTTGTGTTGTGTGGATCCTTGAAGTTTCTTTAATAAAAAAATTGGTTTCTTTTCTCACAATAATATCAAGTACTGTTGAGAGAATCATTGTAGAATGTTTACGAAACCACGGTATTTCAAATTTTTCATTCACACGTGGGATTCGGTAATATTTGCCGCGAAACTAAACTTAGCTATTGCAAATGGATTGAAAGCGTCAAAACGTAATGGAGAAATTAATACAACTATGCTATTCCTAGAAATTACGTAAATTATTTCTTGTAGTTACCAAGCATTAGCCATTTTATTTTTGAGTTGTGTATTCCAAGGAAATAAAACAAACCATTCAAGGCCGCGTAACTCTGTGCGGACAAATTGATTAAGCCGACAAGAAAACATGATAAATTTGCATAAACGAAGACTTTCTACAAACAATAATTCACATACTGTGCTGTCGAAAATATTTGAAACGCTAATATAAACGATGAAAAAAACATCAAAATGGGAAATTGACGTAATATTTCGGAAAAAATGCGACTTATTTTCAGATCAGAACATTCGTGCATTGTTGCGGAGATATCGTTTTACATATTTGTTAAATCACGTGGAACGAAACATCAGATTCTAGCGTGCGAACGTAAACAAGCGACCGTATTTGGTTCCAAAAGGCTATTTTCATTGTGCTTTGTTAACACAATAAACTGACAACAGCATGTCACATAAGAACTGAACTACAAAACACAAGTGCCTGGCCGGGCGACCAGCAATTTTTTTCAGTCGCCCGAAGCCAAATGTTAGTCGCCTCTGGCGACCAGGCGCCGTTAGAGCACAGCCTTGTAAGGTCACATACAGGTGAATAACATCACCCAAGCACTCATTGCAGGCAGTAATATTTGAATTCTATGGCTATTTATGGCTGAAAATAAATGAAACTAAATTACATTAATATTATTGGTAATTGGTTAGTTTAAGTTGCAGCTTTAGTTGGACACTGTTTAAATAACCGACCCCTAGGGTTTATAAAGCAATATCGGGATAAATTGATAATATTTATCACTACATGTACAGTTGCACAAGAAATCTCATCTCTTCCTTAAGAACTACAGTCAATACAGCATGGTTATAAAATTGATAATATATGTATCATCTACATTGACTTTTTTAGCTTTGTCTGCATCTATTTCATCACAGTATGTATAGTTTCAGGTATTATTAATATAACTAAATTATAATTATTGAACCTTGGGCTATGAACCAGAGGGGCGTAAATTGGTTTTATGGCCATTTTTTTTTTCTCAATCCAATTTTTCACATGCAGACTTGCTTTATTGTTATAATAAGAGCATTAATTTTATTGTACTCCATAAAAATTGAAGCTTGATAGCTTATGAGGGTGATTAAAAGATAACTTGAATGTACAGTTATAACATTAAGATCAGTAAACTGAAAGGTTGGCACAGTGGTGAGGGAATTCACCTACCAACTCTGTGGCCCAGGTTTGGGTTCTGCCTTCATATTGTGTTAGTTCCTTGCTGGTTGGTTTTGTAATAATATTATGATCACAGTTCTGACACAACATCCAGCAGATCATCTGCATCCTCCACATCCAGTGGCGGCTCAGATACGTTAACGTCTGAAAGATAATAAAATAAGACTGAACATAAATAATTACTGGAAATATGACTGCCACAAAACCTCACAAGCTAGTTTTTGAACAACTCCCAGTGGTTTTTCTATGAGGGCTTAAACTCAAATATTGTATTGATGTTATTATATTATTATTATCATTATTATTATTATTATTATTACTTTTTATTATTATTATTACTTTTTATTATTATTATTACATGCGCTTATACTCTCAGATAAAAGGTGTCAAATCTTGTTTTCATTGGCTCTGGGCAACAAACCGTTGCCTATCAGGGTAACCAAGGAGCATCCTTCATTTTCTTTATTCTTTCCTTTTCTGTTTACATCTCCAGAACTTTTCTAAGAATTTGTGCCATCCCCAACAGTGCAGATCACTGAATTATTTCAAGGGATGTGTCCACACCAATGGTCCTCATATTTTCTTTTAACCTCAGTGGTATTGTTCCCGATGCCCCCACCATTATGGGTATCACCTTTGCTATTATTATTATTATAATAATTATTATTATTTCATTTTATTTTTGATGAGGTGGAGATGTATTTCAAAATCTGGGGAAAAGGTATTTTACCTCAACTGTTCAAAGGAGCATGTTTCAAAAGGTCCCAAATTAGCCTCTAAATGTAAAGTCAATTTGCTCTTGATTTAAAAGTACATATTAATATGAACCTCTCCAAATAAAAATTATATATATATATAGCAGTTTCTCTAGTGAAGGAATTCAATCAGTCAACGGCTTTCAGGTTTTGGTGTTACAGCAGCCAGCAGCCAGCTTTAGTTTCTAGTAGAAAGTATAAAAATTAATATTATAATTATACTTAAAAATAGTTACTTGTACCTGGGTGAGTTGTTGTAGCTGTAAACCTTATGTCATCTTGTGTTGAAGTAAGAAGATATATGATATAGTAAAAGGTTTGATATAGAAGATATATGATGCTAAGCAAAATGAGAGTTATCACTTTACTTGGAGCAATTGAAGGAAGCTCAGTTCCGGATGTCACTTTGTTTAGTGGCATCGTATTTATCACTTTCCTTCCAGGATATAAAGTATGCTCAAGAGCGAAATTCACGTTGTTTAGTGGCATCGTAGCTGTCACTTCACTTGCAGCAGTTAAACTGAAAGGATGCTCAGGACCGGGTGTCACTTTTTTTGGTAGCATCGTAGTTATCACTTTACTTGGAGCAATTGAAGGAAGCTCAGTTCCGGGTGTCACTTTGTTTAGTGGCATCGTATTTATCACTTTCCTTCCAGGATTTAAAGTATGCTCAAGAGCGAAATTCACGTTGTTTAGTGGCATCGTAGCTGTCACTTCACTTGCAGCAGCTAAACTAAAAGGATGCTCAGGACCGGGTGTCACTTTTTTTGGTGGCATCGTAGTTATCACTTCACTTGCAGCGCCAGTTGAGGATAAAGGAACAACCAAGGCACAAGCGAACACTGAACAAAACGACTTTACTCGGGGAATAACAACTTCACACGAGTAAACTAGAAAAAACAAGACGGCCGACCCAGGGTCGGTCACGTGACTAACAATATGTACCGCTGACCGGTATTGGCGTGACTTCTCTTTCTTAGTTTCTTACAACGTGGAGGATAACTATGGATAGAGAAAGAAATTATATAACGGTATGGTATTAAAAGTCAGTAACATTGTCTGCTAAGTGTGCAGGGGCGCGTTTCACGCGCGTGGATCTCCGAAGGTCTGTTGGGGGTTCTGTTGGGGTTGAGTCATCTTCAGCGTCTTCACTTTCGTCAGTTGGGGATGGTTCAGGTGCTGATGGAATGTCTTGCGCTTCGGCTTGCACAGGCTGGAGACCGGGAGTGGAGATTACTTCCGGGATTGGTGGTGGTCTTGGTGGCTGATTGGACTGGAAGGAATCGTCGTCAGTTGGATCAAATGTGCTGGTACGTCTTGGGACGTCTTGGGGGCAAGGCGTATCAGCGGGGACTTTGAAGCAATCAGAGATTTTCACTCGGTACGATGAACTGCGTAGTTGAGTACCGACAAACTTTTTGATGTCACAGAACGGGGGATCCATGGATACGACTAGGTATCGATCTCTGGCGTGGGACTTGTTTCTATCGGAGTGGAGATAGACTGAGTCGCCAACAGTGATGGAAGGAACAGCAGTAGTTGTAAATCCCCAATCCTGTGACATTTCCCACTTTTCCACTTTACCACTTCCCACTTTTCCACTTTACCACTTCCCACTTTTCCACTTTACCACTTTACCACTTTCCCACTTTACCACATTTTCACATTTTCCACATTATCTACAAGCAATACCTTATTAGCATATTAATTAGGTATACGTATATTAATGGGGCCCGTGCGCTAGTAATGTTGTGAGAGAGGGGAGGGAATTACCAGAAACTTTTGACCTCCTCCTCAAATTTAGGTAATATTTTCTGATTCTCCAAGTAGTCATTGAGATACATGCTACCCGCCATAATGGCTACCCATTTGACATAATTCTCAAATTTCGATGATGGATCCGCAAGAAAGTTTTCTCTCGGAGCTTTTCTAGCAACCCACCCCACAACAGAGGAAAGGCCAATGAGAGTCGCAGAATAAGTAATGGTTTTCACAAACTTGTTTTCAGACATTTGAAGATTATGCTGCTTCCATTTAAATGCCTATTGTATCTGAAATTCTCGAACCAAATCGGATTCCTCAGAAGGTGAAAGGTTTGAAAGCCAAAAGATCATTAAATCGAATCACATTCACACCCTCATCCGCCAATCCCGGTGAAACACTGTACATTCACATTCCTAGATTATCAGAGAATCGTGTGATCGTTCCAGGCAGCGTATATCTAACCTTCGATCTGAATGTCTCAGGACATAAAGACAATACTCTAGTCAATAATGTGGGGAGAAATCTCGTCTCCAAACTTGTAGTTAGTTTCGGTGGAGAAATTTTACAAGAAACCGAGAGATTCAATTTATTCCAGACGTATCATGATCTGCATTTACCAAAGAAGGAGCGCAGAAATAGGTTGGAACAAGGCATCTCATCTGAAAATATGCGGAAACTTAGAACAAATGCGGGTGATAAGAACACTTCATCTACAAAGCAGGTTAATCTTGCGATGATTCATAACACTAGGTATGCAATCCCTCTAGATCATTCCATTCTCAAGGATCACGGCGTCTTTTATCAGAGAGCGTTTCCTCACCCGCTAGAATTTGAAATTATATTAGCTTCAGTTGATGATATCGTCGTCTATTCGAACGCTGAGACCCCTCCAAATTATACAATGACGAACGAACATTGAGCTGGAGTATTCATGCCTATCAAGTGATTATTTGGCGAGTGAGGCAGAGGCTTCCTACCAAGTGGGGAAAGGATTCACTTACGAAAACATTCTCTTACACAAAACGTTTGAAATTTCCAGACCTAATGATGGTATAATTAGAGAACATATAAATATCCCCAGAAGATCCATGACGGGTATCCTTTGCTTAATTATTCACAGATGGTTGGGAAAGAGAGATTCTGAAACTTTTGTGAATCCTGAAATGCGCATCAATCAAAATTAACTTGGATGGGAGACCAAACTAACTCTATTCCAAGGGGATGTTGCCAACCGATTTATGGAGATCTGCTATTAAACGCTTTGGGCTGAATGATTCTGTAAAAGAGGATGATTTCTACAGAGACAAATTCGCCTTGTGGATCGATTTGAGGCCCTATCCGGATAATAAACTTCATGGGAGTGGTTATTCTCTAAATAATACTCGCGGTGGTATTACACTTGAAATAAATCGTCAAAAGGGAGGAACCGGAATCATTGCATGTTATATGTTTTTGGTTGCTGATGCGATCATGGTAGTTCAGAATTCCAATCTAAAGGAAATCGTCTATTAAATGCTCAACAGATTCTCAATAGATGCTCAACAGATGCTCAACAGGATGCTCAAGAGAATGCTCAACAGATGCTCAAGAGAATGCTCAACAGCTGCTCAAGAGAATGCTCAACAGATGCTCAACAGATGCTCAAGAGAATGCTCAAGAGAATGCTCAACAAAAATCAACAAAAATCAAGACGTTTTAAGAAGTTGTTGAGAAGTTGTTGGGAATTTGTTGAGAATTTGTTGTGGAGAATATCAATAATTATCAGGTTACTGAAGTTTGTGAAAACCATTACTTATTCTGCGACTCTCATTGGCCTTTCCTCTGTTGTGGGGTGGGTGGCTAGAAAAGTTCTGAGAGAAAACTTTCTTGCGGATCCATCATCGAAATTTGAGAATTATGTCAAATGGGTAGCCGTTATGGCGGGTAGCATGTATCTCAATGACTACTTGGAGAATCAGAAAATATTACCTAAACTTGAGGAGGAGGTCAAAAGTTTCTGGTAATTCCCTCCCCTCTCTCACAACATTACTAGCGCACGGGCCCCATTAATATACGTACACCTAATTAATATGCTAATTAGGTATTGCTTGTAGATAATGTGGAAAATGTGGTAAAGTGGGAAAGTGGGAAAGTGGTAAAGTGGAAAAGTGGAAAAGTGGGAAATGTCACAGGATTGGGGATTTACAACTACTACAGCTCTTGGCAAACTTGCTGGGGCCTTCTTCAAACAATGTTGGTGCTGAATGGTAAGTAGGTTCTGGTCGCTGAGGGGTATCTGTTCGTTGGAGAACTGATCTCGCTGTGTCCACATTTCCCGGGAAGACAAGCCGCGTGCACGTATACGTGAGTTAAGAGATGCTGTTGCTACGGCAAGGATTAGATCTGTTACCTTTCCTCCTGGTGGATCTTGGCGTAGTAGCTCATACTCTAACTCTTGGATGGCCTTTTCGGCGACTGGGTTCTTGTTAGGATTCTTCGCGTGACCCAACTCTAGTGTGATCCTATACTGTTGTAGGAGTGTGTCATTGACAAGTGCTTTGAACCCAGGGGCTGGGTCAGTTCGTATGATGGTGGGTGGGCCATCAAGCGGACGTAGCTGGATACATAGCTGGATGAGGGTATCTCGTAAGGATGTGTGGCGTTCGTCTTGAAGGTGAAAGGTGGCTGTATACGAGGTCACAGACTCACGGAGTACGAGTATCAACTGACGTGATCTCTTTATGAGATCTGCAGCAAATGACTGACAAACTGCGTCAGGTGGAGGCGAGGTTGACTTCGATACGTGCACAAGGAGACTTCTTTAGTGCAGCGCACGTGTGACATCCGCTGGTGATGCGGTCAAGGGCCTTATCCATGTCCAAAGCAAATAAATAACGTTTTGCAACCATTTTGAGCTGGTGACTGGCGGGATGGTGAAGTTGGATATGGAGGGCTGTAAGTAATCTGTCGATGGCCTGACGGGGGACAATTATGTACTCTCGGGTTGGTGCCAAGGGCTCGTTTCACTTGACGACGAGTAGACCATCAGAAGCGGTAGTAGCGACATTAAGGTAACGTTTGACGTCCTTGATGTTGTTGAGCTTTTTGGACGGACGAGTACCCTGGGTGAGGTGGGCGTGGGTACGGCGCATATCAGGACACTCGGTCTGTACAGACAACCACGCAGAGCGGCTCGTGAAGGGTAGGCGAACCTTGCCATCCATGACGTCTTGGATAGACGTCAACCAAACGACTGATTCTCTGGTGGCGTTGACAAAGGAGCAGATCTGACATGACTCGTCTTCGCATGGTGGGGCATTGCTACTTGCAAAGTCGGAAGGTAAGATGGCTGAACCTGCAACATGCCGGACGGAGGCTTGATAACGGCTTACAACTGAAAGGAACGTAGACACGCGAGGGCTGGCCGAGAACTCGCCTTGGCAGAGCTTTTCAAAGGCCTGTACACATGGCTTGCTGTCTGTGAGGATACAAGTATTCTTGCTTGATTGAACAATAAAGGGACTGAAATGTTTAGTAGCTGCTGCGATGGACAATGCCTCTACTTCACACGGTAACCATGTGGTCTGTGAACCACGAAGTTTGGCGCTGAAGAAACCGGCAAGGAGCTGTTTGCCTTCTCGGGTAATGTATAGAGTAGCGCCGATCCCAGGGTTCCTAACGGCTCCATCCGTTACGATCCAGAGCTGGTCATCTGGCCTTGGAAGAGTGATGCAGCGGGGTGACTGTATGGCGTGCTGAGCCTTTTGAAAGGCACTTCGAAGCTCATTCTTGTGACTGGCGGCCAGCAGTGATATGGTCAAGTGGGGCTAGGTGCGTAGAGCACTATGGGATGACGCGAGAGAGAACTTTGTACGCACTTACGAAGGATCTCATCTGGCAGACTGTATCCGGTGGGGGGCACGAGGCCAGGGTGTTCACTCGGTGCGGGCTGGCTTTTAAGGTTCCGTTGCTCCAGATCTAACCAAGTATCGTTGTTTCCTTCGGGTTGATGACAGTTTTGGTAGCTGAAAGGCGAAGGTCGCATCTGTGCAGGGCCTGTAGAAGCCTTTTCCAGTTTGATAGCAGTTGTTGAGGGGTGTTTCCACCGCAGTAGAGGTCGTCGGCTATTTTTACTGTGGAACCATCTTGAAGTAGCGGACCAAGAACACGGCACATGAGCTCCTCTAACGCTGTTTCCGACCCGGGCATCCTCATTGCAGATCGTTTGTAGACTCGTACACCTTTGAAAGGGGTGGCAACACCACAGTACTTCATAGACTCTTTTGCCAAGGGTATTTGATAAAAGGCGCTCGTCAGGTCGGTCTTGATTAAGTGTTTCCACTGGGCAATGTGACGTAGGGTGGTGTCGACATCAGGTAGTAGGGAGGGCTGGGGCTTACTGTAGCGGCCAACATCAGCGAAAGCTGTTACGAGGCGATAGTCACTGTTGGGTTTTTTGACTAGGAAAGACGGATTCAGGTATTCGACAGTGACTCCTGCATCCTCTGGGGTCTCGAAAACGCTAAGTACTTCAAGTTGGTCGAACTTTTCCTGGAGCTCGACAAGTTTGCCTCTATCGTATTGAGGAAGACGACCCTTTCGTTGGGGTGGTTCCACTGGTCCCATGTTCACCTTTGCATGAAAAGACCCGGCAACTCCGTTGTAGCCTTTAAAGTTCGGGTCCAGGACGGAATCGTATTCTTGGAGTACTAAGTGGAATTCTGCTTGTACTTGTGGTGATAGGAGGTTGTCGGGGTCAACTTATACGGCGGAGGAATGATTCTTTGCAATGGGAGTCACTTGTGTTGGTTGTTTGAGTTGAGTATGCTCCAGTGACTCTTTCGGGTGGAAGGTGAGGTTAGCTTGGCAGAAGTGTTCATTGCGTTTGAGCGTGAGTGGCTCAGACGTCAAATTTGGGATGCGGATCCTTCTTGCGACGCTAGACACTATTCCTGGCTGAGGCCATATCTGTGAGGGTGCTAACCGCCTGAAGCTTGGGGCGTCGGTACGTGGTTCGATTGCGTATTCGCAGTCAGGTGGAGCGTCCTCTGGTAGTTCTACCTCTAGGAATTCTCCAAGCCAGATGGTCTGTGCTTGTGGAGGGGATCTTAACAGGAATGCATATCGGGCAGTGGGGTTTTCTCTTTGGTCTTGTGAGGAGCCATAGGGGTAGCATGAACCATCACCGATGATTATTTCTCTTTTGGCAGGGCGGACGGCGATGTCATTAGTCTCCATGAAGGGAGTTCCGGCGAGTGCTTCGACGTCGAGGTTTTCGACGACAAGGCCTTCAAAGTGGAAGCTTTGTTTGTCTCTGGTGAAAGAGGTTCTTGTCTCTCCGACGACTTTAAGGGGAGAAGATCCATCAGCTTGGTGGACAGACTGTGAGCTGGGTACGACTTGAACTCCTAGGCGCATAGCGGTGGCTTGGCGCATCATGTCGCCAGTTGCTCCACTATCAATAGTGATGCGGGATGTGTGGTGGCCATGGAAGACATCTAGATACGGGGATTGTCTGGTCTGGACCCTGAAAGCTACGGCGCGCGCGTCGACCTGCTCGTCGTACGTGTGAAGGGAAGGGGGACAGGGCTCTCTCTCATTGTCCTCGACTTGGTCTTCATCTAGGATGTCCACGATTTGCCGGGCTTTTACCATATAGCGCTTGTCATTATCGGGGAGAAACTCACATTGGCTTAAGAAATGTCCAGCTTGTTTGCACAATGGGCAAATTTTCTCCTGTCTTGGTGGCTTGTGGGCGGTCTTGTTCGTAGCTCTACCCCTTTGGGGATTGCGGCGGAGCTCAGTAGTAACAGCTGAGCGTAGGACTTTAGCATTATTTACTGCGTGAATTTCATCAAGAAGCGAATCGAGAGCTTGTGAAATTTCGGGTTTGATGGAGGCGAGTGTACGAGATCTTAGCTCGGTGCCATAGCGCTGCTTCACAAGTCTGGGAAGGTGAAAGTGAATCAGCTTTAACCACGTCAGGACAACAAGGTTTTTCTAGAGTTGGAGATAATTCCTCATCCTCCGGCATTGCCTCACCGTGGTGGGTTAGGCCATTTGTTCGGAGCAGAGAGTCTTCGACGAAGGCCATTAATCGCTGGTATAGGTCTTCTGGGCGCTCACTTGGTTCGAGATGTATGTCGGAAAAATCGATGAAGTGGGCGCCAGTCACTTGGAAGCCAAAATGTTGTCTGATTGTTTGCCAAATGAACTCCAGGGACGTAGAGG
Source organism: Ricordea florida (assembly GCA_949710005.1). Classification (NCBI taxonomy): domain Eukaryota; kingdom Metazoa; phylum Cnidaria; class Anthozoa; order Corallimorpharia; family Ricordeidae; genus Ricordea; species Ricordea florida. The sequence goes on along the minus strand of OX453281.1, from coordinate 1,549,491 downwards.
TTTTTACAAGCGAACTGCGGGAGATGATTGGGCAGTAGTTGGCAATTTGACCAAGCATTAGCTCTAAGAAATTGGCTTTCTGTTGGGCAGTACGGCGGCTAGCTAGTGGAACAGACTCACCGTCACTTTGGAATCCACGTAACGGTTGAGCTTTAGACTTCTTTTGCCACGTGAAGCCTTCCGCGAGGAAGGGGGCAAAATTGCTATCTAGGGACAGAGTGTACAGTAGATTCTGTTTCCAGTTCTCGAAGCTGTTGATAGTTTCAGTCTTGGTTAAGCACCACTGCTTTGGTGCCCGGTGAGTAGAAGCCATTTTGTCGGTGTTTGACGAGTGTTATCAGGGCGACTTTACGCTGTTTTGGTTCTTCTTTTTGAGCTTTTTGAGCAAGGTTAGACGATGAGGAGGCTAGGGTAAGACCAACGGCTGCCACCACGCCAGTTGAGGATAAAGGAACAACCACAGCACAAGCGAACACTGAACAAAATGACTTTACTCGGGGAATAACAACTTGACACGAGTAAACTAGAAAAAATAAGATGGCCGACCCAGGGTCGGTCACGTGACTAACAATATGGTGCAGCAATTAAAGGATGCTCAGGAGCGGATGTTACTTTCTTTAGTGGTGTCTTAATTATCACTTCACTTCTTTGTGTTGTCAATACAGGTCTTTCAGAGGTTTGTTCATCCATCAACTTGGCATCAGTAGTTGCTTGGTTAGCATCAGTTGCTGCCTGTTTGGTATCAATGGCCAGACTTTTGAATGTGTTGTGTTTCCGTTTTTCCTCATCTGTGTTTTCAGAGAAATCACTGACATTCAGCCCAATTGTCTTTCGCTGATTTTCAGAAGCTTGCATCAAATTCTCCTCACTCAAACTTGTGTCTCTTCTGGAGACTGTAGAACTCTCACTCTTAGCACTGGCTGCTTTCATATTTTTAAAGGGATGTTTCCAGCTACTTCCTTCCATATTTCGTGCCTTTTCTGTGTAGGAATATCTTCTCACTAGTTAAGCATTGAATGCTGGGACCATGTGCTTGACACGGGGGGACAAAGTTCCACTTTTGTTAAACTGTCGTTGTTACTCATGCGCAGCGAAGCGCATGAATTGTAAAATGCCGTCGGTTTCTTTTTGTTTCTGGTGTCACATTTGTGCATGCAAATTTATGCTTGCATGCATTTATTTACAAGATTGTAACATTACGTGGGGCGAGGGGTTGGGGATTATTTTAAAAGTCTTAGAGCTGCAGAAAAAGATTTTTTGTCATAAAAAAACTCATGGAAAGACTTCAAAATAAGTTTTGAAATGTATATACGCATGGAATATCAGTTTTTATTATATCTGCAACCCCAGTATATGAGCAAACGCGCGCTCTAATTGGTTCCCTACTCATAGTATATCAGCTCTTAGTATCACCCAACTAGTGGGCTAATGCAAATGCCGCAATCTGATTGGCTACGCTACTAGAGGTCCATTAGTAATAGTCCTCGAGTAGCGAAATTCGTGGCGCTTTCTTTTGTTTTATTCCCAAATAAATCTCTCTTCAACTTGCATTTGCTAACTTTATTATTGCTTTTTCTGTCCGACTAGTTGGGTGATACTAAAACAATTAGACCCTTCGCCCTCAAGGGCTACAGGTCAATAGAGGTTTTGCACGCGTCACGTGATCTCATAGCAAAGGTAACTACGCCGCCATCTTGCATGCCAGGTCAAAACAACATGGCGGCTGTAGTGGGCGATCGAGTACCATCTTTAAGAGGTTACCGAGACTCACTCAGTGCTGAACATCGAGCAATATACGATGCGAAACTTATACTTACTGCAAATATTGATCCATACTCCGTGAGTGTGAATTTTTTCTCTCAGTATATGGCTAAATGGCAAATGATCGAGTTTCCTGATATTGTGAATTAGTTGCTGTTTTCCACAAGCACGTTTACGAAGGAGCAAGTGAAAGCCTACAAAAGCCTGCAGACCTCTTTATATCAATACTTCGTTGCTGGCTGGGTGGGAAGCATCTACATTGGAAATGCTACGTCGGTCACGACAGTTTTAATGGAAAAGGTAACACAAACCCACCAGTTACATATTTGTGTGTTACATCGTTGGAAGTGATCTCGTGTTTTTAGCGGTCACAATTCGATCGCAATTTTTTAGGTAAACCACTCTCAGCGGCTAAGCGAAGCACCTTTGAAACCCTGGCTGGCTGTCAAAATGAATGGAACCGTCCTTACGGGAAATTGCAACCCTATGGCTGGACTCGGAGAGGTCTGCCCTCATATTGGTGCTGTCCTAATTGCAGTTGAAGCTGGAGTAACTGGGGAGTTAGTCCAGATATTCTAGCTTCCTTTTCTTTGTGTTTGAAGAAGAAAAGTCTATTTTCTGAAGTTCAGCATACGGCATATTGCTGACAGCTGAGGGCATAAGCCACTGGCAAGGCAAGGGAAGTTTTGGCTTTGAGCATTCTTACTCCAGCTTCAACTGCAAATAGAACAGCACCAACATGAGAGCAAACCTCTCCGAGTCCAGTCACACAGTTGCAATGTCCCGTAAGGACGGTTCTATTCGTTTTGACAGCCAGCCAGGCTTTCAAAGGTGCTTCGCTTAGCCGCTGAGAGTGGTTTACCTTAAAAATTGCGATAAAGGAATCTTTTAAAACTCAGCAGTGACCGCTAAAAACATGAGATCACTTCCAACGATGTAACAGTTACACACAAATATCTAACTGGTTGGTTTTGTGTTACCTTTCCGATTAAGTAATGGTCCGCGTAAGAACTAGGCAAAAGAACAATAGGCTAGTGCAATAGCTCTAACTTTTGATTGGCGCATAGAACAATGCTAATATTTGACCGTGAGGTAGACAGGAGGGACCAGGGGAAAACTAAGGAGAAAAATGTTGTTTATGTCGGGTTTTTGATTGGTTTTTCGGCGATTTTTGGCCGTCCACCAATCAGATTCGTCGATTTAATTGATATTAACAATTAAAAGTTCACACTTTTGAATCGATTTTGCGTTTGACCTGCCTAGTTCTTACGCGGATCATTACTTAAAATTATCGTCTCTGACGTAGCATTTCCAATGTAGATGCTTCTCACCCAGCCAGCAACGAAGTATTGATAGGCCTGCAGCTTTTGTAGGCTTTCACTTGCTCTTTCGTAAACTTGCTTGCGGAAAACTGGAAGTAATTCAGGAAACTCGATCTCTGGCCATTTAACCATTGACTGAGAGACGAAATTCGCACACACGGAGTATGGATCAATATTTGCAGTAAGTGTAAGTTTCGCATCGTATATTGCTCGATTTTCAGCACTGAGTGAGTCTCGGTAACCTCTTAAAGATGGTGCTCGATCGCCCGCTACAGCCGCCATGTTGTTTTGACCTGGCATGCAAGATGGCGGCGTAGTTACCGTTGCTATGAGATCACGTGACGCGTGCAAAACCTCTATAGCCCATTCGGCTTCGCCTCATGGGCTATTGACCCGTAGCCCTTGCGGGCTACGGGTCTAATTGTTAAATATACCATTGGCACGGAAAACGGCCATCATGGAGGGATGATTTCTTGAATTAGACAGGGATAAATTCAAGTCTTGCTTAAAAATCATACACCAAAAAATACTACCGAAGCAAATAAATATGGGATGAAATTATTCGACGGTAAGTGAGCAAATTATATTGCGAAATTGTTTATTACGAACGAAAGTGAAACTCTTACAAACAGCCGCCATTTTGAAATATCTGTGAAGCCCGTAAACTGAGTTTTTATTTTATTTCTGCCTACTTTTTCCACTTCAAAATTCTCAAACTAAGTTGCTAACTCGAAAAAAAATTGATAAGTACATTAAAGAAATGTTTAAAAACGAGCCGGACTCGTGTTTGAAACTTTTTTACACATCGGCTCTACAATATGTCGGCTCGACAACGACACGGTTCTCTTAAAAAACAATAACAAAGTCAATTCTTGTCGTACCAACTAATTCCAGTGTCTCATAAGCGAGGGTTTAGAGATATAATAAAACAATTATTCCACGAAATCGAGTCGTATATGAGCTATAGCCAACTCGGCGCTACGCGCCTCGTTGGCTATTAGCTCATATACGACTCGATTTCGTGGAATAATTGCTAAATATTGCGTGAAAGAAAACCAGTGCGTGTTTGAAGAAATCAGCCACCGTCCCATGTTTCAAGCCCTTAAGGTTTGCATGGTCTTCCCCGAATCATCTGACTGCACGTGTCTATCCAACGTTGTTGTTGTTTGTTGGCTTTATGCTGTTGAGGCCCCATTAGGGGTTTTAGGGATACGGGATATTTGCGAAAAAAATTATAGGGATATGGGATATTTCGGGGAAAAATTATAGGGATACGGGATATTTAGAAAAGAGATAGTGGGATATCGAACTTCAAAGTTTATTGTTTTGACAGAATAAAACAAATTAATTGATCAATATGGAAGACGCGAAAAGTAAAAAAAGGACTTGGAAATGCAAATTAATGTATTTCCCCATGAAATATTGACAGTGTTACCACTCCCAACACCCCCACCCCCCCCCCCCCACATATTTTTTCGGACTTATCACTTGCAGTGACGTCATCAGTATTAACTTGAATTATAGGGATACAAACTACAGGAATTAATGAGATACGGGATATTCAGACCCCCCCTAATGGGGCCTCGCTGTTGGAAATTGACTCATAATCGTTGGATTTAAATTCAAACGCTTGTGGAGCCAAAGGTAAGTTGTAGACATTAAAATATTTGTGGTTGTGCGGCGACCCTACGCTGTTTTTGGCTGTGACTTTTCGTCATTTGCTTTGCAAACAAACACTTTGTGTGAGAGCGAGATTTACACGAAGGTTGATCAGGCAAACTGATCTCAATCGACAAGCCGTCATCTCCTAGTGATCTTTGAGAACCTTGGAGCAAAATTGAGAATACCTGAGAAAAACTGAACCGAATTTTAGCAAACTGAGCTGTTGAGTGTTGTTACTAGAAATACGACTCCCGCAAAAAATCGCGAAGCTAGTTTTTAAAGCATGATTCCTAATGGTTTTTCCTATGAGGGATGAAACCCCAATTTTTGTATTAAATTATTATTATATTATTTTTACTTTTTGTACTTTCTCATTTTTTGCAATTATTATCATGATTATTATTATTTTATTATTATCATTATTAATATTATTACTGGTATTGATATTATTATTACTATTGTTATTTTTTATGTTTAACATAATATACTGTTATGGGGTGGGGGTGTATGTCCTAATCTGGGAAAAGGTATTGTTCCTCTACTACTACAAGCAATACAGTTTTCTTCTGAATAGGGTTTGTATCAGAGGAGGTAAAAATTACTCAACTCTGAACGATACCATTTCTTCTTTTAAGCTTAGAATCTAGTCATGGTTGCCACAGCTATAAGATCTTTAAATTCCCTGACTTTTCCTTGACAAATGTAAAATTTCCCTTACCAACTAAATTAGAAAAGTCACAAATAAGTCCTGGTAATGACCTCCAACCTTCTCTCACAACCAACCTCTCCACCCATTTATTTAATATGCTTTCAGAAAGTCACATACAGTGTACATGGATTGATAGTTTCTTAAGATAACCAATTCATGGAAAAAGGATTGATTTTCTTGGAAACCCAAAATCAGCTTGTCATTTCAGGCCTTCTGGTATTACGCGATGGTGCGATTTCGCACAATCGACCTCAAATCGGATCCGATCGTACAATTCACGAAAAATCGCATAATTCAAAAAATAACGCACAGCATTCATAAAATAAAGCATGAATCAACAAGTTTCTTTGGAATTCCTGCAAAAATACGCCATTTTTAAGATGATTTACCTTGGAAAAAGGCTAACAAGACTCTTTCACCTTCGATTTCGTATTCATTCGAAGTTAAGGCGTTATTTTGAATGTCAAGGACCTGGTACGAGTCTCATTCTTAAAAAGTCGCCTATTGGTGTAACACAAACACGCCCCTTGTTCAGATTAGCCAATCTGAATGGCTGTAATTTCCGGCCGTTTACCCGCACGGCGAATTACCCCCACGGTTGATTTTTGCCAAAAGAAAAAAAAAAAGAATCGTCATTACACGCACTTGCAGATAACCCGCATACAAAAACAAAAGAAAGTTATGCAAAATAGTTAGAGAACTCACAAAATTTAAAGTGATGGAGCGCTTTGAAAATTGCTCTGAGCCTTTCAGGCATTTTTTAATTGAACTCGTATTTCTCGTAATTGAGTCGTGGAAACACTTATCGTAAATAATACATGTTTCTAAAACTTATTGAGTCAGTTAGCCTTCTATAATTATTAAAATCGAAGAAAACTTAATTCATTGTTTTTGCTTAACAAAATACTTTTCAGGGTGCTATTAGCAAGATTTCAGAACCACTGTTTTCGATTTTCATTGAGAATTGAACAAACTTGTAAAATTCGGTTCGCAATTTCCTCAAGAAACAATATCTCGGGATCTTCTGGGTCTTAGAAATCGCTTGAAACGGGATGAGTTGAGTATTTTGGTACTATTTCTATTCTTGCAGGAGCCCATTACCCTGATCCTTGTCAGTGTTTTGTTTACATGCGTGCCGACAATTATATTTTTATCGCCTTGAACTAATTATGTGGCGCCATGAATTGAACAGACCACTAAGACATTTATTTATCTCAGGTTCTACTTGGTCTAAAAAATCACTTGAAACGGGAATATAAACTACAACGTAAGGCAGTGCTAGCTTGGAATATTTTGCTGATGCGTTGAGTATTCTTACATTATTTTATTATCACAGACAGTGTTAGGTTTACACTGCACGTGTGCCGACAGACGTCAGCATCGTGTTTCAGTTTAGCTCAACCTCGTTCCCAGGGTCCTCTCCTACTCGGGCCGAGTAGGAGAGGACCCTGGGAACAAGGTTGAGTTTAGCTTTGTGTTTTGCACAATAAAATTGTTTCATATAAAGCAAAAACGCATTCAAAATGTCTTAAGAGCAGCAAAAAAAGTGGTTTTCTTATCCTGAAACCTTATAAAACAAGCTTAAAATTGCTCGGAAAAAAATCGCATAATCTTCATTATTTATCGCTGTAATCGCATAATCTGCCCTGCAAATTTCGCATAATTTGCATTTTTTTTATCGCACCCTATCAGAAGGCCTGTCATTTAATTCTACCAATCCAACACATTTGCCTTTAATTAGGCAAACAAAGCAAACAAACTTTAAGACCAAACTCACAGAAAACAAGCATAATTCACGGAAACTTTGGATTCTGATTAAATGCCTGTCAGGTAACGACGGCCTGGAACACGAATTGCAGCAATTAGGCGAGGATAGTCAAATCATTACTAACAAAGGTGATATTGCTGAGACGTCACGTCACGGTGTCCCAATTGGGATGTTCCATGTCCTTGTTCTGCAATACTGAAGAAACTAAAAACAAACGCAAAAATAACACCGAGAGTGGCGTAGCGTAATTACGGTAATGAACTTTTAATTTGTTCTTGTCTCATGCAGTTGGCGGCAGACTTCCATCGTTCTTCAAACTATGACCCAATTGTTGTCATTCTCATTTTTATTTCAAATTACTTAAGAACATTTTTGCCCTGGTGCATTAACGTGTTCGAGAAAACGTTTTGCACAGAACGGCATGGACAACTTCTAGACTGTACTCAAAGTTTGCATGTGCAGTTTCATTTTGCGGTTAATTATCGCAGTCCTGTATGGTACTGTCTTAGTTTAACAGTCGTCATCCTGTTTTTCGTTTTCAGCTTCTTGTAATTATAATTTCCTGTAAGCGAAAAAATTCCCGAAACAAAAAACTAAAATCCAATAAGCCTGTACATGTCTTAGTATTGGGTCTTGGTTGCCGCACTCACTGCATTTTCATTTCGTTGCAATAATACATTGGTTCTTACGATAATTTTCGATCACTCAGAGCCAATGCTTCTCAACCACGGAGTAATGTATCAGTAGCTGAACAAGGCAGTATAGCAGAAGACACCCAATATTGTTGTACTTTTTGGCCAAACCAATGTTTATTATTAGGTTGTGAGCTCCCATAACAACTATTATTATAGCAATTATCGCTCATTTGTCGCCTTGGCCTCTAGAATTCGGAACAATAGCACACAGAACGGTAATTTCGTCAGACATGTTGCAGCCTAGTAAATGTCTGGATGCGTTCCATCTGAAATTTCTTTCGGAAAGTTAAATGGAACTTGAATTTCCGAAAGTTGGAGTGACATGGACCTTGCAAAGTACTCCTTCTTTTGGCAAATGTTAGAAAAAATAAAGCGGAAATACACTACTTTTGACTTTGAATTTCAGGAATTAAAAACAGGATCGTTGCCGGAATGGAATTGGCACCCTCTCGTGTTCCGTTTTGGAACCATTCTCGGGTACAGGCAAATTCAATCACAGGCAGGTTTTCGCGTTCTGTGTGTGTTGGCTTGCTGGAGCTTTCTGGGGATATGTGTTGTACTGTACTGCTCTTTATTACTTATATTGCCGTTACAGGATGCCACTGGTGGTAAAGGCCCTGATGTCATAATTGAGAATCTGGCAAATGTGAATTTGAGTAAAGACCTGCAGATGGTTGCAAAGCGAGGACGGATAGCAGTATGTATCAATTAGAATGTATCAAGGACTTTACACAGCATGCTAAAAGGAGAGTTTTGTTTTGAAGTCATGAAAGCAATTTTCTACAAACAAGCACTGTTTTCAGGACTGCCTCACATATTGTCTAGCCATTTGGCATGAAGTCAGTACAGACTAGCTGCCTGGTTAACTGGCTGACAGACTAGAATGATCGTCTGGTTGGCTTTATTGACTGTCCAGCTGATTGACTGCTGACTGACTGATGGATTTACTGACTGTCTGGATGACTGGCCAACTGACTGATTGACTGGATGACTGATGGACTTGCTAACTAATTGACCATCAGACTGATTTACTAGGACTGCCTGCCTGTAATTGACTGGCCAGTGGACTGACTGCACAGTCTGATTGACAGACCAGCTGACTGACCATGTGATTGATTGACTGGGACTGCTTGCTTAACTGACTGGCCAGTAGACTGACTGCACAGGCTGATTGACTGGCACTGACTGACTGACTGGCTGACTTCGACGTTTATGTAGTGATGAGTTGGACTTCTCCAGCAAATCAGAAGAAATGCTTCAGTTCTTCAAGAACCATGGCTACCCCGACTCAGTTGTGAAGACAGCTCAACAACGCGCTCAAACAACTGACCAACACTCAGCACCACAAACGTCACAAAAGGAAGAGAACCAGAGAATACCGTTCACACTCACTTTTCACCCACTCAACCTACCTGTCAAGAACACCATTCTGAAGAACTTCAAGCTACTTCAGAATGACAACGAAACAGGTAGCATCTTCTCACTACCACCACTCATTTCATTCAAACGTAACAAAAACGTAAGCGATTTTTTAGTTAGAAGTACACTAAAATCAGACGAATCACCCGGCACTTTCAACTGCACACGCAAAAGATGCAAAACTTGCCCTTTCGTCCACAACACAAACAAAATAGCAGGACTTAAACGATCGTTTAAAATCACCGACCGTTTCACATGCACTTCCGTCAATGTGATCTATTGCATAAAATGCACCTTCTGCAAGAAGATATACATCGGCGAGACCGGAAGAAGATTAGGTGACCGTTTCCGCGAACATCTGCGTGACGTCGAACGAAATGACAAAGATGCATCGAAACCTGTAGCGCGACACTTTAATCTACCTAACCACTCAACTCAAAACATGGCGGTATGTGGACTTTCCGTGCATCAGGGCAATACGGAGAGCCGTAAAAACCTAGAACAGAAGTTCATCTTCCAACTCGGTTCTCTTAATCCCCACAGTATCAACGAACGTTTCTCATTCATTTAATCATTCATCTAATTTATTCACTTCCATTCACACAATGCTATGGTTCCACCAATAGCATGGCTCCAAACTTCTCTATATAAATTGAACGTAACCCACAATCCTCTCATTCGCTCCAACGAAGGGCTAACGCTCGAAACGTCAGCACCTCCTTTTTACCTTACGGTCGTATAACTTACTTAATCAACTCGTTTGATTTACCCATTTTCTTGTGTTTCAACTTCCCACCGACGCAGCACCAGTTTCTTTAGAAACTATCCCCACTAGACTGGCTGACTGGCCAGCTGACTGACTGACTGACTGACTGACTGGTTGGCTACTGATTGACCAATAACCTAATTGAGTGACTAGCTGACTGACTGACTGAAAGATTGAGTCTCTGATTTATTAATAGGCTGACTGACTCACTGACTGTCTGGTTTGCTTTCTTTCTGACCAGATGGCTAGCTGCTTGGCTGGCCTAGTGGCTGGTAAATGGGCCTGCTACATGTATGTGACTTGCTTATTGAGTGACCTGTTACATTTGATGTAGCATTCATTCATTTTTTTCTTAAGGTTTTAAAGAATTTTAATGGTCCCATTAGGCAGTCTGTATTATGTCACAAGCCTAGTGATGTCGTAGAATGCTCCTGTATTACAAGCCAACCAAAATAGTCACTTAGTGTTAGCTGTAAAGCAACACGTCCACACTCAAAGTAACCTTCTAGATTGCACTGAACTATGCACTGCCATTGAATGTGCATTGTTTTTTTTTGTTTGTTTCTTTTTTTTCAAAATTGACTTCTGTCAGGTTGTTGGAAACAGAGGGACAATTGAAGTCAATCCGAGGGATGCCATGGCCAAAGAATCTACCATCATAGGGGTGGCACTTCGACAAGCAACAGAGGTACAGTGTATAGTCTGATTTATTTTTAAATGTAATACAGGCTACACTGTAGATATTCAACGTCCTTTATTTAGAATTCCTTGTAGTCAATAATTGTGCTGGGTACAGGCACAACACAAACAGAAAAAGGGACCCGGAGATAGTTCATGCTTTTCACACCTCTCACAACAACCACAGTTTTGTGCCTGCATGCCTCAAAGTCTTGTTCGGGAGTTGAAAATCCCCTCTGTACAGTATGGGATAAAGCAAGATGCCTTTGTGAAATCGCAGAGCAGAAGATATGACAAGTCAAGATGAAAGCATATAAGTTTAAGTTAATCTTAGCTTAAGTGCTTGTGCTGCATGTGAACACTTAAAATTATGCACCATATCTAGCCTTCAATACCTCAGTCTGAAGTTTGTAGTCATTTAACTAAAACTGCACATATCTATGAACTAAGTCCCCTGGCTAATTTAATTTCTAATTCACTTTTCACCAGTGGCAGGATGTATAGATGAATGCCTTGAGATATTTCTGTGGTTTCCCTTGGGCAAAGTACCCCTCTCATCCTAAAGATACACTGGAATTTTTTGTAATCATTTTTTTGCAACACAGATTTCAGGAATGGCTGTATTAAACTTCTGAATACCTTGCGCATTGAAGAAGGGTACAAACTTTCTGTTTTTGCACAATGCGTTTCTCCCAGGACAAAAATTTCAAGTTATGTTGAGCAAAAAAGACTGCTGGTAACGTTGATCAATATTATTTTGTCTGTGTTGTAGCCTGAGAGACAAGAGATATCGGCCACTGTAGCAGCAGGGCTGAAAGCAGGTTTTCTGAGTCCGATTCTTGGTCAGGAATTTCCTTTGAGTCAAGCCTTTGAGGCACATAAAGAAATAATTGAGGGAAGGGGAGCCAGAGGAAAGATGGTGTTGATCATACAATAATTTTCTTTAATTAAAATGTTAACTTTGCAAACAGTGTAATTAAAAGTGTTTTATCCCATGTAATATTGCATGCAGAAAATGAAGTTAGCTTTAAGTATAAGCCATTAAGAATTAATATCAAATTCAGGCCAGCCCTCACATTTGTATCATTTTATAAGTCCCAGTAGTGACCAGCATCCAATTTCTCATTACAATATTCCTTGTTCATCAACCATTGATGTTATAAGATTAACGAAAACAATCTCCAAAAAAGAGTTGTATTTATAATATTCAAACAAATTCTCCTCATAGTACCATAACAAATATATGAGAACAGTTAGGAGAAAATGAATTTTGATATTTGGGCTTAAGGGTTAACTTTAGGAAACCAAGAAGTTAACAGGTTTTTTTGGATTCTGCTTTAGATGACAATGTCAACTGTATTTTCTACATTAATTTGTTAGACACTGGTAAAATGGTATACAGGGCATGAAAAGTGCCTGCCTGCATGAGATAAATCAGGAATTTGGAAGTTAAATGCATTACATACCCATAAACAGCACTATAAGCATTATAGTTCTCCAGCAAGCCTCTTAATAAAGTAATTGATATCTATGTAACAATACATGTTAACCAATTATTTAGGGCTGGTAAAAGAGGAACAGCCATTTAACGAGTCGCCCGGGGGGGTACTCCCCTATATCAGGTATATAGGTATGTGCCGCCCCAAAGGGTATGGTTTTTGAGCCGTTTTGGTCTGAAAACGGGTATAGATTTTGAACATTTTGGTCTGAAATTGAGTATGGTTATCGGGGGAACGTTCACGAAAGCTTATAAACTTATTTTTCTTCCCAGCAACCGGGGTGAGTAACTGGTGAGAGAGAAAGAGAAATTGATGTAATATATCATTCCAGCTAAATTTTACCTACTCATCTTTGTTACGTTGACTTCCGTTCAGCACTGATGCATACGCTATGCTTAATCATGTACTACAAAGCCAGTGTGATATAATATATAATAACGAGTTGTTAATAATGTAACGACTTTCTAAAGCCATGTCTGAAAACGGGTGTATATTTTCAATGTCAGGTCTGAAAACGGGTATGGATTTTTGTGGCCAGGTCTGAAAACGGGTGGGAAAAATGGCATGTTTTGGTCTGAAATTGGGTCTAGATTTTGAGATGCGGGCGGCACACTCCCATCAAAAATGCCAAAGAGTACAAGAGTACCCCCCCCCCCTGGGACGAGTCGTTTTTTCTGATGGCTGTCAAAACTCAATTTTGGGACAGAGCAATTCCCAATTATCCACAAAAAACCTAGTAAGGTCTCATACAGGTGAATAACATCACCCAAACACTCCATTGCAGGCAGTAATATTTGAATTCTATGGCTATTTATGGCTATGGATGGCACAACAAAAGGCTGTCTGCCTTTTATACCTATTAGGTAGGAAGTCTCAATTTTGACTTTCAAAACTAAAAGTTAAAATTCATGTTTGAGCTGGTTATTCAAATGAGGTTTAGACAGAGCTTCACAAAACTGTTTTCAAAACTGAATGTGAACTGCTCCAAGTGAACCTTTCAATGTTATTTTATGCAACACCATGTAGTCAATACCTGCACACTGAAAATAAATAAACTTCATTACATTAATATTATTGGTAATTGGTTAGTTTAAGTTGCAGCTTTAGTTGGACACTGTTTAAATAACCGACCCCTAGGGTTTATAAAGCAATATTGGGATAAATAATTATTGATAATATTTATTACTACATGTACAGTTGTACAAGAAATCTCATCTCTTCCTTAAGAACTACAGTCAATACAGCATGGTTATAAAATTGATAATATATGTATCATCTACATTGACTTTTTTAGCTTTGTCTGCATCTAGTTCATCACAGTATGTATAGTATGTATAGGTATTATTAATATAATTAAATTATAATAATTGAACCTTAGGCTATGAACCAGAGGGGCGTAAATTGGTTTTATGGCCAATTTTTTTTTCTCAATCCAATTTTTCACATGCAGACTTGCTTTATTGTTATAATAGGAGCATTAATTTTATTATACTCCATAAAAATTGAAGCTTGATAGCTTATGATAGTGATTTAAAGTTAACTTGAATGTACATGCAATTATAACATTAAGATCAGTAAACTGAAAGGTTGGCACAGTGGTGAGGGAATTCACCTACCAACTCTGTGGCCCAGGTTTGGGTTCTGCCTTCACATTGTGTTAGTTCCTTGCTGGTTGGTTTTGTAATAATATTATGATCACAGTTGTGACACAACATCCAGCAGACCAACGTTTTGAAGTGCATTGGTGAGGTCTTGCACAGTTTTCCCCAGCGTGCCAAGTTTTTTTAGGAGTATTCTTGTAGGACTTCCGTTATCTTTCTTGTACTCCAGCTCTAACAACCTGAGGTCCTTTTTAGGAATTCCGAACTCATGGCCAACTATTTTCCATCCATACTTGCACTGCCCTGCACTTCCAGTGGCCTTACTTGAGTTTTTATCTTGTCCTGTTTCTAGTGGAACATCAAGCGTTTCCACAACTGCATCCTCCACAGCCAGTGGCAGGTCAAATAAGTTAAGGTCTGAAAGATAATATGACAACATAAATAATTACTGGAAATATGACTGTCGCAAAACCTCACAAAGCTAGTTTTTGAACAACTCCCAGTGGTTTTTCTATGAGGGCTTAAACTCAAATATTGTATTCATGTTATCATTATATTATTATTACTTTTTATTATTATTATTACATGCGCTTATACTCTCGGATATTAAGAGGTGTCAAATCTTGTTTTCATTGGCTCTGGGCAACAAACAGTTGCCTATAAGGGTAACCAAGGAGAATCCTTCATTTTCTTTATTCTTTCCTTTTCTGTTTACATCTCCAGAACTTTTCTAAGAATTTGTGCCATCCCCAACAGTGCAGATCTCTGAATCATTTCAAAGGATGTGTCCACACCAATGATCCTCATATTTTCTTTTTACCTCAGCGGTATTGTTCCAAATGCCCCCACCATTATGGGTATCACCTTTATTATTATTATTATTATTATTATTTCAATTTATTTTTGATGAGGTGGAGATATATGTCAAAATCTGGGGAAAAGGTATTTTATCTCAACTGTTCAAAGGAGCAATGTTTCAAAAGGTCCCAAATTAGCCTCTAAATGTAAAGTCAATTTGCTCTTTTGATTTAAAAGTACATATTAATATGAACCTCTCCAAATAAAAAAAAATATATATATAGCAGTTTCTCTAGTGAAGGAATCCAATCAGTCTATGGCTTTCAGGTTTTGGTTTTACAGTTAAGCCAGCAGCCAGCTTTAGTTTCTATTAACTTAAAGAAAGTATAAAAATTAATATTATTATAGTTAAAAAAAGTTACTTGTACCTGGGTGAGTTCTTGTAGCTGTAATCACTGGACTGTCTAACCTTATGTCATCTTGTGTTGCAATAAGTGGCAAATAGGTCCCTCTTAATCTTGATAATTTGCATCTCATTTTACTGAAAAGATACTTGATGCCAAAGAAAATAAGAAGAGCTAACAAAACTGCAGCTACATTTTGAAAGAAACCAGGCAAGTATAAAAACCAAGTCTGTGATTCCTTTCCGGCTCCGGTCTGGTCAGTTGGTGCAGCAGTTATAGGATGCTCAGGAGAGGATGTCACTTTGTTTAGTGGCGTCTTAATTATCACTTCACTTCTTCGCGTTGTCAGTACAGGTCTTTCAGAGGTTTGTTCATCCATCAACTTGGCATCAGTAGCTGTCTGGCTGGCATCAGTAGTCTTGTGGTTGGTATCAGTGGCCAGACTTTTGAATGTGTTGTGCTTCTGTTTTTCCTGATCTGTGTTTTCAAAGAAATCACTGACATTCAGCCCAGTTGTCTTTCGTTGATTTTCAGAAGCTTGCATCAGATTCTCCTCACTCAAACTTGTGTCTCGTCTGGAGACTGTAGAACTCTCACTCTCAGCACTGGCTGTCTTCGTCTTTTTAAAGGGGTGTTTCCAGCTAGTTTCTTCAATATTTTGTTGCTTTTCTGCAGACGGTGATTCACAATTATTTGCCCTGCACTGTTTTGTTATAAAGCAGGTTGAGTAAACATACGGCATATTCCTACAACATGAAGAGCAATGCTTACAAGCACCTGTTGCATTGTCTTCATAATGAGCAGCTGGACAGTTTCTGCATAGGGTGTTTTGTTTCGTAGAACATGAGCGAATTGTTCCTTTGAGACCACAATAATCACACGGTTTACATTCTCCGATTCCAAATTTGGAATAAAACCCAGGTCGACACTGTTGACACACAGCAGAACCTTCAGTATAGATTGTGCTACTACAAGGTGGGATAAGCTCTTCTCCCCCAGGACACTTGGGGCAGGATTTACCATCCACATTTAGTACTTTGTAAGACTCTGGTGGGCACGGCACAAATCCATCTGCACATAAGTCCTGGATTTCCGGCAGTTCTTTCCAGCTCCAAATCTGTGCAGTATTATAAATTAAAGACATTGCTTAAAACCTGTATTCTTCCAGTTATTAAACATTCATTAATTAATGAATAACTTTGTTATATAGCTTGCAATTGATTGGTATTCCACGGGCCAGAGCATTGTAGTGTTGTTATTATTCAAACTCTCCAAAAATTTGCTGGCCCTGCAGCAACAAACTGCTCACTGCTTTTCTCAAAATGTCCCTTTTAAGGCCTGAAACCTTATGTCCAACAGTAGCCTAGGAAGGGCAAAAAGATTTATAAGAATAACCTTTCAATGATATAACAGTCAATTTAGTGTAATATTTATGTACTGTATGCATGTGTGTCAACTAACCTTTACTGCAATTTAGTGATTCAGTTGACAAAATTTGGGTCAAGCACATAACTGCCAGTGGATATCTTACTACAGTATCAGTTTATATAGGATGAAACAGATATAATGCACACTGATTGGTCAAGCTGAGTGCATTATAGTGCAACATATACATGCAGGCTATGTCATACCCAAATTTCCTTGTGCTGGCAGAATGGTAATTTCTTTTCTTATTTTTTCACCAAAACCATTCCAAATAATGACTCCCCATGGATATTACTGATCAACTTGAATTGATTTTAGCCAAGAATATGAATGTTTAGTCTTAACCCAGGCTATCGATTCTCTTGCACACAGATTACTACTGCCCTCGTGCAGTTTGCAAAACAAGCATTTGATAATTTGTCATTTTATAAAAGAAATAAAAAAAACCTGTTCCATGGGCATTGAGTTTTAGTATAAATAGTCTGGTGATAATATACAAAATTGTGCGCTATGATTGGTTCAGCCAATAATCACCTTGACGAACAAAATGGCTGCCAGTCGTTTGCACGCTTTTGATGAAATAAATTTTTTTCGTGTTGTAAAATGCTTTTCTTTTCTTTTTTGAAATAATCACCTGTGTATTTATACTAAAACAATTATTCGCCTCAGGCTCAGTGATTATCGGTGAATATTCACAGAGAATCACTGAGCCTGAGGCGAATAATTGTTAAATATAAGCCCTTGAGAATTTTATTGGTGCTTCTGGCATGTTCTTGAAACTTCCTGTGTGCTTATAGTCAATAATGCACTCAGTGCAATATTTATTTCTTTATAAATAATTAACCCCTGATTCAGTTACAAACACACAACTTCCTTCCTCTCTCACCCTGCCTTTCTTACCCACCATTTGTTTAACATTATCAGGTTGAGCTTAAACAATGTTTTATCAAAATGTAAAGTATTAGTATTGTAAAGATCACCCTGGTGATTTTTATAGGTACCATCATGAACAGTAAAGCCTCTTTGATGCATTCAGAGCTTCAGAAAATTAACAGTAAAAAAAAATTAAAGTAAAAAAAATGCCATAATTACACCTTTCTTACTGTCTTTTAAATTTTTATGCATATATACGTACTGCATGACTTCATATTTAGTAAATATTTCACTTACAAGGAAAAGGATCAAACCTCCTCCTATGATGATGATAGAAGGTAGAAATTTATCCATCTCATTTGATCTGCTCATCTCAAGAATCTTCACAGCTGGCAGAAAAATGATAGGACTAAATTAAATGAGGAGAAGTGTACATGGGTAATAGTTACTTCCCTGTTTAGTGAAAGAGATGCATAATGTGACAACATTGATTATTTATGCAGATCAGAATAACACAAGTCAACAAAAGACTTGAACTAGTTTACAGTGCTTTATTATATACAATTATAAAGCGCTTCTAAAATTCTCTGTGCAAGTTGGTCTGAAATACTATGTCGGCCTGCGACACTCTTTCCATATACATGGTCAAATAACATGGACTTTGGACTTAAGAAGATTGTGGCCGGCATACTGTACTATTTTGTGTAGGAAAGAAAATAATTATGGTAAATTAAAAGAAAAAAAGTAATGTTCTTGACAAATTAACGAAGCGACAGTATGTTATGTTATTGCGACTATTGTGAGCTATAAAGCACGTACTGCAGGTTCGCGTGACTTCCATTTGGTATAAAGCCAAGTAAATGCACGTAGAAACCGAATAAATTTTAGCGATTCTCATGAAATAAAAATGAACAGGTTTTGATTAAAGGTCGTTAGACACCTTATTTTTGGTATCTCTCAAAATGCAATCACACGAAAGTGAGTACAGGAATCCGATTTCCGTATTAAAATAAACAAAAACAACCACTTTTTACTAATTAAGATTAGTAAAGTGGCGCCTCTAAAATCTAAAATGAAAACACACTTTGCAGTCGCAATTTGGTTCAAACAATGTGCCATAAAAAGGAGTATTGTTTTTTGTACTTTTTGGAATGATTGTAACGTTTCTTTGTTAAGTGACTGAAAACCAACTACTCGCTATTCGACCTATTCTATCAAAATGTATCAAACTTCGCATGACGATAAGCAAATGAGCGTGCTAATTTAGAAAATTAAGTGGCGCCGGTTGGGAAACAGTTTGACATTCTGAGGTGCCATACTGTAGACAAACATCATAATTAGCTGTACTATAGACCAAATAGGCTTTCGTAAAGCCAATGGAAGATATGTTCTTAACGGAGTTAACGGTACTTTCAACGGTAGGAAACCAACTGAAATACCAAACTGGCCTTTGAAGATTTCCTCCTTCGATCCAAGAGTCGCTGCCCGGGAGTCGCTGCAGATCCAGTTCACGAGTTCAAATGGATCGCACAGACGAGAAAGCTCATCTGTGACTCTAATAACACACGCTTTTGAGACTCCTTTTAGGTAACAAAATAGTTCAACGTCGTCAACATTGACAAGTCACTCCAACAGTTTCCAAGAATGTGGCCGACGATCGATTCAAGTCTCGGTTCTAGTCTTTCCAGTGGGATTCCCCTGTCACAGTCTCTCCAACATGGAGCAAAGAAGGTCTCAATGGGGTGATGACTTTTACGGCTAACGGTTAATATTTTTGGCTGTTTCACGGCTAACGGTTAACATTTTTGGCTGTTTTACGGGTAACGGTTAATATTTTTTACGGCTAACGGCTAAAATTTTTCAACATTTACGCCTAACGGCTAATTTTTTTGCCCGTTTTACGGCTAACGGTAGACCCCATTTAGACCCTCTACAAACGAACACTTCTCTTAAACGACCACCTTGTCAAGAACCGTGTACACGCTTTTTTCTTTTCAGTCAAACACTGTTTCAAAAACTCTCCATCTCTCAGTTCCCAGATTTCGGACTGTTGCTTTTGGCAAACACAGTCTGACTTATTTAGTCCCTTTCATTTGGTCCAAACCCGACAAATCTCAGTCGATCATCAAAAAGCACATCAAAAAGGTTAATTTCACAAGCCTGCTGGGCAATACTTGTAAAGACTGTTCTTTTGCTGTATACAATTGATTTTAATGCATGATTCATTGTTTGTCGACGTCTTGTATATTTTTTCAATACTTACACATGTACTTACCATATTTGGGAACTGCTTGCCCCAGTTTTTGCGCTTGTTGGAACAGTCCCGCTTTTGCGGCACATTGTAAAGAAATTGCATTTGGAAAAATGACGTGTCCGCCATGCTCTTAGCAGAGCTGAGGTGGGTATTTCCTGTTGCCGGAGTACATACCTTTTACTAACCGAGTTCGAAGTCCGTACTGTAATTTACGGCCCGAGTTTTTCTTCGCGAATTTATGGCCCAAGCGTGAAGCATCAAACTGATTAGAGGTTACAGTTCCGATCTATTTCGGAATGATTTGGAACCATTAGCAATTGGTGCGAAGCCTTATTAATTCAACTTAAAGAGGAAAAATGTGAAGTTCTTCACGTAACGAGAAAGAAACTACCTATCAGGCACAGGTGTTCTCTAAATGGTAAGGTCTTGGGCTCTGAGGATTATCACAAACGTGTTGGTATTTACATATCTGAGTCATTAAGCAAGATCTGTCCCAAGACTAGGCGTGTTATGGGATTGATAAGAAGATCGTCTGGTTATACGTCACTAACAGCAGTTGGAACAACTTTTAAAGTAATAGAATATTGCTCTCCAGTTTGGAATCCTTACTTGATCAAGCATGTCAACATGATTGAAACCATACAACGAATATCATCTCATATGCGGACCGGATCAATCCTACGAGGGTAGACTAAAAAGACTGAAATGGATATCACTAGAAAAGTGCCAACACATAAAAAGTATTTATGTTTTGTCCAAATGTATAAGATCATTTTTCGGACCATGTGACTGTAGTAAGTGTTTTGATTACAGTAAGAAATCCAAATCTAGATCAAATCACAAATTCAAACTTAGAGCCAAACATGCTAGAACCAATTATTTCAAATTTCGCTTTTTGAATAGATATATTACGGACTGGAACTCGCCACCATCTGACTTATTCCACACTATCTCTGTACGATATTTTAAGCGGAAACTTTGAAATTGCCTTACATCCTATTGAGTGATAGTAATTTTCACTCAGTGTTGTATATATTTACACAGGTTTCTTACCTGTGCTTATAAGTACGCTATTATTATTATCCATTTGTACGTACTAGTTTTTTAACATATGTGATATGTGTCCTTAATTGGTTTTACATTTCCATATTTTATAATGTCATTTATGTTTTGTCAACCCAGTATAGATGATGGATTCAACTTTGTTTTATGTGGGAATTTAGTTTCCCCCTGTTCTTATTCTCCCAGATGTATATTAATTCATTGTTATGGCGTAAATTTATTTTCTTGTACATCTATTGTATGTTATTCATTATGGAAAACATTGTTAATCCAATAAACCAATGATGCCAGCTTTATCGCAAACTGACATAGCCAAAGGAGAAGGTGGGCTTATCGCTTGCTTTTCTACAGCCCTGCCCTCTAAGAACTGAAACTGCCAAAAGCCTACAAGACGCTGGAAGCTGTAGCGGCTGAAAGGAGAGGATTACTGTTATAACATAGCTTTAGGAAAGCGCGCGCTATGATTGGCTTATACGCGTCATAATTTGCCCATGGGTTGCATGGTGACGTCACATTGTAAAGTCTTCTGTTATAAAAGAAATGGTAAACGCAGCAGCCGTGTAACCATCTAGTTATGGACGCACTTGGGAGGTTTGCTAAGCAGTCAAAAAAGCTAGAGATGCTCTCAGCTGCTAGTCGAGCATGTCTTTTTCTTGTGCTTAGCAACATCTTGCGTGCGTCCATAACTCGATGGTTGTACGCTGCACGTTTACCACCTCTTCATTCTTAACGCGTTATTGGCCGCCTAGAAAATGAACAATGATCCCAGTTGATCAAAATATCAGCAAAAAGTTGAGGACAAAAGGAATATTTGTCTATGGGTGTGTCTTCAAAATCAGTGCATTGTCTTAGCGGAGCTCCACAGCGGCTCGAAGAGCCGCAGAGCGGAGCCCCATAACTACCGTGCGAGGATAGAAATTGAGAAAACCACGCGTTTGAGTTTCCATGGTCATCGTGGCTAGCGGCATGGTTCGCGGGTGCGTGCGCCTAGCGACGACGACGACGACGACGATGTTGCCCCAACATGGCGGCCATAGTCATCCGGGATATTTAGAAGGTCTTAAGCCGAAACGAGGCTTTGTTTTTCGCGCGCTTTTCGCGGCTTGGCGCGGCTACACAACCTACAGCCAGCAGTCTACAGCAGTCTACAATGTTTTGCTGAAGAAACGGATTATTCATAGCGGTTTTGGAGGAAAAAGTTTCTTCCTACAAGTTTTCAAGCGTTTTTGGAGGGACATAAGCATAAGGCTGAGTTCTTTCTACAAGTTTTCAAGCATTTTTGGAGGGACTGTGTGAGGAGCTCCGCTTTTAGGTTTGCCTAAATCTATTTAATATTTTATGGAATATGGACCGCCTTATTTCTGATCGAGGCGACGGGAAGGTGCTTAGAGAACTGAAACAATTATGTAACTTGATGTGCCTAATCACTAAGCCTATCAGAGTTACAACGCACTCCCAAATGCTCTTGGACGTGTTGTTCACTAACACTCCAGAGTTGTTTACAAGATGCGGAGTGTATAACCCCGAAATAAACGACCACTATATGATCTATAGAGAAATGACAGATAAACGGTTTGTAAGCACATACCAGCCCAAGACCCCAACATTCAGGCAAACTAAGAATACTGACTTAATTAATGCACCTTGGCATGTTGATGACATCTTTACCTGTGTAGACGACAAATACTATTATTGGAGAGGATAATTTGAAAATGTTGCTAATCAGCACGTGCCAGTCTAACGGGAAAAAGTAAAGGAATAGGATAGACCATCGAAATTAAATAACTCGTTTAAACCTTTTATCAATAACAAGGGCAAAGAATCGGCAACCGTATACCTTAGAACGGAGGGTGACAATGCCTTAAAGGATCAAACGGAATTGGCAGCTGAGATACTCGACAGTTACATCACTAATGAGGCACTAAGTATTGGCGGAGACTACGTATCTCACGGAAGAGGACATCAGTGACCACAGCAGCGTTAAGACCATACGATAAACCCTGAAAAATCCAATTTTGAATTTAAGCTCTTCACATTGGCTGAAGTAGAGCAGGTACTGGCAAAGATGAATCCAAAGAAGTCCAATGGATGGGACACAGGACTCCCACCAAAATTAATTTGGTTCAATGGACGGCAGTATCGTTAACCAGTCTCTATAACGACTGTATACAGAGCAGAGTACCTGGCCTAGTGCATGGAAGAAGGGTGACTGGACACCCGTATTTAAGAAGGGAGACCGTCAGGAGGCTAGAAATTATCGCTCTATCACCTTCCTCATAGCTGGCGATAATTAAAATATTTGAACTCTTGCTGAGTAATCAGGTGACAAGTCATTATGATGAAACCCTTTATTGCAGAATGACAGCCTACCGAAAAAGACATAGCTGCGAAACAACTTTGCTTATGCTGATCGAGGACTGGAAACAGGCCGTTGATGGTAAGCAACTGGTATCAGTGTTATCGACAGATATGACATAGGCCTTTGGTTCTCTCAGCCTGATTCCCTAACGGTAAACAAAGTGGACACTTACGGATTTGTTGGGCGATCACTTAACCTTATGCGATCATTTTTTGACAACAGACTAAACAGAGCAAAACTTAAATGTGTGACGCTACTAGTGATTGTACGAAGATGGAATGGAGATTCCCCTTATTATGGAACATTTATCAAAACGATATGTCTGCTCATGCCCGCGTTAAAGACGCAAACTAAATGTACGTCAAGCTCTTGCCACTGAACTCCGGATACCACACCCAAGTAATCGGGCTCCAGCTACTGATGTACGATGCCACCCCGAAGCAAACCTGCTCTTACAACTGAGCTAGAAGCTACAGCGAATAATTGGGCTCTAGCTACTGAGCTACGTTGGCGCAGCGAAGCTGATCGGGCTCAAACTACGTACTGAGTTACAATTACTTCTTACTGAATTCCGATGCGCACACCGAAGATTTCCGACTTCAATTTTGTCGACGAAGCTAAACCGAGGTTAATCGAGTTCTACCTACTGAGTTACGATGCCACACCGACGTCCTTCGGGCTCTTGCTAGTCCCATACTATGGGGAGAAAGCCCGGGGGCGGGGGGGGGGGAGAAAGCCACTCAAACTCTAACTACAGCACTATCATGGCAAGCAAATTTAACGTTCCTTTCCTGTGGCACGTTTTGTTTTTCCTCAAACTGTGCCTCTACTTTTTTTGGAATTTACACGGTAACTATGCAGTGGAAGCGTTCTATATAAAGTCGCATGATAGCTATCTACATTTCTAGTGACTTCATCTTTTGGCCGTGAAAAAGATAACATTATGTGTATAACACAACTGGCGTGATGACTCCTGGAGATGTTTTTTCTCTCCTTACTCTTGCACCTTAGAAGCCTACAAAGTTTCTATAACATTGATCTTTTCGTTTTTAGAAACGAAGAAGAAAGTGCCTTCTTTAGCCACTTTACGACCAGAGATAAGTTCGCGGTACGACGTCATATATGAGTTCATTCTAAGTGGCTTTTCCCATGCATGACGTGTATCATGAAGTCATTTCAAATGACGTCATCCTTCCCAGCCATATCCTCTTCTGAAACAAACGCGTTTTTCCTACGGTTATCGTCGTCTTGTGTTGTATACTGCGCTTCCACCTTGTTTCTGTTCATAAACAGGCGTGCAATACGGTACTTGACAAACAGCACAGACAGGGCGATAACTGCGATTAAAGCAAATCCACCGGCAGCCGCCACTCCACCAATCAAAGCAGCCTGTTTGCCATTTTGACCAGAAGCTAAAAGTAAAAATAGCCGGTAAGAAGTTCTCTTAACCGACAGTCAGTAAATAAAGTTCTCTTGATATAACCACTGCCTCACAAACCAGGTTTGAACCCAAAGACACTTAAACATGTTATTTGCGCGCCGAGTTCAAAGGAGGACTTGACGGTAAGTGGTCACAGCGAACACTTCGGGAGTTACGATAAAAGGAGAGAAAGAAAATGACATTGGGCTCTGAGGCTTGAATTAATAAATCAACTTCATAACGCTTTTTCGCGCAATACTGTTTAACACTTTTGCTAACGCGAGATCAAACTATAACTTCTTCCTACAATACGAAAACACTTTTAATCAAACAGACCAGGAAAATTGAACAATTTCTCAACTTGAGGATTCTGACTTGACCTGACATTGAATTCTCAGAAATTGCATTTCAAAGAAGGTGCACCTGCTTTGGTCATGAGAATTGCTGCTTACATCAGTGTGGGAATGAATGGGTTAAAATTGCATTGGTTGTTCAATTATAATTGTTTGTTATTTCGTTGCACTCATGCATCAGATGTATTTGTTCATTGAAACACCATCTGCATGTTCGTAACTTGGCAAGACCTTAAGCGGCCTATAGCTCCCGGTAGACTGCTTTAAATCTTCTTTTCTTTTATTTAATGACGGTAGAATTGAAGTTGGGTTTTACTACATAGCCGTGTGTACATCGCTTGATGTAAACGCGGGTAGAAAGCAAATCTGTGTGGGTGTTTTATCAATGTTATTTTACGACAGAAGTTAATGGAAACAGCAAGATAGTACATGTAAATGAGAGTTTGTAATCTAATGCATTAC
The DNA here is from genome assembly GCA_949710005.1 of Ricordea florida. Taxonomy (NCBI): domain Eukaryota; kingdom Metazoa; phylum Cnidaria; class Anthozoa; order Corallimorpharia; family Ricordeidae; genus Ricordea; species Ricordea florida. The sequence goes on along the minus strand of OX453281.1, from coordinate 1,524,201 downwards.
CTCCCGAGTTCCCTTCCTCAGCGTCTTGTTCGTCATTGTTGTTGATTATCAGCGGACCTGCGGTGACATCGTATCTGCTGGTCGTATCTTGGTATTCATGTTCAGGTTGCTCTAGTTCTCTTTTCTTTCTCCTGCTGCTGACCGGGCACTGTTGACTGCAACTGCATGTCAAAAAAATCACTTAATAAATATAAATTATTTACCGAAAGCTTTACAATATTTGCACATACTTATTCAATTCAGTTTAGGACTTATCGTAATCGTAATCTACTGACAATTTTCCGCTGTATCGTTGTACACTGTATTGATCTATGTATCTGTATGACCGTCCTCCGTCCATTCTTCCACCTGCTCATTAGTTTCCCCTTGTTCTTCTCCACCCCCCCCCCCCGCCCTTCATCCTTCTTTCCTTTCTTCTTTGTTTTATGCTTTTCATATTTTTTCTTTTTACTAATCTACTGGCTTTCTATGAAACCCGTGGATAGAATGCTTTCATGTTTGTAGGTCCGTCCGTAACTAACAATAGAACCTTTAGGCAAATAATCGGAATTTCGAATTTCGGATGCTCCGACTTCGTTTTCTCCGATTCAATTCGCCTGGCTCGGATTTCTTTATCTATCCTGTGGCCTACATAGCAGGCATTCCACATTCTTTTCCTCTTTGCTCATAGGTTTGGTTCTCTCTCCTTCTTAGGACAGCAGAGTTCGAAACGTCTCCATTGCTAGCGGGGCTTCCCGTAGATACATGCAGTCCTTTACTCCTTTTTTTTTTCTTTTTTTTTTCCTTTTCCCTCCTTTCCTTATGATCCATGTCTTCGTCCATTCCTTCATCCGTCAGTACATCCTTCCATCTACCCCTTCCCTTCCATGACGTCTTTTATTTGACTTTCCCTTTGTTCATCGGCCATCACTCGGTCTTCTCGTTCTCACTTTACTCACCTTGAATCAGATGAAGATCTGTGACAAGCCACCAGCTCACAATGAATATAAACAATGTCGTAATCATTGTAGAAACGAAAAGCCTGTATTTTGATTTGCTGTCTGTCGCTGCTTGAATTGTAGTAATACTCCATCGTATCATCCAGTGGACACCTAGAGCACAGAACGTGTAGACGAGTTAGCGCATGCACAAATTTAATTACGGATCATTTTTAATAGAAGTTGATATATCTGTTTCTTCATGATCCAAAACAATTCATTCTTTGTCAAATAGTAATCATGCTATTTTTAAGCTATACTAAGTTTGACAAATAATCGACCAATTCAGCAGTTGAAGGTCTTTTTGATAGAACTGCACATTTAATAATGATAATAATGATAATTAATTTATACAGAGGTGTAGCTACCTGTACCCACGGACGCACGTGCGTCCGGAAAAATGCCGCAAAAAGAAAAAAAAGGGATAATTGAATAAAACAAAATAAAGAAAACGAGTTATAGAAAGAAAACAAAAGAGTTACGAAAAATGTGCGTCCATCTGAAAAACGTCTTGCTACGCCACTGATATATTAGTCACTGCAATAAGATAGTTTTCAGTAACAATTACAATAAAAAAGATATAAATACATACAAACAATCCTTGCAATATTATAAAAAAACTAAATATAAAGGCTTCTATAAAACTATAAAATTGTCCCAAGCGCAACTCTTAAAAGCAGCCTTAAATTTAATCACAAGAAACTGGATAAATCAAACGAGTTGATTAAGTAAGTTATACCACCGTAAGGTAAAAGGGAGGTGCTGACGTTTCGAGCTGACGTTTCCAACGAAGTGCTAACGCTCGAAACGTCAGCACCTCCCTTTTACCTTACGGTGGTATAACTTACTTAATCAACTCGTTTGATTTATCCAGTTTCTTGTGTTTCAATTTCCCACCGACGCAGCACCAGTTTCTTTAGAAACTATCCCAACAATACTCAAATTTAATCAAACTTTTCATATCTGTCCGAGATAATTCATGCCTCCAAAAGTGAGTGCCTCTGTATACAAATGACTACTGACTGGTAGCTGTTCTGAATAATGGTACATCCAACTTGTTTGTGTCTAGTATTGAGAGAGTGGACATCAGCTCTGATAATGAAACTGCTGCGCAGATATGCTGGTGCCAATCCGTGCAAACATTTAAATTCCGTTATAGCGTCTCTAACTTCATGATCAAGTTGCCGAGCAACTGGCAACCAATAAAGTTGCTAAAATATGGGGGTGATGTGGTCGAAATTTCTTGTCCCAGTGGCAACCCTAACCACAAAATTTTGCACTTTCTGAAGTCGAGTAGTGTTTTTTGTTTTTCTTTGTTGTAATAGACCAAACTGGCGAACAGTAAAACATTTTTGCGGAAAATCAGAGAATTTATAGTGGTTATTATCGTTGATTTATCGAGCAGATGTTTTACCCGATTTATTTGACACATTTACCTACCCATTTTCTATGATGATATACACCGGAGAGGAGTCTATTGACGTGCCCCGTGCAGCGAAACACTTTTCTGCTTTAGCAACAATATCAGCGGTGCTTGACTCGACGCTGTACATTATATACAGATAGTCATCAAGGTCAACACTGATTGGATAGTCGTAATCAGAATAAGGCGTGGTAAAGAATTCCGTCCTGTAAAAGTCTATTGCGAACGTCAAAGTCCCAAATGCCGTCTCTACAAAGACAAAATATGTGATCATTATCATCTCTTTTCCCTTCAAGGTACGTTTGTTGTTGATGCTACAACAGTGATTGAAATCAGCGTTGCCTGTTTAATGCCCGATTTAACTGACAGCTGATTGATGTAACTGCCCAATTACAGGTTATTTACTTTTAAATCAGTTGATTACATAAGTGGAAAATACGTTAGCGTTTGTGTTAGTCCTTATCTGTGGAAACTGCAGTAGTTATGACTACATAAGAAATCGCTCAACTTTGCCTTTTAGTTATCTAGTGACAGTATGGACACCTGCCCGATCTGTGGAGGGTTTGGTATTCCATGGAGAAATATTGCAAATGCTCATAAATTACCGACTAGTAATTGCTCTTAGTGACGTAAAACAACAATACTAACACCAATTTGTAAATAGTATCCTTTATAATGGTCACCCATGGATATCAATATGAATTGACAGCTGCCACAATGAGAACTCCACTGACCAGCCTCATGACACGACCGTATTAGCGACAAGAGTAAGTGTGACCAGTCCTGTGTATTTCTATATAAAGATTATCGCCAAACACATTCTTTTGCCCAGCAGTTTGGCTCCTCTTTTGAAAGCTAACGAGCTGTATTTTGCTAAAGCGCTTCTGCTTTACCGTTGCTGTATGACTCTAACTTTTTCTCCATGGAGAAAAACGGATCACCATACCATTTTTTTTCTTCAAAACCGGCTGCTGTACGTTAATTCTTGTGGCGCTATTTATTTGTTTGTTGTTCTGTTTGCTGTTCGTTTTCAGTCAAGAATAATATATTAAAATAATTTTGGAGTCTCGGCCTCTTTATATTAAGAAATAAAAAAAAAAACAAGTATTAACTATAAAGCTTCGCAAATGATACGTGAACTAACCTTCTCTAACCACAGTTCTTCTTGCTGGTACGAAGTTAAGTGTGACAAGCGTTTTTCGTGAGTATTGGCATTTAAAAGGTAGCCTGAAGTTATGTGATCGTGTGATACCAAGATTTCCAATATTCACTGCGCTGGCGATAAAGACTTCGTTCAAGAAGATCAAAGAATCGTTTGTCTCATTTTTCTTTGTTCCACAGCCGTTAAATGAAGTACTTAATATGAAGTGGGTGCCGTTGTCTTGCGCTGTGCATGAGTCGTTAAGCAAGTGCACCAGACTTGTGTTACTAACACTGAATGCAATCTTCTCTAAGACCACTGTCATGTTGTCGTCGCCGCATACTACGCCGACTCCTTGTTCTGAAAAAAAAAAACATGTAAAAAGGTGGCTTTTACGGACCGTTCATATATTATGGGTCAGAGGAGGCTGGAGTAAAATTAGGTGGGGGGGCATCGCAAAAAAATTTCAACAAATGTGGGGGGTTACCAAAATTGTTTCCTCTGATAAGGGGGCGGGGTTGAAAAGACATGGAAGTTGTTTCTAAAGGTGCATTCGTTTTTTTTTTCCCAATTAATAAGTTTGTTGGAAAGTTGAAGGTAGGGAAAGGGGGAGGGCTCGGAAACATATGTTAAGAAAATTGGGGAAACTTTAAAAGATTAAAGTCCAGGGGACATGGAAGTTTTCTTTTAATATTGCTTAATTTTCTCCAGCTGGTTTACAATACGTCCGTTCTTACAGTGCCTATCAACGATATTGCTTCAAATTTATTTGGAACTTTAAGCCAGACAAGGTAAAACGTCACCCGATCATAGGTCCTGTGAATAATGGTGGTCTAAATATGGTTGACTTCAACATGGTGGTTAAGTCTCTTAAAGCAGCGTGGGTTAAACGATTATATGAAGCAGATGGTAGTAAATGGTGCTCTCTCTTCTCCTCGGTTGCATCTCAATATGGGGGCCGAGTAATCTTCGATTGTAATTTTGATACACGCGATTTAAATTTGGCTTCACACGTGCCAAAGTTTTACAGAGATATATTGACTGTTTGGCAGGAGCTGCACTCTAAGACCCCTTCCACAGTTTAGGACTAACAGGGCTCCAACTCCGTGTACCGGCACAGATGACGTAAAACAAAGCCAGACAATAACAAAGATGTTACTGAATAATTTACACACAATGATGAAACAATGCGCTACGTCATCTGTGCCGGTACATTGAGTAGGAGCCACTAACAGAATGAAACTATTTGGAACAACCGTTTTTTAAGAATAGACGGGAAACCAGTGTTTTACTCGTCATGGTATAAAAAGGGTCATTAAAATTCACCATCTTTTAAACGAAAGCAGAAACTTTTTATTAAGCTAAGATCCGAGTTTCAACAAAATATGGTATGTCACTGGACTTCATAACGTATAATGTCTCCTTTCCGCGATCCCTGATGCATGGAAAGGGTCACTTTTTAATTTACAAGAAACTCACCAACAGTGACGAACACAATCTCACTTCTGTGAATGTCACTGCCAAAATTGCTCGTAAAATGCTTGGGCTGGAAATGCGTAACCCCACAAACGTAGAAATAAAACTAGTTGACCAAAATCTCCCGGTTAAAGCTGTCTATGAATTACCCTTCAAGATCACAATGGGAAATATACTCAGATGTTTTCAATATAAGGATATACATAACATTCTACCCACTAAAAACAAAGTCTACAAAATGAAGTTGAAAGCATCTCCGGGCTGTGATCATTGTAGCCACCCCTACGAAAATTTACTTCACCTCCTATATGAATGCCCCAGAACTCAAACTGTTTGGTAAATGGTAATCGCCTGGGGTGGGACGAAAAGCGATCGGAAAATGTCGCTTTAAATACCGCAGATATTTCATATGGTTATAAACCAGAATCAAATCTTTTTCAAGCCCTTAACCATTTCGTTATTATTGCAAAATACCACATTTACCTTTCGTGGTTAAACAAAGCCTCTCCCAGCTTTGACATTTTCAGCTTGTTACTCAATGAAAAGATCTTTTGTGAACGTACAATTGCTTGTCAAAATAGTACACTGACGAAATTCAGAGCAAAATCGACATCACTGTGTGTATTATCTGCCCCAAATATCTTTGTCTCAGAGGATGTGCCACTTCCATTTCTTTCTTCTTCGTCTTTCATTTTTATTTACGTATTGTTAGTTTTAATTTGTTTTTTTTTCAAATGTATCGAAAAGTTAAAAAAATGCTAGGTATTAGGCATTGTAAAATAGTCAAAATGGCTGTGTGAGCATTGTAGTGTACTGACCGAAAAAAAATGTAAAAATCTTATAGATACTGTAAACAATGTAGAGTAACTGTGTTTGTATTTCAAGCTGTATGCGTCGATGTATTGTAATGTTAGTTGCGTAAGTATTAGTAGTGCAAGTTATGTAACTGGCTTCACTGTATGCAAATGAAAGTTTATTATATTTAAAAAATAGAAAAATGTAGGTTATCTCATTGCCTTACATGTTAATGCCTGAAAACCCCAGTGTTAACCAGCTCTGGAAGATAAGCAACACTGTTTACGCACAGAATAACTGCTGCATGAGACACTGATCTATAGTGCCACAACTGGTTAACACTGAGTTTGTCGGGTATTGCTAGGTAACATGTCCAAATGCCTCGCCTTAGTTTGAGATAATCCTTATTGTATACGTGTCACCAAATGTTTCACCTTATTTTGAAGTATCCTTCCCAGTCATAACCCTTTTCTAAATGAGATAACTCACCAAGGCAAGTCCTGTTGTCAGCTCCCATTACGGTGCCTTCTGCACATGTGCAGTAGAACGATCCTAAGTCATTAATGCAATTGTGGCTGCATCCACCGTTGTATATCAGGCATTCGTTTATATCTGTTTTGAGAATTAACAAATGGCTCATTATTTTGAATCATACGAACATGACAAAAACGAAATAATATAGTGCGAAATAATTCAGTTAACTTCTCCAATAATGTTGAAAGACTAAACTAATTTTCACAAAGCATTCTCATCTTTAGGTAACCTTTTGAACAACCTCAGATCGGAACAATTGATAATTTCAGGAACATAGCAGTATGATATACAGCACCACAAAGGGCTAAAATTCGAGAGGATTTTTCGAGTAGAAATGAAGTGAAACGCGTCTTCTAGCTTTTTGAGTTTCGGCGTGTATCTTAGAGCGATGCAGTGTCTTTTTGTGTCCAGAACAGTCAAATGTGGCGGGTAGTATGAATGATAACGTTAACTGTAGTCAAACTCCTTTTCTGGGAAAACCGAAGCGTTTTGTCTTGCTGAGTAAAAAGGCCATTTGGAGTCAATACCTAGAGCAATCGTGAAATTAAAACATATTTAATTTGATGGTTTGAAGAGGGTTAATAGCAACTTAACCTTGGCATGTCTTGCCATCTGATTGCAGCTGGAACCCAGCTTTACATGAACACATGAAGCTGCCAGGGGTATTGGTACAGAAGTGTGAACAGTCAGCGGGCAGGTGCAACTCGAAGTCATTAATGGGTGGTGGTACACTGATGGATGAGGAAACATACGCCGGGGAGCTTGAAGAAATTGTAGGCGAGATGACAAGTTCTGTAACGGATAAAGATGAAAACAGTAAACACTCTGTCCGTTTCTCTGGGGATTGATCGTCTTACCCACAAATCCCAAATAGGATATGCGGAATTTACGAAACCATTGAGTAGTATGAGACATTATGACAGCGGTTCGATGGCCGCATTGTTCTCAAGAGCAAAGGAATGTAAATTACCATATTCTTAAAGAAAAAAAAATATAAAATTTCAAATGAAAAGGGGATCAGACGTGTAGAATATTCATTAGGGGCGTAGTTAGATCATTCGTCATGATAATGTTATTAATATTGATATTAATACCATAGAAGACACAGATTTTATCTTCTGTCTGTGGTATTTAACCAGCTATTTAATTATTTTCTCTTAGTGTCGTGCAGTTGTCTCTGCATAATCTAAGCCTAGTAGCCTCCAAAACAACCAAGGTAAATTCATGCACTATATGCGTGAAGTAATGCCAGGAGCCCATTACCCAGAGCGTGCAACTTCCATACTGGGTCTGTGAAACGGCGTTTTCTCAAGTAAGGTTATTTTTAGATCGTCTCTCCCGCGAATTGGTTTGGTAGAGCCAATCATAAGCTAGTGCATGATTGATATGAAGCATGATAATCGCCTGTAGCGACAACGAACGTAGCCGACAACACGAGTCTTCATCGGAGTGTTCTGACAGCATTTCTGACGATAGTCAAGGTATTTACACAGAGAGTAGTAGCTCCGATGAGATACCTGAGACAGCGGAAACAACTGTTTTTCGCGGGAGAGGCCGCTCTAATTGCGGGCCCAAGAGAGGCCCGCAACCCTAATCTTGACAGTGACCAGCGGATTGCGTTTGACGCGTGCGCGCCACGTTAATAACAGGCAAGCACAAAGCGGAAGTTCAAAATTTTGTCCTTCCACTAAGAACGATCGGAATGTAAATAATGTGTCAATCACGACAGTTTGTCGTAACACCGGAAGAGAAAAATCCGTTCTCCAAGAACGACAAGAATGCGAAAAATGAGTCAATCTCAACAGTTTGTCACATAAAATAGAGGCATGGAAGATTGCAAACGTTACGTTTTGGAGAAGTTGTTTTATAGGTGTTGCTTTTGAGACGATTTGCTGTGATTGTGAAGGTTTTTTACGATCTATTTTTAAAAATTCATATTGCCGTGAAGATAAGGTGAGTTGCGTTATATTTTATACTGTTCAGTTTTTGGACGGTTAATTTTTCTGGTAAACCACTTTCACTTTTTGAAGGAGCTGTTTGACATGTTTCGATTTACGGAGCTGATCTACTACAACTCAATGCAAACTTCCCAACTGAAAACGTCCACACGAATGTACATTTTGTAATCTAAAATTATACACTCTCGTTCCAGTACCTTCCCTATTGATGCTATTGATGAAAGCTGAACAAATATGAAAACATCTCTTCAAAATCGATAAATAAACAAATCCTTTATCGCGTTTGTGCTATTATTTTCTTACCTTGTCTATTTCACAGCTCGTTTTTGTTTATTAAAAAAAACATGTCTCACTTACACGGGTATTGAACTTGAAAATAAATGAATTTAAACGTGAAAAAGCAGACTTCAAAAGCACACAAAAAGTGATGCCGACATGTTCATTTCATGGCTCCGCATAATTAAAGCGCGACAAGGAAAGGTGATTGTCGGCACGCGTGTAAACAAACATTCGCAGCACAAAATTTTACAATACCGGAATATTCGACGCATCAGTGAAATATTCTTAGCTAGCACTGCCTTGAGTTAAAGAGTATATTCCCGTTTCAAGCGATTTCTTAGACTCAGTAGGTCCTGAGATATCGATTTTTTTGAGGACAGATTTTACAAGCGCCATTGTTCTCAATGAAATATCGAAAACAATGGTTGTGAAAACTTACTAATTGCATGCAAAAGGTACCATGTCAACAAAGACAATGGATAAAGTTTTTACTAGATTCAAAACGTTATAAAAAGGTAACTGACAACAATTTACAATCTCCGATCATTTACGATAAGTGTAACCACGTGCAGTTTTGAGTCAATATGCCCGGGAAAGACGAGCACGTCAGAGTTTCAAGATGATTTTGAAAGTCGCTTTTCGCTAGTTTATTTTAAAATTACAGTTGTTTTGGGGTGCGGGTTATCTGCCAGTGCGGGTTATCTGTTGAAATTTTTTTCTCGCTATTGGAAAAATCGATTGATGCGGGTAATCTGCCGCGCGGGTAAACGGCCGGAAATTACGGTAAGTGCATTTAGGCCCGCACTTTCTAACCTGTGGTTACCACTAGTATATAACCTTAATGTGAAAACGCCGTTGCATGAACCTATAGCAGTTGCACGCTCCGGGTAATGAGCTCCTGGTAATGCTTATTGTAAGGTGTCCCCCAGGACCTCATTATTTCTGCCTTTCAATGCAGGGCTTAAATCGGAGACGACTCTTTCGAGTGAATGAGGAGGTTAGCATGTACTACAGTACACTACTACTAAGTCGACGCAGCCGTTTTCAATTGACTCATAAACAAAACCAAAGTAATTACTCTGACCAATCACAGCAAATGCTACAAGACCGTAAACCAATCAGAAATAAAGTCTTGATCATGTCGTCAGCATGGTAAAGCGCGTGCGCAATTGTCACGATTTATTATTATATTTAGCATTATCTTAAGGTGGTACCGGAGGCTAATTTCAACATTTTTAGCACATATTTACATACATAAAATCTGTAGAAATAATTGTTCAATCGCAATCGTATCTTCACAGGTGAATCTTTTATTTGTGCTGATTTTCTCAAAAATAGTTTTATTCCAAAAGAATGAAAAGAATTTCTGTAATATGATCTTCTTATGGGTGTGGTCGAAACCTTTACATTTTACTTTTTTCGATATAACTCAAAGAGAATTCCTTGGACTTCAATAAGCTTTGGTAAATTTATTTGTATCACTTAAAGCAAGAATTATGTGGGAGTACGTCAAAGAATAAGAAATAGAATAAAAGATATGTCAAGAAATATTGTTTCGCAACTTTCAAAAATGTTTCATCCTGCCACGGGCCTTATATTTGTAGGCATTTGACGTATTCCCACATAATAGTTCGTTCACGTATATATTCGATCTCTGCGAAGTTTCGTGTCTTTCCAGTAAAACTACAAAAAATAATATAATTTCAAAAACTACCACCTTTAAAATAACATGTCTTTTTTGGCCAAAAATCGAGCTTAAACTGAAGAAAACGGGCTCAAAAGTTCACATTAGCTTCTTTTCGATGGCAGCCATATTGTTTTGACGTCTACAATAAAAGTTAACAGCGGTAAATCGCTTGAAATGGCCCTATTTTGGGCCCTCCAGCCTTTTACGGGGAGCTATTTTTCGCGCGAAACCAATCAGGCGCAAGGCATTATAAACAATGACACCTCTGCATAGCAACGGCACCCCAACAGTCAGCGTTGACAGGTTGAAATTAGACAAAACGCAGTCATTTCGAGGGAACGAACGGGACGCGAGCAGAGATTACAAGAACAGCGATAAATGCCTCCAAAAAAGCATTCCAACGCGACTAAGGAAAAGTCTGCGCGTGCTAACGAAGCTCGAGGTTCGGGATCACACTCAAGAATTGTCCTTGATTTTGAAAAGTTGCGACAAGCTGGTTGGAAAGTAATCGAAGACAAAAGAAAATTGAAGTCATCGTCAACAGGACTGAAAGTTTTCTACAGATATACAAACCCTGCTGGAAAGTCGGTCAAAAGCAGCAAAGAGGTCGAGAGACAGCTTAAAGCAGAAGGGAATTTCGACGCATTTGTGTGTGAGTCAGTACGACATTGTGATGAGCGTATCGAGCGTGATCCAAAAGCGAAGACGTCGGATGCTTTGTCCTCAGATGATGACACCGACTACGAACCGCCAGAGAAGCGAAGTGTTCAAGCAATCAAGGACGAATGGTGAGCTTTTATCTTATAGTATTTCTATCAGTAGCTTACAGTAAGTCATCTGAATTTTATTAAAAAAAATCCTGATTTCCGTTGTTGGCGGCATTAGTTGTGATTATTTGAAGTGTTATTTTTTGTTCTTGTCAAGCTATCACATGTATTCATTTGTGGGTAATTTTTCCTGATAAGTTTCTGTGAATATTGAATGCAGTGTATATTCTCACCAGGAGCCAAGAATTCATACTGTATTCGGCTCCTGGTCTCGTGTATTCCTTTTTGTTTACCATTCGACATGAGATGGCTAATACATGTTTTCTCAAATGAGTGGATCACCTGTTTACAAGAGTTCAAATCTTTTTGTTTTCAGCATCGAAGTTCCAGAAGGACTGTTTGTTGCTACGACCTCAAGCATCGTGAATTTTGTGAGGCAATTCAATCAATTTTTCAAATGTCCATCAAATGAGGGAAGGTGTAAAGGTACGTATCCATTTGTTTGAGTTTATGCCTTTGAAAAAGTCTGATAATAATATTCTTCAAATAAAAACTGCTTTGCCATAAAGGTGCCAAATTCTGCATACATAAGCTTATGTACCTGTGAACTTTAGCTGTAGTTCCCACCTGCTACACCACCATACGAGTAAATTTGTATTTTGGGGCATTGTAAAAGAGTGCCTAAGAATTCCTAGCAAACTAGACAAACTAGAAATATAGTTTTCTGATTGATTGATATATGATACTTAATTTTTTCCCTCTGAAAATAGTTTTTGTTGATTCAATTTCTGTATCCCCTTCATTCGAAATCATTAGTAATGTTATTATTTAATTATTATTGTATATTCTTAGATACATATAACAATGTGAAAAACAATGAACTAAATGTCCCCTTAGGTAACCTAGTGCTTGTGGCAAATGAAAAGAGGGGATTAGGTGGTGCGATGAAATTTCTATTCCGCTGCAATGGATGCTGGACAGCAGAAATAGGCTATCAAAGCAGCCAACTAGCCGCAGAGTCACGCCGTCATCTGGTGTCCTTAGCCCTATCCTTAGCTTTTTTCATAAGTGGGCATAACTATGCCTCTTATAGGAAAACTTTGGGGAAGGGTTTGGGTTCGGGTGTTTTATCTGACAAGCCATTTATAGAAATCATCGACCTTGCTTATCCCCACATCAAGGGCATACTCGACGAAATGTGCGAGAGGGAGAAAGATTATATGAAAGCCCTTCCAGATGGTCAGTTGGGGAGTTGGTCAAGGGGGGTGACAACATGCGATGGGTGCTGGCAAATAAGGGGGCATTTTAGCCAAAACTGTACCTTTATTATAAAGAATTATTTGACGGGGGGTCTCCTCTATTATGGGCACTTGTCAATGCGCGGGGCAGATAATATTTGTAATGAAGAGTTGTGGCAGGGTACTTCAAAGGCTGCAGAGGGACACTTGGCCCAGGTTTTGTGGGGAAAAGCCAAAGAGGAGGGATTAAAAGTGGAAGTCAATTGGCAGGATGCGGATTCATCTTCTGCAAAGGGTTTCAGGTACTCTTTTTCTGATGAACAAGAGTCCAAAATAATGCTGTGTGGGGGTCACGTTGGGAGGGCTCACGGGAAGAAGTTGCAAGAGCTCCAAACAAAGAGTTCTTTTAGCAAGGGATTTATTGACAATCACAAGAAGGATTACCCCGGTATGGAAGAAATGAAGTGTTGTTGTGCTGGGAAAAAGCACACTTATGTTGCGACAAGCAGCAAACCTTCATGTGGATGTATGAGCCCAGGTTTCATCCAGGGTGCAAAGCGGAATCATTACTGTGCAATGGTGCATGCAGGTAAAGACCCCGAAAAATACAGGCAAACAATGCTTTGCTTGGGAAAATATCACGCACGTGACATCCATGAGTGGGAGGGGGGTTCTTGTTCATTCCACCCGGTAAAGAAATGCAGCTGTAAAGGGTGTAAATGTGATGAGGATGGGTTTTATGAGGAACTAAAATGTCCCGGGGAGCAATACCATTCTGCTCATGTTTTAAAATGTGAGTTCCATGCTATGGCTTACGAAATAGAATGTGCAGAGAGGGCTGCTGGTGCAGAGAAGGTGATTGATCCAGGCTTGGGTAAGGGGCACTCGAACCTGCCAGAGTCAACCTTTAGTGTCCTCACTAAGTTTAGGGCTAAGGACATCAACTTGCACCAGAAGCACTACTACGCATCAACTAATCTCGGCTTAATCCAAGCAAACATGACGTGGTGCTTCACAAGGATGGGACCCACTTACCACTGGATTGTGGACCTGTATTCCAGAATGGGCTTGCCAGTGCTCTATGGTGTCCAAGAAAGGGTATGTTTTCTAATTTCTAGAATGTTTTCAAGGAGTGAGCAGTTAAAGTTGTTTACTAGCTAATTTCAATATTCCCTTGCATCTCAAATGTATATAATGTGTGAATTGAGATCAAAACAATTATGAGAATTAGAAGTTTCCATTATTGTTTATTTTTTCCCAATGAAAACTATTAACCTTATTTATCACTTTTATCTGATGCAGTGTACAGTCGATAATGCGGAAAGAATGAGAAGGTTGGAAAACAAGAGGACTGAGGAGGGTAAAAAGAAGCGTGTAAAATCAAAAATTGACAGAACTGAGGAGCAGACACTGAGGTAAAAAATATCATTTTTAGATTTGTAAAGTAAGAAGGGAAAAAAAGAAGAATTGAGGATGGAGGGAATAGTTGACCTGATGAACACTATCACAAATTTGACACAAAGATACACTGTATTTATCATGCATTGTTTATTGTTTTACTTCAGAAAGAAGTATGTAAAGAGCTGCCGTATCAGGCATACTTATGGAGATGATGATGAAGATGACCCCTGCAATGAGGAAGAAGCTGTAATGCTGACAGAAACAGCAATTGCTGATGGAAGTGCACGACCCCCTCCCGTGCTGCAACCAGTTTCTGCCCCAGAAGGAGCAAGTCTTGAAGTAGGAGGAAAGAGCTGTAAGTGGTGTGGTAGCAAAACTCACATGAGAAAAAGCCACAGAGACTGTCCTTTTAATAAAAGAGAATAATGCCAAATAACTGATTAAAATGTATGTTGGCAAAGAGTTTGAAACACTTATTGAATGAAAGTTCCATGTAACATGAACCAAGAAATGAAACAAAATGTGAAGAGGTTTACTTCTAAGATATGTGAAAGTTTACTTCCTAAGGATATGAAGAGATTTCTTTGTGACCTGTAGTTGGTTTCTGTTTGAAGTTTGAGTAGTCTAGTGTTATTAGGGTTCTGCTCTTGTTCATTGCTATTACCTCAGAATTCTAAAGTTTATTGAACAATTATAAAACAGGAAATAATTGAGTATAAACAAATATTAATGTCTTGCAGCACAAAATTTGTGTAGTACTTCATACATTTGTGCAATGGAAAAGTGAGGTCCAATTACATTTTGTCTTTTCTTAGCTGATAATTGACATAGCCTTAGTTACCACATATCAACAGTTTCGAAAATGAATAATGAGAGGATTCTGTTTAAAAAAATTATGATGTGCTTGAAAATCAGGAGCAGTCCTAAGTAGTATTGATCGAGGTAAATATGGCATTTGCAAATGCCAACATTTCAATCCAAATTTTGTGCATTTGTTTGAGTACAGCATTACATGGGAGCTGTCGAGGGGTGGTGAATTTGTACTAGAGCTGTGAAGTTGTTAGCTTTTTCATGCTTTCAAATATTGATTATGATTTTCTAAATCAGTTTCCTAAATGAAATCTTGCCTGAAAGCAATGTGTCCTATTGCATAGTACTTCTTTTCCCTTGTGTGTGTGCTGGGGGGTGGGTAGGGTGTCTTGCCAAACCCTTGGGAAGTGCTTATGAGGACTGAAGTTGAAGGACTGGTGTTGTCAGTCATTATCTTAATTTTAGATTAGCACTAACATCAGTTTGCTGTAGCACTATGTAAGTGTTTACATTTGAATCCAGATAACTCATACTTCCTATTGATCTTACCCCTGATAATTTGGGAACTTCAAAAACTAGAACGTTTTTCGATTTCCCTTGAAGGGTTGAGTTATTGGGATTCAAATCAAATTTCAAATGTATTTGCAAAATGGTTAAAAATTAGAAAAAAAAAAGAATATTGTAGTTTTTACACAAGATATACCTCTAGGAGTCTTGTCTTTTATTACCATAATTTTTAGGACAATGCCAGTAAGACTTGATCTAGTTTTGAATCTAGTTTACATTCTTCCACAATCTGACTTTCTGAAAGTAAGAGTACCTAGGTATATATTGCTGGTAAATGTAATTTTTGGTGAGACATGATTGTACATAAAGTAATAAAAATTGGCTCTTCCATACATGTATGGTGTAATAATTTATTGTATCAAACAACGTGAGTGTGTAAAAATGAAAGGAAGGACTTCAGGTTCAGCGTACTCATGAGAATAGATGATGACAGGCATTTCTTTTCAATTCATTTTATTGCTAAAAAAATATAGAACATTACAAACGAAGAAGAAAATCAGGCATCCCCTGGCCATTTTGCACCCCTTAGGTCTGTCAGGGTAACCTTGTATACCTAAAGGCAAGATAGAAGGAATGAGATAACTAATGTTTAAATTTTGCTGAAAGGAAACACTAATTTGTTTATCGATGTTTACATAAATGTGAATTTTTCAATGAGGCAAAACTAATACAACAACAAAACATGATATCTTACTGCTGAAGTTTCAGGATTCAGATAGTCCCGGAGTCCCTCATCGATGATTGATCGGATTGCTTCTTTCAAGCAATCCGGATAGACATAGGTGGGAAGGGCCTTCCCACGGTACTTTCCCTCGCCGATTTTGTTGCCATACTGTAGAGGCAATAAAAATGCAAAAACATATTACACTCCAACACAACCAGGTTTTGTGCGTCTTCAACAAGTGAGAAAGCGCTAATGGGTAGAATTGAGATTGCGATGTGGTAAAAACAAGACGCTACTATATGCGGGAACGTGCCACGTGGAAGAACAAGGAGAGTGTTGGCTGAAATTATCAACTAACAAAAAGAACAAAGGAAGAAAAGGCAGTTGAAAGGTAAGCACAGCATCGAATGTTCTCACCGGGAGAACCAAGAGCAAAAAATCGGAGGTACTTACCCACAAGATTCCAAAAATTCGGCGGTAAAAACGGCGCCTCCCTTCTTCGCTTGTTTCGCCAGCTTTCAAGCTGAACCCACGAAGCAATCTCTGAAGGCCTGGAGGAGCTCCTTGCAAACTGGATGACAAGAACGCCATTGTTAACTTAGCAAATAAGTGACAAGAAGAAAAGAAATTTCATTACAACAAGCGATATATTTACCCGTTCTCTTTGAAATGACGGTCAAGCGCGCGTGTTGCTTCTTCAGCTGCCATGATCAAAGAGGGTGTTACATTTCAGATTACAAGGTTTTATTGAATCGAGCTGTCAGCAAGACCATCCTTGGGGACTTCCACAGCGGGACACAACTGTATCGAACGCAGCATAGAGCTCGTATTTTTGCCGCGAAAATGGCCGTAGAAACGAAACTTCGCGTGCCTATATCTCGGACGGGATTTTATTCCCCGACCTGAAACTTGGCATATGTTTACCTTTCAAGATTATCTTCATGCTGAAAAAAAATCTCGGCCAAAAAAAAAGGTCACTTTAGCCTCCGGTACCACCTTAAGATTGGTTAAGAAAGTGGTGCAAGAATATTTAGCCAATCGTATTTTGTAGAAACGCAACAGCCTACAGCAAAATTAAGCACGCGTGAAACGGCGACAATTGGTCCAACTTTTACTTCTGGTCCTTCGATTTGTAAAGAAAGTGGCACGAAACTCTTTCACCAGTCACCTATTACAGTAACGCTGACTTTAAAACCCGCTCTATAAGCAATGTACTTCTCAACGCCGATCAAGTTTCATTAATTACAAACTCTTTGCAATCTTGCGATTTACTTCAAAGTACAACTGGTTTATTTCTCCGTAGCACCCTAAAAGTAAACATACATGCAAACAAGTTCGTTTTAGTTAAAGTCACTAAGGAGGTAAACACAAAGATTCACGGCAAATGTGCCCGAGTATTGTGGTTTAAAATAGCCTATATAAAGTTACAATTGTTACATTAAATTTTACCAGTATGGGCAACCATCAATATAAGGCACGTCCACTCAGCAGCCCTTATTTGGTTTGTCACGTAGCGTCCCCGCATTGCGGTACGAGTCAAATAACGGGTTTAAAAAATAGCGAGCAACAGGGTGACTAATCTACGATGTACGGAATCGCTCTAGCTTTGTTTACTTACGAGATGTGGCAGAATGGCAGTTCCTTGATTTGTACCACACTGTTTTATAATAGGCAGAGAAACCAGAGTAGGTAACGGTGTGGTCCGAAAAAAAACGAACCAGTAGGGAATTACCACTGCTATGGACACACCACTGAGGGTGACTGCCGCACCGTTTTATTATTCTAGGCGCTGAGGTTGAGTTGCCATCAAATATTTCAACGTAGTCATAGGGGCAGTGATTCCCTCCGTGTTCCAGATAAAACGAGCTGAAGGTAAGTTCTACGTAGTAGTAACGGTAGACGTTTATCAGCCAGGTGCAGGAGTGGTTGTTGTTGTAGTTGAATGGATTGTTCGGGCTTGAAAAATTCCCACTCCAAGCAGTGAAGTTATAATGACAGGGATCAGAAACTGAAAAGTATAAAGTTTAAAACTCACTAAGGCTGAATAATAATGACTTTATTTCAGCATTTCCACAATGAAGTGGCTCTTCATCCGAAACAATTCAAATTAAATCAAATCAAAGAATAGTACTATTAAATTTTATTACTTATAATGCTTTGTACAGCCAATCAGAATGCAGGAAAGCCGTTGTATATTCGTCAGTATTCCACCGAACCTTTCCATCGATCAGTGCAATTCAACGGTATCACACCCAACTTTCCCATCGTGCTTTGCGACTCTCGGCAGTTTAAATTTCTTTCAACTGTTGTTTGTATTTTCTATGGCATTGTATAAAAAATATATAGCCTGAGTTATACAACCCTTTCTCGTGATAAACTGTGGAATATTCCACTCGTCAATTGCATTCTTTCGTATACACACTCACCTAAATGCTCGTGTGTGTATACCAAGAAAGTACAAGTGAGTCGTAGGATATTTCACGGAATACTACTCGAAAGCGTTTCATAACAAATATATATCAGTCTGCTATTTAACAATTAGACCCGTAGCCCTTGAGGGCGAAGGGTCTAATTGTTTTAGTATCACCCAACTAGTCGGACAGAAAAAGCAATAATAAAGTTAGCAAATGCAAGTTGAAGAAAGATTTATTTTGGAATAAAACAAAAGAAAGCGCCATGAATTTCGCTACTCTAGGACTATTACTAATAGACCTCTAGTAGCGTAGCCAATCAGATTGCGGCAATTGCATTAGTCCACTAGTTGGGTGATACTAAAGTCACTTATTCAGTCAGGGTTTCAGTGATAGTTGCCCCACTGTATTACTAGGCCCGAAAGGTCCCAACGTTTTTTATTGAAATAAACAACAGGGCGTGGTTTATTATAAGTTAATCCACGGCAATCCATGTTCAGGATGAGGCTGTATTTTTTACTAGATCAACAATCCATAACTATCTTAAACGCAGCCCATATATATATGTTATTATTTGACATATTTGAGCCATCAAAATTTACTTACCAGAAGACGAAGCGGTAGCATTAACATAAGAATATGACGGCGTAGGACTTATAGCTGCAAAAAAAAGAGATGTAAAGATCAGTACAATTCAGAAATGATAAACGACGTTCGTCATCTATAGTAACAGAGAAAAGATCATGATAATTCATTGCATTGAAATCTCTAAAGGTCGGGTAGCTTTTTTATGGGTTTTGCGTTTGCTCAAATGGGTTTTCTTTTCGTCATGACCATACCCTTAAATCTTGAGACAACTCCATAACGAAAAAGAGGAAACGGGTTCCGACAAAATGTAGGGTAGTATGCTGGTGGAAAATGGACATAGTTGAAAGTGGATGAGGAAATTACCAATAGTACTCATCAGAGAACGAGGTAGAGGACGAAACAGCTGATGATAAACTCTTTAAATTTGAAGCTACTTGTAAAAACTAAGCACATCCTCAATCTGTGGCATCTTTTCAGAATATTGAGAATTGTATTTTACACGATGCGACTACATGTAGTAAAGGATCAATCAGAATGCTGAGTAACTAAGTAACCGTAATAATAATAACAATAATAATAATAACAACAACAACAACAACAACAACAAGCATCTAGCACTGTACGTACTAATTGGGGACACTGTAAAGCACAAAATGAAATGAAAACAAATCATATTAAATTAAATCAAATCAAACCGTCTGGATTTTCTCCGCAACTAACTAGATCCAAGGGTTTCTGCAACAGTCACAAAATTTCAACCCTCATGAGGTCACTGTTTGAACCCTTTTGCCTTTGCTCAAATAAACTCTTCTTTCTTCAAGACCATACCGCCTTAAACCACGACACAACTTCATTAAGAAGAGTCGAACAGGCTAGAACACGTCTAGTTGACGTTGTTAATTAGAGATAGAAAAGGCTTGTGTACAAAACAGAAAAGAACGTTGCTTTGCATATATAATTTCCTGAAGCTATCGAGTTTCTCTCAATACGAATCTTAAACCAGTCAAAGTAAAGAAAAAGCAATGCTCTTATTAATATATTAAATTATTGCATGGGCACGCACATGGTAAAAAATGGTGGATTTATATCAAGTGTCGTCCTTGAAAGAAGGCACGGATACTATGATTTCTTCTCCGCTCAAACTACATAGAAATGCACACACCGTTTGCGTTAGACCCACACTAAAAGTCTTTAAGCGTTTTTTGAAAGGGTCGCTCCGCGGACTTAACGAGAGTTCAATTCATGAGTGAACATTTCCGAGTGAGCCTATCGAGAAGCATGCTATATCAAATGGCCTATCCATGCGACGTTAATCATGTGAAGAAGCATCTGCACAAGCATTGTCGTGTATTAAGAAGTGATCGTGAACGCAGCAGAATACCAATAAAGGTAATCATTGAGGGCTTTTGTACAAGCAGTTGCGCAAGTTGATGCGCATTACCCAGAAGAAACAACCATTCAGATCTAATTTCACCCTAAATGAATCGCCCATAGAGGAAGTTTATGAGTTCTGCGACCTTTGGTTTGCTTACTAACCATCATCTTTCTTGGAACTCTCATGTAGATGCCATTACTAATAAAGGTAATAGAATTTCCGGCTTGCTTAGAAGAACTTGTAGAGGTTGGAAGGACATCGAAACCCTGAAGGTGCTGTATTGCACGTTGGTGAGATCGCAAGAACAGAAATGTTAGAGAATTTGTTTATAAAGGTATTCGCTCATGCACACCCAAGTCCTCCAAAGTGCATTGTTATGTGAAAGTTAAAAAGCAGCGAAATGCGAAATAAGGCGAACTTTTTGTTTAAAGGCTCTGGGACAATCCATAAAGGTATAATAAAGTTAAGAAAGAGAGCTAGTAGGTATTTGTCATTGTTTTCTCAAAGACTGTGTCTTTAAAAGAGTCAGGCCCATGCAGCAAGTTATTGTAAGTTTAAATTGATTTCAGACAAAGAAAAGGACCCTGGTCCTACCCCGATGCACATCCCGGACTCTAGCAAAACAATGGCAGCACCAAATAGCCAAGGTAATAAATTAGTAGTTGGACAAAATTCAGGGCAACAATGTGATGTTCTTTGATTTACAATAGCAGACAAGGCATTAGCTAGTTCTGCTCATGATCTTATCAACATGAATATTGGAAATCAATTGTATTCAAGTTTGTCTCAATTAGCGACAGTCTTATTTGATGCAGACAGAATTGCCAACTATGTCAAACATGTTTCAGGCTGACTATCAACCAGAATACAGTGAAAGCTATTCTGGCACTGTGCGTCAGGAGACAATGATAAAAGGATGTTAGTAGTGTACTGTACCATTCAGTTTACAAATAGGCTTTGAATCACTCATATCTGAAGATTGCACTAATTTTATATTAATAGTAGGGTTTATTGGTGTTGCTATCTACTGTAACTAATATGGGGATGAAAATATTTGATTCTCATGCAAGGGGATTATATGGCAAAGGGCATGTATACTGCTTGAATACCATCACTGATTAGCTTGGTAAATTATTTTCAGAATATACATAATTATAAAATATTTGGAAAGAAGCGGTACGCATTAACTCAAGTTCAAAATAGCACACTTTCTCAAACCAATACTTATGGAATACAAAAATTCAATCTTAGTTCTGCAGTAGCTATCTACTCTCTCTGCTACTCTATAATAAAATCATGTAGTTGTTGGGATTCAACTGAACACTTTAGGAGTAATTGTGGACAATGGAAAAATATTATGTGACAATCTAACTTTAATTGGGAATATTTCACCAGCTGATTTGCCAAAGGCTGTTGAGGTTTTTGGTGGAGGTGAAGTAATTCTAGAAGTTTTAAGTGACAGCAGGGAGGGAGTGTTGTCTGATTCACTTTAAGGCAAATTAATGCTCTAAATTATTGTAGTAAATAATAGTGAATGCACTGGGTTTTTAATGTGACTTTCCTGTTATTGAATCAGTTTAATTGTATCTTTAAAACTTGGCTAACGATGAAATGATCATGTAACACGAATTCAGCGAACTAAGAACATTAATGTTACAGCTTCAGTTGTTGAGGCCATCGGTAAAATTCAGAAGAGATGTAAGTCTCCTGGACATTACAAAATACAATTTTTGACATGTTCATGTGAAAATGGTGACCAAAATAAGAGAGAAAAAAATCACAAAAAATTAGAGACAGAAACAAAACTATGAGACAATGGAACCATCAAGGAAGAGAGTGTAATTAGAGAAATGACAAGTAAGAGATTAGAGCAGGAATATACAATGCTTACAATACACTTGCTTGTAGTAAGCTAGAACTGTAAAACCGAATCGACAAGGGACAAAGGACACCTGAGATTTCATCATGTCGACGTTCTGGCTTTCAGTACAGCTGGATAAGCCACAAAGAAGCCCAAGTGCACGCAGATATGCGTCTTGCTATCTATATAAGTGTTCATTAGGTATGGTAAGAACCTAACAATAATTTCAGTCGTCAGCTATTTTATTTTATCACTGATTTCCATTGTTCTTGTTTTTAACTTCTCTGTAAATTCGTGACATAGCTTCTTTCAAATTGCTCAAATCGCCACATTAGCGTTGATCAAACGGAAGTTAAAGTTAAGAAATAACCATCGAGGGCATTAAACCCGTACCAACAGCACTGATCTGCCAACGAAAACACACAAACACGGAATTCAGACAATATTAGTCAAATGAGGTCAAAAAAGACAAATTTACATCCCGCCGACAAGCCGGTCATCTAGTCGAGGACAAAAGATTGCTCGTTAACGGTACGGTGCAGTCTAACGTTTTAGTTAATGCCGCGGATTAACATAAGCTATAAATTTGAAATACTTTCACCACTTAGCTAATCACATGACCTGTCTCTGCATGTCATTATGATTTTACCTTACTGTATAGTCCGTCAGATCATAACAAAGACACGTTCAGTGAAATAACAACTCAGTATTTTCTATAGTACAATCGGACGAACCCGTAAGAACTCGACGCAATTACCCAATAATTCTATTTATTATATAGATACTGATGAAATACCAGGATTTTTCTTTTACTAAAAAATCATATCTTCATCGCGCGCAGTGAAGATATTATTTTTATCTTTCACGTGTGAGGATATTGGTGTCACCATGGTTACCAACATGATTAGCCAATTACAAGAGAGCTTCCCGCTCAGGCACGTGGCCGGTTCCTTTGAAATTTCATTCAAAAAATGTCTTCGAGGTGCGAAGACGCCACGGTTACGGGTAACTTTCTCGATGAGCAGTCAAAATTTAACGTCGATATCTTTTCCGAGCTTGTAGAGCATCCAGGAAGATTTGTCGAATTTATGTGGAAATTTCATCAGTATCTATAAAATAAACAGAACATTACATGGCCGCTTGGAGGTACGAAATTTCTCTTCTCGTTTTGAAAAAATATTTCACTCGTTCGTTGCGCTCCCTCGTGAAATATTTTTCAACACTCGAAGAGAAATTTCGTATCTCCGCGCGGCCATGTAATATCCTCTATTTATTATATAGACGTGAGTGTTTTACTGGGAATTACACCACTCGTAAAATTCATCCGAAACTACATCCGGGACCGCAGTCATGGCTTATTTTCCATTCGATGACGTCATTTCCCGACTTGAAGGATTCAGTTTGTTTACAAAGCTGCCAAACGAAGGCCTTAATGTGTTTTTGTCTATATATAAAAAGAAAATTACACGTTAGCTGGAAGATATGAACTTTATCCTGTTCTTGTGACAAAAACAGTACCTCACTCGTTCGCTGTGCTCACTTGTGAGATATTGATCATACCACTCTATCATTAAATTCACATTTTCTAGCCACCGTGTAATAATAATTCTATATCTATTAACATTCCCATCATGGGGAGGTGCTTGACCTCTCCAACACCGTTACCAGAATGTTTCTCACCGTTTCCAAACGTTCCACAGTAACGATAATTACAGCCTGGAGTAGGACCAAGGTAGTAAACGTAATATCCAGAACAGTTACGAACTTGAATGTAGTCGTACTGCCAACAACAATAACCTGCCCAGTGATAACAGACTTGAATAGTTACAGAACCATCTGCAGTAGAAGGATGCACCCCGTTCAGCCATCCAGAGGCCTGGGTACCGCACCCATATGCGGGTGCGCAGCTTTCGGGCATCTGAGTTCCTGCAGAGCCAGTGAACCGGTACCAATAGTAGGCGATGTATTGATCACAGTACATTGAACCGAAACGAGAATCGTATGACACATGACGATTCGCTTCGGTCAGGGCAATGTAATTTTTACATTCCCATGGTACTACAAGAAAGAGTAAGACATGCATTACGAGATTAATACATGAAAAAGGTCCCGTCACAAACCCAAAATCCAAAGTTTCTTCTCCGCTCCCCAAACCTCTTCTCCGCTTAAATGAATGAAACAAACAGTTTTTTGTTTGAAGTGTTTTTATGAAGTAAAATTGGAATATATATTCATAGTAGCAATGGTGCGGGAAGTGATAGGCCTTGCTATAAATATACTTGATTCCTTAGAGAAACGAGTGGAAATTTCGGAAATTGAGGAATCTATTTATATCTCGTTCCATGGCTGCGCGGTTTCCCAATACCGCAGGTGTAGAGTCGAGGTCAAACGAAACAAGATCCCCAGGCGCATTGAAATTACAACTACGTGATGAGAAGGTCATCAGCCATTGGTCAGTTAAAATAGTTTCCGGATCTTAAAATAGATTCTTTTCCGTTATAATAGTAAGAGAACCCAATATGGAAGATGCTTTCTCTTACCTCATTTTCTCTTGATCGAACATAATCGAACTCAATCGAACGTAATCGAACACTTCAACAATAGAACATAAAACTAGTTTCATCCGGTTTGAAACAAAGCGTTGCGGTCAAATAAGTTATTTATTGGCTTCTATTTCAGTCGCGTTTCCAGTTGCAGTGGTCGTTTTTTAGTTATCTGAACCGGAAACTTAAGCGACGGCGGTTTAAATCTTTTAAGAATATCCCCGTTCGGTGCTATCCCGAGCGCTTTGAAGATGGTTTACATGAATTAATCACCTAAACAATTAAGATTTCAGTTTATTGAAATGTGTTAATATCTCTCACACTTGCTCCTCTAGTTTAAACTCGGTTAAAAAGTGAAATCCTCCCAAGTCTATTGAGACTGAATGCTTATCAATTTTTGCATGCCGTTTTATTTTTCTACAGAACAAAATCAAACCAATCGCATCGATTGAGTTCGGTAATCGAACTTAATCGAACTCACCGAAAAGTTCCAGTTCGATTAGGTTCGATTACTCAAGCAATCGATCGAACTCCAATCGAACGATTAAGCTCGATTGAGTTCGATTGATTTTTGGTTCGGTTTTGTTCGATTAGCTACGCCGGGTATATAACGATAAGTTGTTTTTGGTATTGCCTTGAACTATATGGTTTCAAGATATTGGTATTTTGTATTTGTTATGATTTAATTTTTTCCTTGGTTTAGATTTTATTGGTAAGGTAATGTTTGATAATGAAGTTAATACAAAGGAAAATTAAATTTAAAACAAGGGTAACATTGAACCACAACATATTACCTTGAACCTTCTGTAACGCATCTGTTTTATTTCTAGCATCTTTTTAAGCTATACTATCGAGAACCAAATTTTGCACTTTGCACTGTTGGTGTATTATTCTTGTTTTCTTTTCAGATATTTGAGTCATCACAATTTACTTACCAGACGAGGAAGCGGTAACATGAACATAAGAAGTTGATGGCGTAGGACTTAAAGCTGAAAAGAAACAGAATATAGAGATCAGAAATGTCCAGTAACCTTTTTTCATCAGGCAACAGAGAAATGATCAGGATAATTCTTAAACGCTTACAGTATCAGGGCAAAGCAAAAGGGGTGCGTTCCTATGATATGATCCGGATTTGGATTTGTGATCCAAGATTACTCAGATTATGGCTCATCCGAAGAAACCGATGAATCCTTGGCCCACAGTGGATTCATCGGTTCCTTTGATGCGTCATGATTTGTGTGATCTCGGATAACAAATCCAGACACGGATCATACCCAACGAACGCACCTGTCTAAAATATGTGCTAAAAAGTTCACACATTTACGAATGACCATTGTTGCATTTGTTGAGGCAGGGTAATGTAATAGTGGAAAATCGATATATTTGAAAGTGCACAGTTCGCGTTTGATAATTTTAACATTCTCTATCGCTATTGTGGGGACAGGGTAATGTAATGGTTAGTGTGTTAGCATTCAGAGCAGGAAACTGATTTAAACCCCTGCTGATGGTGCAGTGATGTTTTCTTAGACAAGATTTAGAAACTTTATTTAACCCCTCACGATCTCCGATCCTCCGCCAGGCTGGGATATTAATGAGGGTAGGGGACTGGAGGATGGCATGTTCCCGCTGGTTTATGTACGTGAAATTACTTGTTAGTTTTTCCCTTGCTCTAATTTTCTATTAGGTTCTCTATTTTTCTCTCGCTAAGCAGCAGTGGAGGAATAGCAACGGGATATTCTGTGCAATAATTATCGGGGCATTTTTCTAAATCAGCTAACTTACAAGATGTGGCAGAATAGCAATTCCCTGATTTGTACCACACTCTTTCATAATAAGCAGAGAAACCGGAAGAGGTGACTGAACCATCTGTATAAAAACGAACCAGTAAGGAATTACCACTGCTATGTACACACCACTGAGAGTGATTGCCGCACCGTTTTATTATTCTAGGCGCTGAGGTTGAGTTTCCATCAAATATTTCAACGTAGTCATAGGGGCAGTGATTCCCTCCGTGTTCCAGATGAAACGAGCTGAAGGTAAGCTGTACGTATACGTAGTAGTAGTAAGGCGAAATGGTTATCAGCCAGGTGCAGTAGTGGTTGCTGTTGTAGTTGAATGGATGGTTCGGACTAGTAAAGTATCCATACGAAGTAGTGAAGTTATAATGACAGGGACCTAAAACTGAAAAAAGTTTAATATTCAATAATAATAATAATAATAATAATAATAATTTACATTTCTAAAGCGCTAAAATTATAAAAATATTATAAAGTGCTTTACAAAATATTCTATAAATTTAAAATATTAAAACGACTAAACGATAAAATATGAAAAAATGTTTAAAATATTAAAATGTTAAAACTATTAAAAATGTTAAAGCAAATTGTACGCCGCCTTGAACAGATGTGTCTTAAGCTTGGACTTAAAATGCCTACACTCTGACTGTTTCGAATTTCAAGCGGCAGTTTGTTCCACAGAAGTGGCCCGGAACGGGCAAAAGCGCGATCACAAAAGGTCTTAAAATTAGTTCTTGGGATCTTGAGAAGGCCCTGGTCACAGGAACGTAGGTGATGACCAGAAATGGAGTGTGGCTGCAGATATTCCTGAATGCATTGTGGGCCTTGATTGTTAAGAGATTTATAAACTAAGAGTAACAACTGAAACTGAACGCGAAAGTCACGGGAAGCCAGTGAAGATGAGATAAGGCGGACAAAATGTGATCAAACTTTGGGATCCTAAAGATTAATCGAGGAGTGACGTAAGCACCTTCTGAAGACGATTTGTCTGATACTTGGGGACGCCGAAGAGAAGAGAGTTACAGTAGTCCAATTGTGAAGTCACAAATGCGTGAACAAGAGTCTTCGTGGACTCAGGACTAAGGAATTTCCTAATTTGGCGAATTTTGTACAAGCCATGAAAAGCCTTGCTGCATATCTTACTAATGTGAATGGACATAGACATATTGGAATCAAACCAGGAACCCAAGTCTCGAACACTGTTGAGAGGCTGGATGGTAGAATCACCGACAGTGATTGAATCAATTGCGATTTTTGACAATTGATGGCGGGAACCAACAACTAAGAACTCAGTTTTCGAATCGTTGATTAGCAGGCGGTTATAAATCAACCATGCGCGGACATCTGAGATGCAGGACTCTACAGATCTAGAAGCTATGGCGTGGTCTTGCGAAGATCTGCCATTAGGTCTAAACGATAGATAAAGTTGTGTATCATCGGCATATCCATGAGCAGAGGGAAGATGGTTAGTTATCACATGATATAGTCCAGATATGTATAATATAAATAAAATAGGTCCCATACAGCTGCCTTGTGGGACACCCGGGGGTACTCCCATATATGTGCTATATAGGTAGGTGCCGCGGGATAGGGTGTAGTTTTTGAGGTTCTCGATCCTTAAATATGGTATCATTTTTGCACATGTTCGCATAGTGTTCCTGGTGTGATCCTTAGATAGGGTGCCTAAATTGTATCAGGCAGTCTACTATACTATGCTTGATGCTAACTTCCAGTTATCTTACAGAAACGAAATAAAGTTGACCCGTTCACGCTATTCTTAGTTTTTGTTTTTCCCTTGCATAGGGTGTCATTTTTCGTGTTTTGGCCTTAAATAGGGTATCAATTTTCGTTTGCTTCATCCTTAGATAGAGTCAGGGTTTAAGACCCTTCGCGGCACACACCTATCCGAAATTTATGGGAGTACCCCACCCCCTCCCCCTCCCCGGGGGTGGGACACCACAGCTTAAGTGAAAGTCATCAGAGGTGCGATCGTTAATGAGTTCACGTTTTTTCAGCCAGATAGATATGACGCAAACCATTTATGGGCAGAGCCAGCAATTCCAAAATCGTTTTCAAGCACTTTAAGGAGGATCTGATGATCGATTGTATCAAAAGCAGCGCTTAGATCCAGTAGCACAAGAAGCGTACTTTCCTGACGGTCCATTGACATAGGAATATCACTTTGAACCTTAAGCAAGGCAGTTTCAGTTGAGTGAAATCTTCGGAACCCTGATTGTAAACTCGGCAGAGGAGCATTGCCTTCACAGTGCTTAAACAATTGAGAAAGAACTGCTTTTTCCACGATCTTGGAGATAAGTGGTAGATTACTTACGGGACGAAAATTTTTATAGGTTAACTCAAGGCCAGATTTCTTTAGCAGAGGTTTCACAATTGCGGTTTTCCAATCATCGGGAACGAAGGCATGTCGAATAGACAAATTAGAGGGCGCAAGAACGAAGAGACAAGACTTCGCAAGCCATGTAGGGATCGGATCCAGGGTGCATGAGGCATTAGACGATGTACTGATTATATTAGTATTAATTAGTTTTAATAAGGCTGATTAATGTAAAGATAGTACTATTTATTAAGCGTTACACTACAGCATTCTGCTGTAGACACTTATTTTTGCTACAATTGCTATTAAATAGATTTAGGCAAGCCTAAAAGCGGAGCTCCTCACACAGTCCCTCCAAAAATGCTTGAAAACTTGTAGAAAGAACTCAGCTTTATGCTTATGTCCCTCCAAAAACGCTTGAAAACTTGTAGGAAGAAAATTTTTCCTCCAAAACCGCTATGAATAATCCGTTTCTTCAGCAAAACATTGTAGACTGCTGTAGACTGCTGGCTGTAGGTTGTGTAGCCGCGGCAAGCCGCGAAAAGCGCGCGAAAAACAAAGCCTCGTTTCGGTTTAAGACCTAAATATCCCGGATGACTATGGCCGCCATGTTGGGGCAACGTCGTCGTCGTCGTCGTCGTCGCTAGGCGCATGTTGGGGCAACTTCGTCGTCGTCGCTAGGCGCCCGCGCCCGCGAGCCATGCCGCTAGCCACGATGACCATGAAAACTCAAACGCATGGTTTTCTCAATTTCTATCCTCGCACGGTAGTTATGGGGCTCCGCTCTGCGGCTCTTCGAGCCGCTGTGGAGCTCCGCTAATAATCTTGCAATCTGGTTAATTTGTCGACAAGAGTCCAGACAACGCTGCTCGCGTCAATTGTGTCACGCACAATAAACCAATAAGATTGGGGAATAAACCAATCAGATTGCGAGGAAGTTATAGACAACGCTTGCTCTTTCTTTGTGTCACGATCTTGGTCACGCTCTGAAAAAAACATTGTCTTTGACGTTGATATTGTGGTAAAAAAAAAAAAACAAATCGAATGTGGTTTGACCACATTCGATTTGTTAAATAGGGAGTTAGTATTTTAATAGTGGCTTAGTAGATTGAACTTTAGCTCAGCAGATCAGAGCATAAGCCCAGGCAATAACACTGTATTGTGTCACATTCCACAAATGTCATAATATTTCCACTGCCGCGCGTTTTTCGAAAGTCCCGAAACGTTTCGGGATGTTTTCGGGTTCGATAATTCACGCTGTAAAGTAACAAAGACTTTTCTAGAGTGCAGATTGAACTTTACCGGGAAAGACGTTTCTGCTTTATAAGCATGGTTAAAGTTAACGTTTGATATGTGACTACCTGGCGTTTTTGCGATTACTGATTCTTTGGGCCCGACAAGGTTTCAGGTTTTTCGTGAAACTCACGCCAGGAAGTTAATCTAGGGCAATCCATAGTTAGGCTGAGGTTGTAACTAATTAATTAGTGTAACTACTTCATCACCCGTATCTTAAACGCAGTCCACATTTGACATATTTGAGCCATCACAATTTACTTACCAGACGGCGAAGCAGTAACATGAACGGAAGAAGATGACGGCGAAGGACTTATAACTGCAAATTAAAGAAACGAATTGTGTAGAACGGTACAAGTCAGAAATGTTAAATGACTTTTTCCATCTAATAACCGAGAAATGATAATTAATTGCACTGAGATCTCCTATGGTCTTGCAACTTCTTTTTAGTATCCTTTTATTTGTTTCACAGTATGGGAACCGAAACGAGATTCGTATGACACGTGACGATTCGCTTCGGTCAGTACAACGTAATGTTTACACTCCCAGTGGTACTACAAGAGAGAGTAGGGCATGCATGAAGAGATTAAAACATTGAAAAAGGCCCCATCAGAAAACCAAAATCCGAAATTCCATCTCCGCTCCTTCCTTGTCGAAATTGAATTAAAAGAAAAATCAAAATGATACTTTTGTTGAAGTGTTTTTAGGCAGTAAAATTCAAATATAGGGCCTTTTAACTCACTTGACAAACAGATGCACACAGTTCAATAAACCAATCACAATAGATGCACACAGTTCAATAAACCAATCACCACAGATGCACACAGTTTCATCAACCAGTCACACTAATCACAACAGAGACAGCAGTTCAATGAACCAATCACAACAGAGACACGTAGTTCAATGAACCAACACAACAGATGCACAGTTCCATAAACCAATCAGAACATATTTACATTGTTCAGTAAACCAATCACAATAGATGCACACAGTTCAATAAACCAATCACCACAGATGCACACAGTTTCATCAACCAGTCACACTAATCACAACAGAGACAGCAGTTCCATAAACCAATCACAACAGATGCACACAGTTCAATAATTATAAAAGCTTAAAGCAAATGTTTGTCGTACGCTCCAGGCGAGGGACAACCCGTGCGAATCAATCACGATTCATCTTAGTCTTACTTCTGATTGGCTGAGGGCAAACTAAGGCTTAAGTGAGTGAAGAACCACCACATTGTTTTTGATTGCAATTTTTAGTTTAAAAATGTCCCAAATCAAATAATGAGTTGTAAATTTACCATTTAATGAGGCGGTGGACTTGTATGGAGACGAGAAGATGACGTGGTTGGGCTTATAGGTACAAAGAATAAAAATTAACACTATCATCATGATTGTAGTCGTCATCATCATCATCATCGTCATCTTCAGCGTTTTTGTCATGATCATTTTTATATTATTATTGTCATTATCGGCAACATTGTCACAGTAACCTCAGTTATGCTGATCACTAGTGTACTGATTTCAGAAAACTTTCCTCGTTAATAGCAGAATGGGGAATTTACCTCCGGTGATCGATTTCGGTTATTTCCTCGCCTTTTGTTTTTTGTTTGTTTGTTTTTACTTGTTTTGTTTTTTTGGAAAGTTTTGGTGTTTTTTTTTATTTTTTTTCCTCACCCCTCTTTTGTTTAGTTGGCTTAGGTATTTGTTTAGATGAAACACAGAGATAACAATTCACCTCCTTGCTTTAACAAGATACATGCTGAAAGCTTAGCAGCAGTTCAAGCACGAGAGAACCCACAAACCACAAACCCCAAGTAAGAAGTAGCCAATGAAAAGTGCATTAACCGTGGAGGCTTTTAGTGTGCGCGTGTTGTTATCCTAGTGAACCGGTCACACATGGTGACAACAACAGACTTACCTGACATATTTCGGTTCGCCAGTGATTGATCACCACACTCGTCTACATCTGGTACGTAAAACCATGGTTATTAATACACAGGGAACACAGTTCAGGTGCATTATTAGACATATTTATTCAATTAGGGGCCCGTTTCTGGGGTAAAGCATGATTCATATGGCTGTCCATGCAATGCAACATTCAAAATTTGCATGAGGAGCTTTTTGTTATAATGTTTCTTTATCAGTATAACCGTCGTCATTGACACCAACATCATCATCATTATTACTATCATCCCCATTATCACCATCAACAGCGCTATTATCATCTTACTGGCTCTCATTTGGATTCTTTCCCCGTTGTCTTTGTGTGACTAAACTCCCAGTTTTATTCGCAACCACAATGAGGATGAACACAAAATTACAGTTTGCAACATTGAACACTTACCAGTGCAGGTGTGAAAGCCTGGTCCTCCAAGGTAGTATCCAGTATTGCAAAACCCAGAGAAGCTGAAAGCCCATTGGTTGGTTGATGTGATGCCTGGCGTTGGAGCTCCGTCATAAAAACAATCTAAGCCAACCACTGCACCAGAATCAATCAGAATAGCATATGACCCTGACATACTCAAGGCTGCAAATGGCATGGCGAAATACAACACGGTTTGGTTGTCTCCGATGATGACCAGCGAAGATGAAGTGCTCACTTGATATATCAGTTGACCACTGGGACTCAGTACAAGGCTTATGAAGGAAGGTTGTCTTGATTTCTTTATCTGGAAGCAATAAAAGAGGTAATTTCGTTCGTGTTTGCATATAGAACTGATGAAACACATGCATCGAGTGTTTGATATAGCTTCTCGAAATTATTTCGAAGGAGAAATAAACCATGCAAAAACGAATCGTCATCAAATATCCAAACATTGACAAAGGAAGATTAACTGACCCTTTTGTTTAAACCTAAGTGAGACCTTTCACAACTTAGATCACAGCATCTTGTTAGATAGGTTAGCTTTACTAGGAAGGAATCGCTCTGCTGTCTAGTGGTTTAGGTCCTATTTGATCATGCGCACTCAAACTGTTTGCACAGATGGGATATTGTCTGAGCTCCAGCCTATTATCTTTCGGGGTTCTCTAGGGTAGCTTGCTTGGCCCTTTACTGTTTATCATCTACAAAATTGACTTACCTTTGTTGGTTCAAGGTTGTGGTGTTGAGATGCTGACGATACACTTATCTACTTTGCAAGCAAGTGACTCAGTGAAATTCAAACTCAGTTAACTAGTGGCCTAATTAATGTTCTAAGCTGTCTACATGCTGAATTTTTAATAATTAATCTTAAAAAAACAAAGGTTACGTTTGTTGGTACCCATCCGAGGACCGCAGAGGTGGACGATCTAGTTAGAGAAGTCAGTAGCACGCGTTTGAAAAAGGTTAACAAGTTCAAATATCTTGGTTGGTATCCTTTTAGACAGCAGTCTATTTTGAAAGGACCACATAAAATATAGTGGTGACAAGATCTCGTCTAGATTAGGCGTTCTGCGTCGAGCGCGTAAGGTTCACCCCAAGCCATTTCGCTAAATTCTCTATTTAAGAAATAGAAAACCTTTTCTGTGTTTCTATCGAGTTATAGGAATACGATTTTTAACCAATCAACGCGCGTATTTTCCTTGGGATATTTTCTAAAATAGTTTAGTCTTGCCTTGTTCGATTACTGTTCGTCTGTCTGGTACCTTTGTGGAGTTGGGAGCAAAGCTTATCTAGATCAGCTTAATAGACGTGCTGCATGTATTATTGAAGGTCGGTCTATCGGAGCTGAGCAGCTAAAATCAACACTTGGCTGGCCAAGCCTACAAACACGCAGAAGTTACCTCAAGTGCGTTTTAGTCCATAAATGTTTTCACGGAACAGCGCCTTCGTACTTACTTTCAGGGTTCAGACACGCGCACATTTTCCATGGCTACAACACCAGAAGCCATGATTTGCTGCGCTCTCCCTTTGCAAAAACTATTAAGTATCAAGGGAGCTTCAGAATAAACGGCGCTCGGACCTATAAGCTTAATTGACTATTTGGTTTTAATGTTTTAACGTCTTTGGTTTTTGTTGCGTTAGGGTTCCATATAAATCTGCTAAATTGGATACCCCTAGATGAATCACATCACGGTGTCTGAATTGCTTTGTTTTTCTCTTATGCATTGATGATGACTTTGAGAATTATATTGATTTTGAATGAAAGTGACCACAGGGTCATTGAACTTTGACGCGATGCAAGAGAAACAGGAGTAACTAGAAGGGCACTCGGTAGAGCGCATACCTCCGCCCCGCCACATATGTACACCTGACATTACACTCATCTGGATCTGAGATCCGGAGT
Organism: Ricordea florida; assembly: GCA_949710005.1. Lineage (NCBI taxonomy): Eukaryota > Metazoa > Cnidaria > Anthozoa > Corallimorpharia > Ricordeidae > Ricordea > Ricordea florida. The sequence goes on along the minus strand of OX453281.1, from coordinate 1,490,009 downwards.
TTAATTCGCATAAATTCCAAATTTTAATCGATTGATCCTGGGTATATTTGCGACCTTTCCACCAAATTTGGTGCAAATCCGTTGATTAGTTTTTGCGTAAAACGATTAACAGACAGACAAACAAACAAACAGACAGGCGTGAAAACATAACCTCCTTGGCGGAGGTAAAAAAGAAACATTAGCGTCAAAGGAAATCAACCAACACCTTGCCAGGTGGTTCATCCTCCACAACCTCATAAATATAGTGCCACAAACACTAATATAAACACTTCACTGGTAACATGAATTAGTACCGAAACAGCCTATTTATGAAGCTGTCACTTTTTACTTACCAGCCGGTCAAACTGTATACTCCACCACATAAAGCCTGATCCTTTTTGCAATCCGCTGGCTGGATTTTTAGGCTGTCGGCTTTCCAGAATTACACTTGGTGCATAAACTTGAAAACAAAAAAAAAAAACATAAGCAAACAGACAAATACCTATAAACCCAATATTTAAACCTACTATCTTGGCGCTCTATGAAGTTTTCCGTAACCGCGTACCTTACTAAGTGACTGAGGGCGCTTATGTGTGGAAATACCTATAAGAGAATTACTTCAAATGTAAAAAACAACAATTTCAGGGGCAAGATAAGACCGCACCGTATAAGGTTTATGTCATTTTTTGTTGACTATGGTCCTTCTACATTTTCATCTGTGGATAAACCATGCAGTGTGATAATTATTTCTAAAGCTACTGAACAGTACTGTACAGTGGTACTGTTTGTTTTACTATACAGTGTGGTTCTAACTTTTTCATCTGTGGATCAAACCATGTAGTGTAACCATTCTTTGTAAAGCTACTGAACAGTACTGTACTGTGGTACTGTTTGTTTTACTATACAGTGTGGTTCTAACTTTTTCATCTGTGGATCAAACCATGCAGTGTGATAATTCTTTGTAAAGCTTCTGAACAGTACTATGCTGTGGTACTGTTTGTTTTACTATCCAGTGTGGTTCTAACTTTTTCATCTGTGGATCAAACCATGCAGTGTGACCATTCTTTGTAAACTACTTAACAGTACAGTACTGTAGTACTGTTTGTTTTACTATACAGTGTGGTTCTAACTTTTTCATCTGTGGATCAAACCATGCAGTGTGACCATTCTTTGTAAACTACTGAACAGTACTGTACTGTGGTACTGTTTGTTTTATTATACAGTGTGGTTCTAACTTTTTCATCTGTGGATCAAACCATGCAGTGTGACCATTCTTTGTAAACTACTTAACAGTACAGTACTGTAGTACTGTTTGTTTTACTATACAGTGTGGTTCTAACTTTTTCATCTGTGGATCAAACCATGCAGTGTGATCATTCTTTGTAAACTACTTAACAGTACAGTACTGTAGTACTGTTTGTTTTACTATACAGTGTGGTTCTAACTTTTTCATCTGTGGATCAAACCATGCAGTGTGACCATTTTTGGAAAGCTACTGAACAGTACTGTACTGTGATACCGTTTGATTTACTATACAGTGTGGTTCTAACTTTTTTATCTGTGGATCAAACCATGCAGTGTGACCATTCTTTGTAAAGCTACTGAACAGTACTCTACTGTGATACCGTTTGATTTACTATACAGTGTGGTTCTAACTTTTTTATCTGTGGATCAAACCATGCAGTGTGACCATTCTTTGTAAACTACTTAACAGTACAGTACTGTAGTACTGTTTGTTTTACTATACAGTGTGGTTCTAACTTTTTCATCTGTGGATCAAACCATGCAGTGTGATCATTCTTTGTAAACTACTTAACAGTACAGTACTGTAGTACTGTTTGTTTTACTATACAGTGTGGTTCTAACTTTTTCATCTGTGGATCAAACCATGCAGTGTGACCATTTTTGGAAAGCTACTGAACAGTACTGTACTGTGATACCGTTTGATTTACTATACAGTGTGGTTCTAACTTTTTTATCTGTGGATCAAACCATGCAGTGTGACCATTCTTTGTAAAGCTACTGAACAGTACTCTACTGTGATACCGTTTGATTTACTATACAGTGTGGTTCTAACTTTTTTATCTGTGGATCAAACCATGCAGTGTGACCATTCTTTGTAAAGCTACTGAACAGTACTGTACTGTAATACCGTTTGATTTACTATACAGTGTGGTTCTAACTTTTTCATCAGTGGATCAAACCATGCAGTGTGACCATTCTTTGTTAAGCTACTGAACAGTACTGTACTGTGATACCGTTTGATTTACTATACAGTGTGGTTCTAACTTTTTCATCAGTGGATCAAACCATGCAGTGTGACCATTTTTGGAAAGCTACTGAACAGTACTGTACTGTGATACCGTTTGATTTACTATACAGTGTGGTTCTAACTTTTTTATCTGTGGATCAAACCATGCAGTGTGACCATTCTTTGTAAAGCTACTGAACAGTACTCTACTGTGATACTGTTTGATTTACTATACAGTGTGGTTCTAACTTTTTCATCAGTGGATCAAACCATGCAGTGTGACCATTCTTTGTTAAGCTACTGAACAGTACTGTACTGTGATACCGTTTGATTTACTATACAGTGTGGTTCTAACTTTTTCATCTGTGGATCAAACTATGGAGTGTATTCTTTTGATAGCTCTAGAAGAGCGTAGTCGCAAAGTCTGTTTCCAATCTTGTATTTTTGTACAATCGGGACTTTAAAAACTTTGAAACGATATATCAGAGGCTTAGCGTTAACTTATGATTACTAAAAGGATTTCAATTTGTGAAGAACGCAGAAAATATTTACTTACGCTGAAGCCCGACTAAGATGGTAACACACCTTTGCTCACTTTCAACACTGAAAACAAACAGAGCACATTATGCTTATTTAGAAAAAAGTCCTAAGAAAATACGCGCGCTGATTGGTTAGAATTCATGTTTCTATTAAACAATTAGATTATGAGCTCGAGATTTCTATCGCGTGATAGTTGACGAGGGCGCAGCCCGATTCAACTATCACGCGATAGAAATCGAGAGCGTATGATCTAATTGTTTTAGTGTAAATCTACTAGTCGATCCAAACTTTGTCTTTTCTGGACCAGCCTCGACCAGTAAACTGTCTAAATCTCCCTCACTGACACTTCGAAAACGTGAAGAAGCACGTGCTTCTTGTGCCCTTGTTAGCAAGGGCACACTGCTACGCTACTCATTATCTATCACAGAATAGATAGTGGGTAGCGTAGCCAATCAGGGCGCGGCATTTGTGATAGAACGCTAGTAGATTTATACTAAAACTCGATAGAAACACGGAAAACATGTTTTCTATTTATTGATGGCAATCCTAAGCGACTGCAGTGCTGAGTCATGCTTTTTGATGATTATGAAATTAAAATAGATTGAAATATGAGGCTTAGATTATTTTTTGGACCATTTTGAGGAGGAAAAACTTACAACCATAACCAATTTTGAGATAGTATGCCACTTTCAGTTCAAGACACTTCTGGCAAAGTGTGTGAAGAACGGGAAAAAAGGACTGTCTTGAAGGTGAAATAGATCCTGTTATTCTAAGGCAATTTCGCCAAGAAGCATGAAATAGTTGGTCAAATTTTGGCCCTCCTTACCATCCCAGCTTCTTGAGTGCTTAACATAACTCGATCTTTACACAGCTGCTGCGTTTACCATTTCTTTTATAACATGAAAATTTATCTTCGATTTCCAAAGGGATTGTTCATTCGTTGATGCTATTGACTGTTAAAACATATGCAAATAGCGTTATTGAAAGTTCGTTCGCGTTAATGAAGTTCATGGAAGTGCTAATGAACTTATCAGTATTTGCCGTACAGTTTCAACTGTCGATGTAAATGAATGTATATTTTGCGTAAATGAACAGCAAAAGGTGTAGTTTAGAAATATTTTGAAGAGCAGAGTTGTTAGAGATGCCATACATGAAAGTGGACAGTCTCAAAATAGAGCATGTTTATCGGTAAGATTTTAGAAGAGATAAATAGAAGAATGAGTGCGAGACTCAGAAAATTTCGTAGAGCGGATGGCGCGTTTTTGAAGTAGTAACCGTTTATTCAAGTGTGATTGAGCTCAGAGCTGCTTGACCCCAGACGATTAAGCCATATGTTAAATACAGAAACATCAGCGACTGATAAATACAAAATAAAGTGTTAAACGGAACAAGATGTCTTAAGCGGGCAGTGATTCCAACAATCTTACTAAGTTTACAGGCAACATAATCAATGTGAAGTTTCCAAGACAAATGCACTTATGTCCAGGATCGATCTCAAGTTGTTAGCAAAAATTTGCTAGCAAATTTGTTTCGCAATTGTCGCAAAAGAAATAGTTGAGAAAAAATTATGTCAGAAAATTACTAACAAATATCGCAAAAATAGCAAGAATAACAAATCTAACAAGAATCAAGACTTAGAAAATAAAGAAGCCAAGAACAAATGACCATCAATCAATTCTCCAAGATATTTCACGCATTCTTTGCATTCGAGCGAGCTGAGTGTACTAGTATTGTTATCTATTACTTTTAGATTTACCTAATATTCGAGCTTTTTTGGCTTTGTCGGAATATGACAAAATTAGATTTTTTGTATTACGGTCAGTTTGTTCGCCGTCAGCCAGTCACATACATTTTGAAGTTCATTATTAACTGTCTCAAAAGACTGGAGATTATTATCAGCAAAAAGAATATTTGTGTCATCTGCAAATAGAGTAGAGAACCTAACAACACCTTGTGGGACCCCGCAAGGTGTTGTCGCTTTAGCGGATAAATTCATTTTCATTTCCTCATCTGTAGTTTGCACACGTCCACTTTAATTTAGTATGAAGAGAACCAATCGTTTACAACACCTCTAATGCCGTAATGATGTGACTTACTTAGCAAAACTGAGTGGTTGACTGAATCGAATGTTTTTTTCAAATAAATGAAAAGATATCGATAAATCAATAAATCAATCAAAGATAAATTTATGAAAAGATATTAATGAAAAGATATCGATTTGAACACGACAAAAAATTCCATCTCTCCGCGCTTGAAAGAATAACCTGTTAATTTTATAAACAAACACCAATTATTTATGTATAACAATTTTATTGCAAGCAAAGTAAATTGCAAAGCGACAACTGCCGAAAACAAAGCTGGGTATGGTTGTCATAGTTACACAAGTAGATCATTGACTGGCTGGTCTGATTGACAAACGAAAAATTATTATATTTTTAAGTGTTTTAATTTAAATACAATATTTTTCAGTGACAGAAATCCTTGTAGAGCAATGTAAATCATAAATTAAAGGAGTTCCTTACCCAGAACTGTCCATCGCCGTAAAGCACAAAACGTGCTTGCCAATTTGATACTGGACAGGGGACCATGTGATATTCCTGTAATAAACTCCTCCGCCGTAACTGAGTAGTGAAATGTGCATACCAAGCGGCGAGGACGTCGTTATCTCGGCAATACTACGATTTGAAAAGAAATGCTGTAAACGTAAGCATAGTTTTTGACAACATGACAGGATCTGATTAAAGCAATATATCAAAATGAGAAACAGTGCTTTATCACTTATTAGCACCGAGATTCGAGTCTCTCAATAGAAGTGAAAAGAAAGAGTTTGATGATACGCTGGTAAAGTAAGTAAATGAATGTAACGTAAAGTTCAAAATTCACCGACGCGACGTTTTGACACTCCAGTCAGCTTTGCAGGGACAAAACTCAATAAATGAAGAAAAACTGGTTTTTTACACCTTCTTGCACGGAACGGTTTTGGATCTTCAAAGATTTATTTGGATGCAGTCTAATTTGACAATGACTATTCAAAAATAAATGGAGAGAGTCTTAGCATTAAGTGCACAATAAAATAAGTTGTACTCACTGCCTTAAAGGATCCAAAGATTTAACTTCTACGACTGCCTTGTAAAACGAACCAATCTGGACCTGGGAACACTCGCCATCCTGTGGGGTGGACCCTGTGAACACAGGGCGATTACTGCAGGACCCAGTTCGACTAGTGATTACAACCAGAAACTGCAATCCGACCGAGCTGAAAGGAGAGGCACTTCTGAAGTCTGTAGTTCCCGCTGGAAAATCCTCCAGCGTCAACGCTACAGCATAAATGTCGCCTGGGTAACCACCACCATTGTAACTCAGAATGCAATTTGCCTGAAGAACGAAAACAGTACGATTAAGATGCACTTTTATTACGATACAGAGATCCCCAAATGTAAGTAAGGCGAGACATTATAAGCAGATGGGGTGGCAAAGTTCTCTTCAGTAGCTATCCCGGTGACATTTTTTATTTTCAGCTGCGGAGAACATTAGAACAACACTGAGATGAAAATCTGAGAACCACTCCGTGTTATGAAACAAACGGTACCACACTACAGTACTGTTCAGTAGCTTTCCAAAGAATGGTTACACTGCATGGTTTGATCCACACATGAAAACGTTAGAACCACACAATATAGTAAAACAAACAGTACCACAATACAGTACTGTTCAGAGGCTTTACAAAGAATGTTCACCGGCACTGCATGGTTTGATCCACAGATGAAAAAGATAGAACCACACTGTATAGTAAAACAAACAGTACCACAGTGCAGTACTGTTCAGTAGCTTTACAAAGAAAGGTCTTACTGAAGGGTTTGATTCACAAATGCAAAATTAAAAATTGGTGTATAGTACTAATAAATACATTTTGTGGTGAACATAAACTCATGCAGGTCCTATGAACGTTTAATTAATCCAAACACCTACCTGTTTATTAACAATCTGACAATAAATGGTATTTTATCGTCTTTTATTCTACTTCAAATCACTAGTGACCAATGCAGAAACAGTTGAAAATGTTTACCTCGTCAAGACTGCTGTATGGAAAACTGTCACTTCCTCTTAATGATTCTTGATAGGTTGACCAGCGGCATCTCACCGTATCGCCATCCGGGTCTTCAAGTGGAATTCTTGTTGACTGTGCACAGCCTTGTCGCACGCGAATGATTGCTGGGTTGGTTGTCACTGGCGAGGAATTGATTTCACCTGTGTCGTTCCGTACGTTAAGATTCACAATGGCGGATAGCAGCCAAGATGAACTGCCTGCACCAGCTAGAGAAATCCAGCAACAACTTGAGTAGCTGCATAAAAGCAATATTGAGTGAGATAAATCAATAAGGGAGTATCCGGGACAATTAGCACCGGAGGTGAGCGCAGTGTGTCTTATCAGGCTATCATTCAGTCACAAAAGGTCTTTGGAGTACATTTTAGGACTACTTGAGTTACTCCGAAGACCAAAACGTTGTTAACTGCAACAGAATCTGTTACAATCACATTCCAAGATTTATAACTAGTCGAATGATACTTCTCCAACGCACTTGCCGAAAGTCTAGCGAGATTTGTAAATAGTTTTAATCTGATAAGAAAAACTTTAATCGTCTTCATCGCTCTTTTAAACAAGTTACTACGTCGTGATACGAGAGATAGATTTAATAATTGTCAATTCACCCTTCACAATTATAGCAACAATCATTCGATGGCATTAATATAAAATTTATAAAAATTTGTGCACACTTCTAGGTTTCAGTGGGCCCTAAATCTTTGTAATACGCAGTCTCCGCCAATTTTCTTCTTTCGCTTTAAGTCTGCTTCCTTCTTGACTTGTACCCTTATAGATAAAAGAAATTTAACTGTCCTTCTTACAGACTTCTTTTAAAAGGATAGTTACCTGACTGACCAGAAGTTACTAACGCTGGGGAAATAATAAGTGAAGTTGTTTTCCCCCATAGACCAATCTTCAGATACGCTGAATTCTGTGCAGTAGAAACCGGTATCTGCGATGGAACGACTATAACACTGTGAAGGATAGTGTTGTGTATCGTTACACTGTGCATTCCAGCTGCCCCCTGATCCAAGCAGGTAACCATACTTGATTGTATCTTCATCACAGTAGTAAGAGGACGAGTACGATTCTCGGAAAGCCAGACGAAAGTTTACAGTCATCTAAAAAAAAAAAGAAATGACTCAGGTTTCCTTAATTAACTCTGCTAGTCTCGCGTGGTCAATACGAGTACAACCACAGAGATAATGAAATGTGAACCATAAATTAATATGTAAATGCCACATGAGCTATTGTTCTTAATTACTCATTAACATGTAAGTAAAAAATTAGCTATTGTTCCTAATGACTCATTAACATGTTTACGCAACATAAGCTATTGTTCTTAATTACTCATTAACATGTAAATAAAACATTGGCTATTACTTTTGCTGTCAATTTACATCTATCGCTAAGGTGCAATGAGTGAAGGATATAAGGCCAATATAACAAGAAGATCAAGACAAACCGTCATTCAAAATGCTTGCGCTGGATTTGTGTTAGGTAGCTACACTAGAGAAGCTGACTTGAAAAGGTTAAATTGGTTATCCATCAAAAAGAGAAAGGAGTTTTCAATTCTTAAATTAACTCTTAAGTCACTTTCCGATAGAGATTTCCCTGAATATATTAAGCCTAATCTCCATTCAGTCTCGAACTATAATTTAAGATCCTCAGCAGCACCAGTCATAAGTATTCCTTAAGAAAGAAACACTTTTGAGGACCGCAGTGCTACACTTTTTAATAAATTACCTGCTAGAATTAGAAATGTAGATGACTATGTAGAAGCGGTGTTAAGCAATGGCTTGCTTAATTATTATTATTATTATTATTATTATTATTATTATTATTATTACATAAGCGGAACGGTGTTCTATTTTGCGTTACATTGTTGAACAACCAAAGAAGTATTTGCATCAATGAAAGATGATTATAATGATTCAGAAGTGTTGAATAATATATTCAACGGCATTCAAACAATGTTATTTTCGTAATGTGAGGTGGTATACAACTTGTAAAATGTTGGTTAAACCGACACGCAGCAAGGAACTTTGAAGACTGATTCAAGCTCAGAACTAAATCTTGCCACATACTCTACACTTCTCTTCAAAAGCCTGTGAAAGGTTTCGTCACCTCGTCCAAAGACATATCATGTTCTATTGATGCTCCAGTATAATAAATGCTGTCCTACAGAGCGGACTTTTCTCGGAAGTCATCAATTCAAGCGTACACGTGATATGGTTTTGTACGTTACGTTGCGTCAGTCGCCCTTGAACCAATCGGATGAATGTAATGCGTTTGCTGAAGTCATAGACAACATTTGGGGCGTATGTTGGGGGAGGGGTAGGGATTGTCATTAGAGCTCGTATGCAAAACGTTTCCGATGAAGGATTTTAAAAGATGACGAAACTGCTTTGTTGCTTTCGCTTGCCTGTTAGGAACTTTGTCAAACAGTGAAGGTCACTCGTAAATTTCTGTACTTTAACTGTGGCTGTAATCAATTCAGTGGTGGCGTTCGCTTTTCAAAGCTGTTGTTCATGAAACTGTTACTCAAAAGGAGTAGAAATTAATATGATGTGAAGAGTTTGAAAACTTCGACTTTTTATATAATAGTTTGGATAGTATCGCATTGAATCTTCAACGAACAAATTAAATTCAACTAAATTTCTGAGCCAGACTTAAATCATGAAACCTGTTTGCAAAAGAAAATGAAAGCCTCTCTTTTAGGGGAACACAGACATGCTCTTGGCTAGCAAGGAGTGATCAATATTCATGTGCTAAACTAACAGACCATGGCCCGCTGATTGCCTTCTGCACAAGATTACACCAGTCAGACATGCCTCCATGTGCGTGGTTTACAATTTGCGAATAAAACTCTTTTATTGAAAGTGCAGGTATTCAAAAACTTTGGGAATAAAACTCTTTTATTGAAAGCGTAAGGACTTAAAAACGTTGGGAATCGAAGGACAGGTCCGCCATGTTACCAGGCATACACATCGCGTGTAATTTATTTGTTTCCAGAGGTAGTTATATTTGAAAAACGTAGAATGAAGCCTTAGATGTGATTTCAATAGGCGAAAATCATATTCTCAACTGAATATAAAGAAATCACGTCTGTTGTTTTCGCAAAAAGGGATAGTTTTGGTTGAGGATCCCCGCAAGTGGCTGATGCCTCCTATGTTGCGTGCGTTGCTTCAATAATGCAAGAATGCTGATTTCCTTTTTTGGATTAATGTAAAAATAAAGGAACAAATTAAATGTCTTAGTTATAAGAACCTTATTTAACAGCATTTTGATCATTGAAAGTATTAAAGATAACAATGATCTTTTCAGAGAAGCATGCTAACAAGCTACAGTGAAATCAAAGGCGTGTCAGTAACACGTTCTCTAGTCTTACCTCCCTAGAATAATCTGAAGTTGGCTTCCACGTGATCAAACCACCTCGAAAATGAGAGGCATCTGAGATACAAAACCTCAGAAGAAAAACTAGTAATGGAAGAACAATCAAACGCCAAGCCATTGTGGCTGTGCAGATCGAGTTAGTTGGTCTGTTGTGCTACGTATTGCTTTACCTTCCAAAACGATGCAACTGACTCTCAAAAGCTAGACAAAATACTAAATGCCTCGGGTGTTTATCAAATTTTCTGTCAATCATGTAGACTGTGAGGTATTTATTCGACGTTGTTCACGCCATGGTCTCTTTGTCTAGCGAAGCCTTTTGTCTCCCAGACTGCTTTTGTCATTAGCTTTAAGATCACGATGATAAAATCATACCACTTTCTTGAATACAAAAGGAGGCTCCCTAAAAAATTAATTGCACAAAACTTATTTGCACGGTGAGTTCTTTTAACCATGCAATACGTTTAATCCTGAGATCTGACTAGTAATCCTCCCAGTGAGTGCCATGCATTTTCTCGTACGTTAGTGTCTTTCCTATTGTGATACTTCGATTTAACATTATCCTGACCAGTAAGGTTGATTGTTTGCAATCCATATAATATGGTTACTGGACAATGTTTTGATACCGTATTGAGAAGTTGCCTGTTGATCACTTCGAAAGGAGAGTGAAAAGGCCGAAGCAAAAATCCCAATAAAGCAGATAGTTTCAAAGTCTAGAGATAAACTAACGATTACACAGGGCTCTCGCACAAAGGGATAGTTATTTAAGGGTTTCAACTGCAGGGAACTCATGCACATCGGCGTTACAAGACGTGATCGAACATAAAAGGGCGGTACATGTATTAATGATGATAGGTAAAAAATTAAATATTTTAGTTGGGAATAAAACAGCTTATGAGTCGCAGATTAGGCATGTAAGAGTTTATTTAAAATATCGCTCCATGGTATTGTTTGTAACTAACAATACAAGAGCAAGCCAGGAATTGGGTTCCCATCCATACATATTTGAGATAACATAGAGAAAGGTTTCTTTAATTAGAGGTCATATGCATATTGATTAAGATCGTGCTGTGTGCATTGCTGCAAAAATCGTTCGTGGATAATTGATATTACGAAACCAGGAGCCCAATGACTTCATCAAGGCCCAGGTTTTTTTTATGCCATCCTCCACACCCATTCTGTATAAGTAGGAGCGCAATTTAGCCCACAATCGTTTTGTGGTACAGTTAACGAATTGCAGATTCCTAATGGACTTTCATATTATCAAGATACGCAACAGTGTATTATTTAATTTCATTCAATTTCATCGAAACGGCCGGATGTTTTTGGTTTAAGATTAAAACATTAAACGACTTGTTATGCATGCTCACTGTTTGAGCAGAGTGCTCACTGTTTGAGCACAGCAGAGTGGCAACTCACGGAACAGGCAAATACGCAATTTATTAGACCTACAGAGATTAATGCCTTCCATATTGTCTTTAACGTTGTTTTCTCACAGCTTTGAATAAATGGTTAAATATACTATAACAGAGAAGTCAAATAAAACCAGGAGTACATATTAATTTCATTATTTGGCAATATTTCTAGGAAATCTGTACAGTTGAATGGTTCTTTTGAAGTCAAGTGACTCCTCCTATTTCTCTGTTTAAATGTGCTCTCAGAATCGGAAGCGGACTTAACAGCTCATAAAGGCAATCAACTTGATGCCAAAAGTGTTCTCCACTCTTACTGGCTTCCATTCTGCAATTCTGCGTTTTTTTATACGTTTAGGCCTGCACGTTTTACAACTTTCAATTTTCTGCAAATCAAATAAAACCATATGCAAATCATTATTGAATTCATTACCCCTATTTGGTAATATTTCTAGGAAATGGCTTCAGCTGAGTGGTTCTTTTGAAGCAATTCATTCCTGCGGTCAAAATGCCTCACAACAAGTCTGCTTTGACAGCTCTCTTAAAGGCAATTGTTTTATGTATGCCATGATGTTTTCAAAGGATTCTTTTCTAAGGTGGTTGCCTTACTAGTAAATAAATGTCTTCGGTCATGACTTCATGAGTGGTGCGTGGTTAGATGTATTTGGTTTGACTAATGTAGCCACAGTGAAATGAGACTAAGTCAGACAAGTGATTTTCATTCAGACTTGCAGAGTAGGTGTCTGCATTACTCTCGGTAAACTTTCGGGTAGTTTACATAAAATTCAGCTTGCTTTCTCGTTCGGTTCCTAAGTCGCCGGAGGTAATTGAGATGTGAAGCAATTTACCACATTATGCTGAACCACCTGGCTGAACTAAATTAAGGTAAAAAACGCAGAGAAAAAGTTAGAATCCAGCCTTGAAGACGGCGGGGAACCTGGAAACTATTCATGCATCGGGGCTCTGTAACTCGACTACAAAACGTCTGTTTACAAAACCTTATCGCCAACGCTTTTACTCGTTTTTCAAATTAAATATTTTAATATATCAGTATTTTTTGTATTGTCTGGTTAAAAAATTGGTGTATTTTCTAGAGGCTGTGAATTGCTACCTCTCAATGATCAAAGGTATTATTGGTTAATATTCTGCAAAATAGTAACGATAATGATAAAGATAACTATAATAATAATGATAATCATAGTAACACTGATAAGGATATCAACGAAAATAGTGGCGGTAAAAATCTTAACGATAACGGTAACAATAAAGATTTTTTCCACTATTGCTACTAATCTCGCAATCTGATTGGCTAATTAGCCGTTGTCGATAAGAGTCTAGACAACGCTGCTCGCGTCAATGGGTCACGCAAAGCAATAGCCAATCAGAAACGCTCATTTTGGGTAATAAACCAATCAGATTGCGAAAAAGTTATAGGCAACTCTTGCTCTTCCCTTGTGTCACGCTCTTGGTCACGCTCCGAAAAAAAAACATTTTCTTTGACGTTTTTTACCGTTGCTATTGCTGTAAAAAACAAGTCGAATGTGGTTTAGCGTTGTCTGTACTCTTATCGACAACGAGTACGCGTCATCACAGTGTTGTGAACTCAACACAATTTCGACCACTGTGATGACGCGTACTCGTTGTCGATAAGAGTACAGATAACGCTAAACCACATTCGATTTGTTAAATTGGTAATGTTTATGGTAACGATAATGATGATGATATATAAATGAATATAATAATAGCGGTATAAGTGAAGAAAACTGCAAATATGAAAATCATTTGAACGGAAATTCCGATGAACTTTCTTAAAATTTCCAAAGGCAATTGTAAGAGCCTGATTTTTCGTTTCATTTTGTTTTGTTTTTCAGAATAAAATTAAAATAGCTAACTTTGCAAGGTTCACCTAAATTTCAGGGCATTTTCCGGAGATTCGATAAGGAAAGTGCCTGTCTCTTTCGAGTTTCTTTGCACAACTGTATTGCCTCAGATTTCGGTCAAATATTGCGATGTTTAACTTTTTTGCGCTTCAGGGTTGTCAGGCAAAAAATATAAACATGTTCTCAAATGTTTGGAAATTTCGGTCGTTTTCTTTTGGAATTGATTTTTCCTATTTAGGCCATAAACAGCCAATCACTTGAGAACTGTCAGAGTGGCGCGAAATTTGAAATGCAAATGATGGTACCTCATTATTCATTCTATTTCTCATTGTCACCTTCTCGCTGCGACTTTGAGAAGCCGCGTAATATCTTCAACGGAAAAAATCGCTTATCTGACTTAAGATTTGACTTAACTTTGCTGATACGTCAGCAATCCTTTCACAACATTTTCCAAGAGAAATTGTGTTTCTAGTGAAAGACAAAATAGGACTTTTGGTGCAGAACTGAGAGCCGAAATAGAAACCAAACAGAGCACGAGGTCCATGAACCGTCTTCTTTACCAAGAGGTAAGATGCAGTATGACTTTCTTCCTATAAAAACTGTTTGTGTTCTTTACTCTCTTTTCAAGTCTTTACTGACTGTCCTGAGCAATCTTAATAGCTTATTTTCGTTATAAACAGTTCGTTTATCATACAATGGTGAGCTACATCGAAGCTGAACAAAGAAGCGTGTGTGCAACTGCATTTTTAATCGACTTTTCACCTTCGTTTCAGTAGCAGAACCAGCGGGACTTTGCAACTTAAAAGAGAGTTTGCTGCAGAAAAACAAACTCGATTTAAAACAGGTATGTGCATGTTTCACTTGGCAAGAACCAAGTGTTGACACAATGAACGAGTAAAACCGTTATTCATTTATTTTGTTTGCAACATGTTTAAACAAACTATATTCATACAATTTGCGTTGGACAAAATTCTGGCAAGTTATTTTGTTCAGAGAATACTCAGTAGCAAGCGTTTTTACGTCAGAGTTTTTTTCTTAACAATGAACGCTGAATACATTTTGTGGTTTAATTTTATCCTTGGTTTAAATTTTATTTTCCTTTGTTTTTTCCTCATTATCATACATAACCATAACAAAAAACAAAAGAAAATAAAATTTATACAAAGGAAAAAATTGAACCACAACATACACACTAGGATGCACTTGATTTTAGCAAACAATTTTGAAGTGGTATTTTTTATACCTTTATAGTTTCTTTTTTTTCCATTTATTTTGCCCAGCTAATTTTAAATGAACAAACTTATAATAAATTCTGTACAAACGTGATTATAAAGAATGAACGCGATTTATATTTACAGAATGGAAGAGCCATTAATCAGCCGATTTAAGGTCAATATATGGTTAATCATTATGTTAATTGTCATCAATCGTGATGCAATCGGACATCGCAGTTCAGTTTTGATGTTTCATTTTTAAATTTTTCCAAGAAACTTACTTTCTATTTCCCTTTCTTTTCAACCAGAACTTAAAGACATTTGAGCCATTCAATGGGAACACAGGCGAAGAAAAAGACAAAACAACGGACCTTTGAGGGTAAAAGGCGAGATGAAGTACTTAGGGACCGGTCATTATTTATCGCCTGGGGGGGAGCGGAGTATTTTTGTTGCTACATCGTAGAAATTACCTGATCCCCCCCTTAAAGTATTTAGTTTTTTAATGATCCACCCTTATAGTGCAAGATGTCATGATCCCCCCCCATCCTCCCCCCCTCGGGTCCTGTCGCGACCTGAAATTCCATTTTTTTGGTCTGATCCCCCCTTTACGCCTGTCAATTACGGCTGATCCCCCCCTCAGTTCTTCAGATAACCATCTGATCCCCCCTAAATCCTCCGCTCCGCCCCCCCCAGGCGATAGATAATGACCGGTCCCTTATATTTTGTAACTTAGTCTGCTGTTAACTTCGGTCTGCAAACGGTACCTCTGACAATCAACTGCGCATTGGTCTTTTGCCTATGTGGACTAATATCCAGCTTTCGCAAAAACTGTTTGGCCCACTACTTAAGTTAAAGGAAAACGCTGCAGCCCTGCTAAAATAAACATAAAACAAAAAAAAATGAAGCATATTCTCCTTACTAGAACTATGAGAAATGTGTGGGGAAGATTACTGAGAATTCGAAACCTGACATTACTTTAGGAATTAAAGGTTAATTATATCGGTAAGAGCCTTGATTCATTATTTTTTACTGAAAAACGAGAACTTCTAGATGTAAGCGCTAATTTCTTGGCCTGTCTATTGAGAATGGCTGCAAAAAACCTTTCTCAATGGACAGCCCTTTTCGTCAGCGCGTACATCAATTAGTTGCTCTTTAAGCTGTAACATTTATTCATACATTTCCCATTTTTTTTAAGGAGCACAAACCAATTCTTAAAAACCGTTTTCTTGATTCAAAGCCTTATTTTTTGCACTTTAACCCTTTTAAAAATTCCACTCGAAAAGTTGGGAGGCAGAACTCTGCGCAAGAAATTTAATTCCCAAGGGAACCCACTCTGCACAATTGACTGAAAACAAGGCTCGTGCGTGACGCCACCCATTGTATGAAGTGACAAGTTAATTGGTTGTATCATTCAAGTTCGTACTATTTTACGCCTTGATTGTATTGAATCAGCTGATTTTAGAAATAGCTTTGTTAAGTTCTGTCCTAAAAAATCATCGAGTAGGTGTAAAGGAAACAGGACATAGCATCTTATCATTGTTTGGTTGTATTTCTTACAGAGGTCAAGTGAAAATCCTTCCAAGACAAAGCATATGCATCGCATTGAAAAGGACAGGGCATTTCCTTCTGGACATTCATAGGAATCTAGTTAACATGTAAAGGTAGAGATTCCCATTCATCCTGGAGTGTTTGTAAGATAGCCTAAGAGCTGAAGTAAATTACGACGGAAATTTGTCTCTATCGCGCCAAGCAATTAACTTGAATAAACACTACATCAAACAGCATGATTGCAAGTGCACTTGCACCTGCACGTGCACAGAACAGCTGCACGCGTTTATGACGCCAGGCTCAAAACAACACCAAATAAATTAGGAGTCTTAATTACCGTCGTGTTTGCTTTGATGTTCTCTAACAAAATAAACTGCGCACATGTAAGCTTAAACGCTTGAAGCCCCAAACTAGGATTCGCGCCAGCTAATAATTATAAGCCGAGAGAAAGATGAACAAGGCGTGCGTTTTACAAAAGTGCCATGTACCGATTTTCTTTTTCTTGATATCATATTTCTTGTTCTTGTTTGGACGCAGCACAGAAAAATGACTGAAGTAATAGAAACAGTTAATTTGCGGTCCATGTTGCAGATTGGGAATTCATTGATTGCAATCAAGAAAAACAATTCGAATCATAAAAATAATTCAATAAATTTATTATTTGTATTGCGCACCTACACAAGCTAAAATATGATCAGATGTGCATTTTTTCAAACAAATTTTCTTGGAAATTGCTTTAAATCAAAACGCCTTCCGCGCCAAAATCCAAAACAACATACGTTTTTAAAATGTTTTTACATTTCGTGAACCAAGTCAACTCAATTTCTCTTTTTTTTTCTTTTGGAAAACCTAAACCTTTGTCGGGTTCGAGACTTTCTCGATCTTTTGAAAAATGTACGCCTTTGCTCCTCCTTAATTGTGGATACGTAGACGGTCATGAGCTCCTGTGGACTGAAGGCAACCGCTGTGATGTGAGGTCAGATTCTCTCATGAAAGGTAATGCAAATAGCTAGAGATCACTAAGGAGAGTTTCGTATTGAATCTTTGGGGCTGATAGCATAAGGTGTGTCACGAGGATTGTTTGCCTGCTAAGACTCTTTCATTCGTTAAATTGTCTAGATTATTTTCTTTTTTAACTAGATTCCAACAAACACGTATAGTGGATGAAACAGGGCAGTTTTCTAAATTAGCGACAACTCTTAAAGTATCCTGTTTTGGTTTTTCAACAGTTTGCTAATTCATTTTGATGCTCTAAAAATAACAATTTACTTCAACACGTTCAAAACGCTGTAATGTTAACTAGGCAAAACTAATATCAGTAAAGATAAAAGACTTTTACTTTTTTCTCAAGCATGTGAGCGGGCCGGAATCCTAAACCCTCGAATCTGATTGGCTAATCACGCGCGCGTGACCGGTCCAGCTTTTTACGATATGACTCACGGGCCTGAGTTTTTTCCCCGCTGTAGCAATTTCTTATCTATTTTCTTACTTTAAAAAAGAGACGTTCAAAAAAAATAAGTTATTTCTCGGGCTGGGTCGGTCCATATAGGAAAAAACTGTTCCCTTGGTCTTTTTCCCGGCCATACGAACCTTCCACCTGGTAAATAACATGATAAAAGACGCACTTGCAAAAAACAAAAATTCAAATATTTTGGTATTGGAAAAATCTTCATCGGTTTGATGTCAACAAAACGGAACCTTATAATTAAATAAGTATTTTGCAAGTTTTGTTCAAATTTAAGTTCTTGTTTATTCTCGCTTTTCCTATCTTTTGCCGCCTAAAGTTGGAATTTTTCACTTTCCTTTTAAAGGAAAATGTAATCAGCAGGAATTGTAACGATCATTTGGTCCAAATTACTGGCAGATTCTTTTTAACTACCTTCCTTTTCCTCGTTTTGAATTTGCGTCTTCGTGTTGACTAATTAACGTATGTTGCGGGACAACCACCCGGTTTGATTCAAAATAAACGATAAAAAACATCAAACAGTAACACAGTGCAGCACTGCTTAATTTGATCCACAGATGAAAAGGTTAGAACCATACTGTATAGTAAAACAAACAGTTTCCAAGAACAGGCTATTAGTGACAGAAGAACATGCTATCAGAGATATTTTTAGCGAAATAGCAGGCGATAAATTCTGGTGTCACACCTTAGTTAATGTTAAAATAATTGTAGTTAGTGTTTAGAGCTTAAGAGGAAACGCTTCACATGAATGAATTCCAATTGGTTTTTTTTTCTGTTCGTGCGAACAAAATCTAACTGATATTAGTTCAGTAGTGCAGTAGCGAGATTTCTTAAGCTCTGAAAAATTACTCTTGGTAAATTCCTCCACGGCGCTAGTTTGTCCATTTAAACTGCCAATGCACGCAGGTTCCCACAAAAAATAGCTCTGAAAACCTTCAGGCCTAAAATTTCCTGATATTGCACGCGCAAAGCCGGATTCGTTTAAGGATGCGTTTTTGCAGTATCGTACTAGATTTCCGTTTAATCCCTGTTACAGAAACTGATAGTGTGCCACTAATACTTTATTATGCATCCTGTAGCTGTACTTTCCGATCCTTCCGACGCCATTATATAAACGACACAGCTGCTGCGTGTATAATGAAGTATTGGGCTCACCGTCTGTTGCTGTTATCCCTTTCCTCCTAACAACGCCGCGCGGCAGTCAGGAGGAGTTTATCGCAGTGACATATTTACTCGTTACAATTTTATTGCCCGCCATGGAACTTTCTACGGTTTTACCGCAAAATCATCACATTGTTTAAGAAGGCACTTCAAAATGAGTAGAAAATCCAAATATACAAAAAAATATTGCAACTAGAAATTGCGCTTCAACTAAAACGCTTGTCTCGGCGAATTCGGCAATTTCCTGTTTCACACATTCACTGTCACAGTTCAAAACACGTGCACCGTGGAAGGATCTTAAGGCGTGACGGAAAGTTCTTAGTAAAAAGCAAGTTTTGCTTTGTTTACGAGCCATGGAAAACCTCAAGTTACGTTGGAGCAATATTGGAAAATACTTTAACCAAAAAAACGTAACATTAAACTCCGCCGTGAATTGAGGTTTCTTTTTGGCAGGCCGACAAAGTAAAGTTTGGCATCGTAGACTTAGAAACTGTAAGGGGGATGGAAGCTTCGCTTTTTTGTGAACCAAGTTAAATCTTGATAGACGCTGGGGTGTGGTCGATAGATCACTTTTCTGGCAAAGCGAACTCCGGTGTAAATTGAGAATTTGACTTGGCGAGCAGAAGAAGTGGAGCTTGTCATCGCATTGTGAGAAATGTGAAGTGCAAGCTTCACTTTGTTTTGCGAACGAAGTTAAACCTCAGTCTATGCTGGAGAACTTGAAGTCAGCAGAACTTCGTTAAAAA
This sequence comes from Ricordea florida, assembly GCA_949710005.1. Classification (NCBI taxonomy): domain Eukaryota; kingdom Metazoa; phylum Cnidaria; class Anthozoa; order Corallimorpharia; family Ricordeidae; genus Ricordea; species Ricordea florida. Next base: position 1,470,336 of record OX453281.1, on the reverse strand, counting down.
AATACTCCGGTGTAAATTGAGAATTTATCTTGGCGAGCGGACGAAGTGGTGCTTGTCATCGCATCGTAGACTTAGAAATGCGAAGTGCAAGCTTCGCTTTGTTTGCGAGTCAAGTCAAACTTTAATTCATGCTGGAGTATTAGCGAGAACAAAAACTCCAGTGTGAATTGAGGATTTCACTTGGCTTGCAGACAAAGCAACGCTTGACACTTTACATTATAGGACACATCAGACTTAGAATAACACAAGCCATGTAAATTAGCTGCTTTATTCAGTAACACATGAGATGCAAATAAAGAAATGAAAGAGAAGAAAATGAGTTGTATTTTAAGATGACTCTAAAAAATTAAAAAAAAAAACGGCGCATGCGTATCTGGCACGCCGTATTTTTTCTAAGTCTTTTGGCGGGAAAATTGCCAACATTTGAACATGGGTCACCCTAGAAAATTAAAAAAAAATTGGCGCATGCGTATTTGGCGCTCTGGTATTTTTTCTAAGTCTTTTGGCGGGAAAATGAGGACAATTTGAACAGGGGTCTGCTAGAAAGACTCGTTATGCAAATAAAGAAGAGAGACTGCAAGTAGAGAGTGTAAATATGAAACCAGTGCAAGATTATGAAGTATTCGCGCATGAGCAGAAAGGCAAAATAGAGACTTAGTATTTTTTCGAAAAAAATTTTAGCGCATGCGCACTGACCCAAAATGGAGACGTAGTTTTTTCCGAGAAAAATTTCTTGCGCATGCGTACTAAGGCTGAATAGAGACTTAGAATTTTTTGGAACAGGCCGTCACCACCGAAAGCGGAACGCTTGTGCACTGGTTTAACATCTACAAACTCTGCTCTGGTTCAACACTCTTTATTGGGTTCAAAAGTGTACAGTCTGGTTATATTTCTTCTGTTCTTGACTGAATCATCTGCCTTGTCTCTCAGAATCTGAAACAGACAAACAAACAGAACTGATGAATAAAGACACTGCTACCAAAAAATAATTACCTAAGGCTAGGGCTACTGAAACAACAAGAAGATCTAGGAAGTGTCGACACAACCTTAATGAAGTTTTCTGGTTACCAGGTGTGCAATTCTTTCAATAAAAGCCTTTCAGATGAAAACACAATGAAAATGTTGTAAATCAACACTGTGGTACATGGCAAGTATTCAATTTCGACAAATGCTAGGGTGTTTTGCTTTGCATTATATTTCTAGAAAACAATTCAACTCTTTCCCTACCACTGTCACAAATGGAGGTCTGAGAGAAATTGTAGTTTGGAAACTGTTTTTCAATTATAAACTTTTGTTTGAACCTTGAATCAATAATTAATAGTTGTGGACTATTTTGCTTGACATTGCACTGAAAAATTTATTGTAGCAAGAAGATACAGTTTGATTACTTCTGAGAGTAAAAGGTTTGCTATTCCCATCCGTTTTGAGCAATGAATTTTCACTAGCCACTGTCTGCCTTCATCAGAAATAAAAATTTACTAGCCTTGAGCTTGTAACTATTGAAGTGTTTACGCCAAGACAGTGTCAAGGTTTATCACTAACTACATTTTAAAAATAAAATCCAGGCAGTAACCTAATACTAAACTTTTTCTTTATGAACATTATCTAAAGATCAGAAGCTGTAACCATGGATAGAACTTTTGGAAGAATACTGTATCGTTTTTGCCTGCATTTCACTTTGCAACCTTTTACATGTGACAAATTTGTTTTATTTGTTTGGGGAGACAGAATGAACGAACATCTCAAAAATGTTAATTAAAAGTAGTGCACAATGTCAAAAATGCGCAAAATTTCATCTTGTAAGCAAAAAGAAGCTTGCCAATTTACATATGCCTTTCTCATGATTAATAAAAAAATCAAGCAACTTTGACAACTTGATTGTGCATATTGGACTGCAGAGGTTTTCAAGTTTTTTTGTCCAGGATTTCATTTCCTAATGATTACATCACATAGAATTATATGTCACAATACAAAAAACAATCATACTGAAATTGCTATTGACTATCGTAGGCAAATTCTCTAACATGGAGAGTGTCAGTGCACTTCAATGAAAGTTTTCTTTTGGTTGGATTTCAGGTTGGACATAAACTGCTACAGGGAAACAAGTTTTAAATTAACAAGCAGCAAAAAAAAAAAATCAGCCAATTCAACAAATTATATGTAATGCGTGTGAAGCAGATTTGTAGTCTGTGTAATCAAGGTCTATTTTTATAGAAAACCAATCCGAAATGGCTCATTACCCAATGTTAATGACCAAGGTTTTATTCCTGTAGTGGAATACAGTATAATCAATGTATAGCATAAAATCTGTGTATAATAAATTCTTCAACCAAACCAACTTCCTTAGTTACAGGATTTCAAGATCAGAAATTTTGTTGTATATTTTCTTTAACTCATTTCCAATCATTCTTCAATTTCTGCCAATCATTCTTCAATTTCTGCCAATCATTTCACCCTCATCAGTATGGGAAACAGCAAATATGAGATTTTATCTTTCCCAGATGTAGATACCCATGATACCTACTTAGCAAACTTTTGTAACACATATAAATTTAATCAACTAAATATCCCACCTTGGCTGCATGTTCATGGAATAGACTTCAAAGCTACTCAAATCATTACAAATTCAGTAGGTGCCATGCTACTGCAGCTTGCCATGGGAGACAGAGCTTCAATGTATGAAACCTTGCAAGTTTGAAATTTCCTGTAACAGAAGAAAGAGTACACATCGGCATGAGCCACGTAAGAGCACAAGTTATTTGATAGCCCATGTCAACAGTGGCTGACTGACTTCAAGTTAATAAAAAAAAAAAACGAAAAAGGGTCAACTGTACATGTAAGGTCACGTAAGATTGTTCTTCTTTGCTATTTTCGGAATGGTTTCCGCACAGATCCCTACCTCATTATGCATGCTGTAGCCATACTGTTTCATTCTGCAATAACAAGAAATGTTTACATGTGCATTACCCTAAGCAATTCATCTGCTGTATGCATAATGAAGTAAGGACCTGTGAGAAAATCTTGCCCTCTTTTCCATTATGTTTTTGCTTATTTATGAGCAATTCATTATTTCCAGCTCAGCCACAGCAAAGAGCAAAAATGGGAATGATTTCCGCACAGGTCCCTACTTCATTATGCATGCTGCAACCAAACTGTTTCATTCTGCAATAACAATAAATGTTTACATGTGCATTACCCTAAACAATTCCTCTGCTGCATGCATAATGCCGTAGGGACCTGTGCGGAAATCTTGCCCAAAAATGTTTGCACCATTCAGTATCAGCCACTTTTTATCCAGTCAAGAGAAGAACAAAAAAGAAATTATTTAAAAATGTTGACTATTGTCCAAGGTTCCTTTATTAACTGGATGTATTCCATCGAATAATTTAATTGACAGGTAAATACAGTAAAACTGAGGCAAGGAATTATTATAAATCGATTATCGTCAAGAAAACATGTTCTAATGAGATTCATGCTTTCCTGAAAGTCTGTGCATAACTAATTCTTATCTTTTTAAATTTACCGCCAACAGACTCATGTGTTGTTTTTACCAAATAACCAAACTTAAGGATAACGAAAGGAAGAAAACGTGTCAGTGGAGTCTATATCCTTAAAATTAAACAAAAAATATAAAAGCTTCTACGCTGTACGAACCGCAATATTAAGGTCCAAACTGCCCACATGGCCTCCGCATCGGATGTTCATTCAAGTTCAAGAAACTTAAAATTCACTTTCTGCAAGAGAACATCACTTGTCGATAAGTTACATGAGCAACGGCTTAGCTTTCTGTAAGAAATAGCCAAATAACGGGATGAAACTTACAACAAATGTAGCAATTTTGTAGAACACACCTTTGCTCCGACATGGCTTCCACACGACTAAACCGAGGTGCATGGAGGGATGGGTGCCAAATTACTTAGCAGGGTAGGGTCGGGCTGAACCAAACACCAACCTAAACAGTTTATAATCTTTTGTCCTATCTAATTTTGACATGACCTCCTCGTTTTGTTAAGTAGTTGATTCCAGGGATACATCTAGATTTATCATGCTGAATATCGTCAACTAATGATTCTCACAAATGTAAGCTCTAATCTGTGTATAAACATCGGGGTTTGTCACCCCTGCATGCCTTTCCCTCTCCTTTTTTTTTAATCCCTTCCTTCTCAAAACCCCTCCTTCTTTCTCTCCGTTCCTTCCTCTTAACCCAACCTCAAGCCTGCGTGTTCATGTTGTGCTTTGTTTACGGGGGCTTCTAGCGAATGGGAACTCTAACAAACTGCGTTTCGTTGGACGATCGCCTTAAAGCTAAGAAACCAAGTAGAGTATAGGCATTGAAATATATACACGTTACGTTAAGCCAATATTTTCTTGGCGTTTAATAAGTTATTGTATTACATTGTATCGTTTAGCAATATTATTGTATTAGAAATCAAACCATTTTTAATAATCCTCAGTGCTAAATACTAACCGCTTACTAACCGAGCGCGAGGGCGGTACTGGGGATTATTATATGACAAAGCCAGTCTTAGGCAAATCCCTGTGCTCTGATTGGTTCTTTCTCGGTCAGGATTTTGCAGTACGGACCATTTCCATGGAAACGGTCCAACCCGTGTATTTTTGTTTTGGAGCGAAGCAGGCAAATTCAAAATTTGCAACAAAACAGCGAAAAAAGACTGTGAATATTGTCATTCTTCACAGTGAAACTACCAGAAGAAGCTAAAAAGATTGAAAGAAACGGAAGCCCTTTAAGTGCAAGCCACCGGAAGTGCAGTTTACTATCAGAAATAGAGTGCTATATAATAAACAACTTACTAACCGAGCGGTTAGTAAGCGGTTAATATTGGCCCGAGGTCGTGGCAGTACGGACCGAGCGAGGCGAGGTCCGTACTGCCACGACCTATGGCCAATATTCCCCAGTACGGCCCGAGCAAGCTCGGTTAGTAAGTTGTTTATTATATGGCACTGTATTTCTGATAGTAAATGTTCGTCTTCTTCATCCATCTTTGAAATTTCGGAAAAATTTCAATCTTTTAAGACTGGCATTGCTATATGATAATGCTAAATATCTCTCTTCCTCCTTCCCTTACATCTTGTCTATTTCCCTCCCTTTCAAACTCTTTCCTTCCTTTTCTTCCTTCTCTCCGCTTCTACCACTCTTCTTCTATTCTTCCTTACTTCCTTCAGCCTTTTCTCCCTCCTCTACTCTCTCTAGGTCTCTCCCTTTTCCTCTGTTATTCCTTACCCGGTCTCTTTATACCCTCTCTCCTTCCACACCCCTGTCCCTTCCTCCCTACCTACCCCTCCCTTCGCTTCGAGCTTGCGGTCGTCCCCGCGATCTCTTTTAACCTCGCTCCCAGCCTCCCTCCTTCTATCCTCCTTCCCCCAACTTTCCCTTAGATACTGCCCATTCCCCCACTCTCCCGCCCTGTTCATTATCAACTGTCCTACATCACTCTACGAGCACATTTACATTTAAATTCTAATTCTCCCGCCAAAACGTGAAGATGATGTCTATATATGATCTCAAATTAAATGACTCTTCGAAAGACACCAATGAGGGTTTACGGTAACCTTAAAAGCTCATTCAACCCAATATGCAACAGTGCTGTGACACACGCCTTTTATTGGATTTCTAAATAATCTCCAAGTTACCAAAAGATGTTGTAACATGAGGTTGGATTGCGAACTTAGCACGATCAAATGAAGTTATTTCGTTATTTTTAACGAACGTACTTATCAGTACGAACGCAAGAAATATCCCGGTATCCAGGACTTGGTTTTGTAAACTGATCAAACCAGGTTTTATTTTCTAAGACTGAGTTCTCTCATTACAAGATCTTGCCTTTGTTAAGGGTTTTCTTTCAGTGAGTAATTTCCTACGACCCATTTGATAAAATACTCAAAACAGGTTCTTTCTATAGCCGAATGAATCAGGCCACGGTTAAGATTATAGAAAGAGATATGCCAAGTAAAACCAAAGTAAGACGTGGCTCTTTACACACGTTATGACGTCACGCTTTTATTATGTACTATCAACTGCGCACTCAGAGCTTCACTATTAGCGCTGGTAACATAGCAACACATAATGAATTAGAGGAGCGGTTATAATTGACATTAGTATATACTAAAACAGTGGATAGCATTGAAGGTGAGCTCTGATTGGCTAATCAAACTCCGAATATCCTGTGCTATTTACCTCCGAGCAACTAGCGAGTTTCTCGCTCCGTCGCATGAATTGTTTTCATCCGTGACTAACAGAGAAATCATCCAAATTAACCGTGACGAATCAGTCCCTGAAAACACGAAGAAAATGACTAAATTTGGCTTGATCCTGTTCAAAGGTAATGTTTTATGTTTTTAACCCGGATTTCATCGATAAAAACCAAAAGGAAAAGTTTTGTTGTCAAATGCAAATTAATCTTGCGTAACCAAATTTGATGTCACTTGTTCACTTGAGAACCAAAGTTGAATTATATTTCTTACAGAATGGTTTTAATGGATGAGCTTACAACTACATTTAAAGAAATGTAACCACTAGATCTAAACAAATGTCTTCAAAAATTGTTTCTTTCAGCGAGAAAACGAGACGAACGGCAGTCATTACAACGAAAACTCCCGACCGTGATTCGAGCCGGTGGGAAGTCCTCCATTTTCCAAGCCATTTTCTTTTTCTGGTGTAAATTATCTCACTGTTTTAGTATGTACTAAAACAACTATTGTAACAACTATAACCTCAGTGTCCGTGGCTAATGGTAGATATTTACCTGGCCGCTTCCCAGCTCGGTAAATATCACCACTAGCCACCTCCACTTCGATGAATAGTTGTTAAGTATGGATGGGAAAATCTAGCCACGACTTGCGCAAGCCAAAAACTGACGCAGATTCAAAGTCGATCTCCAACGTTAAAGACAGCATTTCAGAACAGAGCGATACTAATAGAGTTTACTATCAAAAGTGATTAAATGCGTCTTCTGCTTACAAAATAATACACTGTAAGACAAGAAGGTGATGGGAATTGGGGAAATGATCAGCTCATGGAAAGTGAATTTCTACCTGGCATCAAATTCTTCAAACTTTCAAACAAGGAACTGTAGTGGTCTCACTAAGCGAAAAGTTTAAGGAATAAAACGAGGACAGTATCCCCATATCCAACACTAGAACCGACTGTCAAATGAGTATATCCTGATGAGTAAACCACTAGAGAGGAAAACACTGCACTTTGCACTTTTGTAGATCTAGTGACGCGCGAAAGCTAGAAAGGCTGCAAGAAAGAGGATTGAGGGCGGTTTATAGAGACAAGCTTTCAAGCTATTCACAATTACTCAAAAGAGCTGAGTTACCAACACTCATGAACAGGCGCTTGCAGGATATTTGCATCCTAATGTACAGAGTGAAGCACAGGTTATGTCCTACTTATATTTGTAATATTTTTAATAATCATAACTCTTCCTACTTTTTAAGACAGTCAGATTTTTCCACCCCAAGTTTTAATACCGTTACATATGGTAAACATTCTTTACGATATCTTGGGCCTAAATTGTGGGGAAAATTATCCCCAGACGTAAGATCAGCCAAAACGTTAAATATTTTTAGGAAACAGATACGTAGATATGATATTAGTCTGCTCATAGATGATGGCTGCAAGGGTTGTTCCCTGTGCTCCTCATAATTATTTTATACAGTTTTAAGTATTTTTAACTCTCTTTTACATATTTTCAATATCTGATTATCATAAATATATTTTATATAGGTTTAAGTATCTTAAACTCTCTTTTTACATATTATTATATTTGTTAATTGTGTCCCCAAATTAGTATGGGATTTTCCCAGGCTATGTGGCCTTGACACATTAATAAAATTGATTGACTGACGTAAAACAGCTATACTCCGCCTCTTTGAGCTCCTATTGCGCATGACTTCAGGCAGTGCATAATCTACTGAATATCCACCATAGGCGATAAACTACTATTCTTATGTATTAGAGTCCAGGACTTCCTTCACGAGCCTATCCCACATCTCATCTTCCAATTCAATAATATCTTGGTCATGAAAGTACTCATTTTTTGTACGTGGGCGCACATGTCACCAACTTTGTTCCTGTTCATTAACAGGCGTACAATGCGGTACTTGACAAACAGCACAGACAGGGCGATAACTGCGATCAAAGCAACGCCACTGACAGCGGCTACAACAGCAGTGAAGTTCTTGTGGTTAATCTGCTTTGGGTCTGCGAAGAATCAATACAATAAGGTAGTATCTAATTTTCGCGGGTCGCGGGTCGCGGGTAAATGTCGCGGGTCGCCGGTATTAAAACTATTTTTGTACTCACATATACCATTTTTATTAAAAAAATTGTGAAGTAAGTTGCTAAAAAAAGTATCTATAGAAAAAGATAAAAAACAAGTTGGCTACTAGGCAAAACAGTTAGTTAGTTTCCCCTGATTCACTAACACATGATTGTCAGGGGGCTTCAGATTTGTCCACATAGGAGTCTTGTTTACGCATTGCAAACGAAAACAAAAATAAAACATTTTCGGTTTTAACGCCTGCGTGCCAATACAGGTTATTTCCATTTCTATTGTCTTTTGATAAAATGTCTCGCACTTTCTCCCTTCTAGAGGAGAAAGAGTGGGTTTCTTTTAGTTTATGTTCCTCTGGAATAGCACCTGGCGAGTTGGCTAACATTAAAGATACCTCTTCTTTAGTTAAAACTAATTGCTGTAAAATAGCACTGTTCTCTGGAAGTTTACAAATAAATAAGTAGACACAGAGGAAATGAAAATCATAATCATAATCAGGAGACCATGGGCTCCTGTCATAATCTTGGGTAGACTTTTAAAGAAGTAATAAAATGGCCTGTAGATACATTGTTACATTGTTATTGTCTTTTAGCAGCTTACTTCATATTTTGTGAGGCTATTAAAACTGAATACAAAAATTACCCGCGACTCGCGACATTTACCCGCGACCCGCGACCTTTACCGCGACCCGCGACCCGCGAAAATTAGATACTCCCATACAATAAAGGTTTTCCACTTTTTCAAGTAACTCGTAAGAGTTTTAAACTCGCGAATTTACAGCTTTTCTGATAATTACTTTTGCAATCGTTTCTATAATAGTTTCCTGCCATCGTCACACCTTGAGTAACTATAATTTCAAGTCTTTATTAACGGGATTTAGTATAAATACTTAGGTGCTTATACAAAATCGCGCGCTCTGATTGGTTCGCTATCTCGGATTAGCAGCTGATAATCACCTCGACGAACAAAATGGCTGCCAGTCGTTCGCGCGCTTTTGATGAAATAAAATTTTTCGCGTTGTACAATGCTTTTTCTTTTCTTTTTTGAAATAATCACCTGTGTATTTATACTAGAACAATTATTCACCTCAGGCTCAGTGATTCTCGGTGAATATTCACCTCGACTTCGTCTCGGTGCAAGATCTTCTGTGGTTCCCTCCGACAACTTCCAACTGGTAACTGTCCAGTTCCTCTTTTTTAAATCCGTAGATTCTGTTAAACCTTTTGCCACAACAATCATCGGTTTACTTCATGTCATCGGGCGCGATAGAAGTTGCTTCTATAAGGCCTCTAAATGGTTAGCCTCCCACGCAAACGTTCTTAGGGGTTCGTCACGCGTTCCTACCCCACGGAAACGTTTGCGTTGGAGGCTACTAAATGGTAAGAATCCAATTCACGCAGTCTATATTCCAGTCGAGGAGCAATAAGACAAGTTGCCAACACCTTCTGCAAGCCTAACATAATTAAAAAAAAATACCTTTCTGATTAGCATCACAAAGTTCAGTTCCGGCTAACAACGAAATAGAAAATTTATGCTGTCATTGCGACATGCGAGGATATAAATAACATGGTAGGTGTCATCTAATCGCTTCCTTTTCGTAAAAGTTTGTTCTGATCCCACTCGTTGTAGCCTAATGGCTGAATAGCGGAGCCATTTAGTCTTGAGGTCCGTCACGTGCTACGCCCGGGGAAAGAATCTTGTAAAACAGGACGGGTGTGCTCGCCGTGTCTTTTAGAAGAGAGGTTTTGCTGCTTCTTTATAGGGCGTTGGGTTAAGCCTCAAAAGTTCCACAGTGGGAGCTTTTGCAATACCTCTTATAGTACTGAGTAGGAAACAATATGACAGATGATACCTCTTTAGTGTGTTGTTTTAGAACTGATACATTTTTATAGCGCAAAATTTCTATTTGTGAAGTAAGACCGGAACACTCGTGGTAATAAGTGACTGCATTGTCCGCTCAATAAATGCTCTAGTTTTGTTTTATATTCCGTCTAACGACAAAGCTAAAAAGACTCTGTTTGGAAGCTCCAGAAAAGCGTCAAAATTCATTTCCAATGTTTACATGCTTAAAATTGGTAGCTTCGAAAATAAAGACCACGAAAAAAAAGACCTGAAAACCCACTTCAAAAACGAAGACCTACTGCGAAAACGAGAAGGTACTTCGAAAACGAATGCCTACTACGAAAATTACATTTGGAGCGAATACAAAGGACTTATTATCTTAAAATTTTAAAATTTTAGAATCGATGACAGCAGTGAGCCAGGGCTACACACCTTCTCCACATGAAGAATTCGCTGATGTCACTTTTGATGTCCGCTCTTGGTTACGCGTCGCAGAAACAGAATTGCACAATATTAGCAACCCCCACTTCTTTGTGTTGAAGAAAAATTCTGATGGAGATGTCGTTTTGAAATACAAAAATTGGTCAAGAGATAAGATGTGGAAGCCAAGTAATTTGAATGATGAGGGCTTGGTGATACTGAAGGTTCGTTACTTACAATTACTTTGTTCCTAGGCGGCCACATTCGTGATATTTTTTCCATCAATAGAGCGTGCGATTGTACGTCTATACATATACAAAAAGACAAGTCGACAAGAGGAAGGGCTCAGCAATATGTACAGAAAACCGAAACAAATATTTGGTTTCTTTGTTTCATTTTATAAAAGACGAATACTAAATCTGTTTTAATTTCCCTTAATTGGTAAATAGTATTTTTAATGTTTTGCAATTGGCAAACAGTGTGCCTCGTGGCGTGCACAAATGTGTTCCTCTATCAGACGAAAAGATTGACGTTAAAAGGGTGAAGGATGACATTCCAAAGTTCTTCCTTTCAAGGTCATTTGAAGAGCACCATCAAAAATGGTGGATGGACTTCCTCGGTGACAAAGATAGTATTTTCAAGGCACTAGATCCAGCAACAACCTGGCCTTTGGAGGATATAATACCATAAAAGAAAGGCTACTTTCGACTGCTGATGACCCGAGCGATTCGAGACATTCTCCGGACATTCTGAGAACCGCAAATGTTCAGCCCGAAGTTGAATGCCTTGTTGGACAGCAGCTGAATGAAATATCTGAAATGAAGTTAGCAACTGGCTGCAATACTAGAACAATACGCATTATTAGTACGGGTTAACATGTAACTTGAACATTGCAAACGATTGACTAAGGAAAAACATGTGGCCAATCAGGAGCAACATGTGTCATGTGGCCTTTCACCCAACTAAACAATCTATCCCATGTTTGGTTTTATCGAATGGTTTGACTTGAGGATGCATTGTTTCAGTACACTTATCAAAATTAAAAACGATGTTTGCTACAAACACAGGAATGAGATGTTTTATAACTTTTTTTCCGCAGGTATATACAGGTCGATCCAGAATCCATGAGCGTTGGCTACTCGCGTCAAAAGAGTTTAGAAGCATTAAGGCCGGGTGTTTTTGGTGGCAGTTAATATTCATGGCTACAAGAAAGTTCCTGTTTTAGGGAAAGTAATCGCGTTGGACGAGTCTTCGTTTGAAATAGAGTACTGGAAAGGTTCTTGGTAGACGGAATGGAAACCTTGGGAAGTGGCAGGTGGAAATGCATGGACAGACACACTGCCACTGAAAGGAGTGTATTTTGTTGGTTATTTTCCCGAGTTGAATGAGAAGAGCAAGCTTTGAAATGAGAACGCATAAGTATAAGTATAAGTATCCTAGCAAGGTACATGGAAATCTCCATATACCTTGCCATATGTTTCATTGCAATGTACATGGAAAATTTCCATGTACCTTGCCATATGTTTCATTGCGAAGTACATGGAAATTTCCATGTATCTTGCCATAAGTTTCATTGTAAGGTACATGGAAATGTTCATGTATCTTGCCATACGTCTCATTGCAAGGTACATGGAAAATTTCCATGTACCTTGCCATATGTTTCATTGCGAAGTACATGGAAATTTCCATGTATCTTGCCATAAGTTTCATTGTAAGGTACATGGAAATGTTCATGTATCTTGCCATACGTCTCATTGCAAGGTACATGGAAAATTTCCATGTACCTTGCCATATGTTTCATTGCAAAGTACATGGAAATTTCCCTGTTCCTTGCCATATGTTTCATTGCAAGTTACGTGGAAATTTCCATGTCAGTATCTTGCCATATGTTTCATTGCAAGGTACATGTAAAATTTCCATGTACCTTGCCATACGTTTCACTGCAAGGTACATGGAAATTTCCATAGACCTTGCCTTATGTTTCATTGCAAGATAAATAGAAATTTCCCTGTATCTTGCCATATGTTTCATTGCAAGGTACATGGAAATTCGATGTACCTTGCCTTATGTTTCACTACGAGATACATGGAAATTCCCATGTACCTTGCCGTATGTTTCATAGTCACCGACATGAATACTCTGTTTGTCTGGTCCAGGCCCTCCGATTTTGAGGGGTGATCGTCAGGACGAGCGGGGAAAAATAGGGGAGCAGGTGCCCCAGCTACCCTTTTTTTTGGAAGGGGAATTGACGATTTGATGGCCTTGCTCTGTAGTCCTCTATGAGGTATATATGTACCCGTGCACCTCACGGAGTCTTCAAATATCTCTTCAAATTCTCCACTCCGTTTTAATACTTTTCATTACCATCTTTCATCCCACTGAGGAATCAAATCACTTGCGAGGTTGGTACTTTGCCGACTGTAGCGTCTGTAATACAGTGTCCTGTCCTGTACAGTGTCCTCTCCTGTACAGTGCTCTGTCATGTATATATAGTGTCCTCTCCTGTACAGTGTCCTGTCCTGTAAAGTGTCCTCTCCTGTACAGTGTCCTGTCCCGTAAAGTGTCCCTTCCTGTACAGTGCCCTGTCCTGTACAGTGCCCTGTCCTGTACAGTGTCCTGTACAGTGTCCTGTCCTGTACAGTGTCCTCTCCTGTACAATGTCCTGTCCTGTAAAGTGTCCTGTCCTGTACAGTGTCCTGTCCTGTACAGTGTCCTCTCCTGTACAGTGCAGTGTCCTGTCCTGTAAAGTGTCCTCTCCTGTACAGTGTCCTCTCCTGTACAGTGTCCTGTCCCGTAAAGTGTTCCGTCCTGTACAGTGTCCTGTCCTGTACAGTGTCCTGTACAGTGTCCTGTACAGTGTCCTGTCCTGTACAGTGTCCTCTCCTGTACAGTGTCCTGTCCTGTACAGTGTCCTCTCCTGTACAGTGTCCTCTCCTGTACAGTGTCCTGTCCCGTAAAGTGTCTCGTCCTGTACAGTGCCCTGTCCTGTACAGTGTCCTCTCCTGTACAGTGTCCTCTCCTGTACAGTGTCCTGTCCCGTAAAGTGTCTCGTCCTGTACAGTGCCCTGTCCTGTACAGTGCCCTGTCCTGTACAGTGTCCTGTACAGTGTCCTGTCCTGTACAGTGTCCTCTCCTGTACAGTGCCCTGTCCTGTAAAGTGCCCTGTCCTGTAAAGTGCCCTGTCCTGTACAGTGTCCTGTATGTACACTCCTGAGTCTCTCCTTTATTGTTGCCCACTGTAACTTTGTTAGCCCAGTCAAGCTTTTCTTAAAGTTCACACTCGCTAAGCTTAGACTTTTTATACTCCATTTCTCCCTTTTCTAAAGGTTATGACTGGAATGGATACTTCGAAATATAGTGAGACATTTCGGGACACATATATAATAAAGGTTATCTCATTGATTACATGGCAATGCCTGACAACCCTAGTGTTAAGCAGCTTTGGCATATAAACAACACTGTTTACGCACAGAATAACTGCTGGGTTAGACACTGATCTATAGTGCCACAACTGGTTAACACTGAGATTGTCAGGTATTACCATGTAACATGCCCAAATGTCTCGCCTTATTTTGAAGTATCCTTCCCAGTCATAACACTTTTCTAAATGAGATAACTCACCAAGACAATTCCTGTTGTCAGCTCCTATTACGGTGCCTTCTGCACATGTGCAGTAGAAAGATCCCAAGTCGTTAATGCAATTGTGGCTGCATCCACCGTTGTGCATCAGGCATTCGTTTATATCTGTTTTGAGAATTAACGAATGCCTTTTATTATTTTGAATTATTACGAACATGACAGAAACGAAATAATATAGTGCGCAATTCAGTTGACTTCTCCAATAATGTTGAAAGATTAAACTCATTTTCACAAAGCATTCTCATTCTTAGGTAACCTTTCGAACAACCTCAGATCGGAACAATTGAAAATTTCAGGGACATAGCAGTATGATATACAGCACTGAAGTTTCGCAGTATATCTTAGTGCGATGCAATGTCTTTTTGAGTCCAAAAACGTCAAATATTGCGGGTAATATGAATATTAACGGTAACTGTAGTCAAACACCCTTTCTGGGAAAATCGAAGCGTTTTCCCTCGCTGACTAAAAAGGCCATTTGGAGGCAATACCTAGTGCAATCGTGAATGTAAAACAGGTTAAGTTTGATGGTTTGAAGAGGGTTAATAGCAACTTAACCTTGGCATGTCTTGCCATCTGATTGCAGCTGGAAGCCATCTTTACATGAACACATGAAGCTGCCGGGGGTGTTGGTACAGACGTGTGAACAGTCAGCGGGCAGGTGCAACTCGAAGTCATTAATGGGTGGTGGTACACTGATGGATGAGGAAACATTCGTTGGGGAGCTTGCAGAAATTGTAGGTGAGATGACAAGTTCTGTAACGAATAAAGATGAAAACGGTTAACACTCTGTCCGTTTCTCTGCGGATTGATGACTTTTAATTTACCCACAAATCCCAAACAGGAAATGCAGAATTTACCAAACCATTGAGTAGTATGAGACATTGTGACAGCGGCTCGATGGCCGCATTGATCTCAAGAACAAGTATCAAAAGAAAGAAACAGATGACAATATAGACTTCTGTAGAGAAAGATCGTTTGAAATTAAAAAAGCGCACTATTTGATGAGAGCCACCAAACTGTATACAATAAATAGTATAGTTTTAAAAAGACGAAAAGACAAACGACATAGCGAACAATCAATCACTGAATCTGAAACTAATGAAACTTAGAAGCTTTTCCCTTCGAATCGAAGTGCATGAAATTAATTAACAGATAGCCGGCCTAAACTCTTCAAGGTCTGGCGTACCTGATTTAAGCTCTCCTTCCTGATCCCCTCACTATTTCATGTGGGGCCTGTCCATACCATAAATCATTAAATTTATATCACTTATATCATTTATATCACGGTTATTTGAAAGCGGCCGGTACATTTCCTCTTATTATCGTGGGTTATATATCCTTGGTTTTCCTATTTTTTTATTGTGAGGATCTTAGTTGCCAGATTCAGATTTCTGGGGTAAACATTATGAAGGGTTGGTCCACAGAATGTCCATAACGATCCCAGCAATTATGTCTGCTTTAATTAATCTTACCAGATGATGTAGCTAGCGTGGTATCTAGAATAGGATGAGGAAACAAAGGAATGTAAATTACCATATTCTTAAAAGCCTTACCATGAAGGAAAAAATAATATATAGATTTAGCCAAGCCTAAAAGCGGGGCTCCCGTTAGTACTTTCATTTCACTTTAAACTGTAAAAGCATTCTAAAATATTGCGAAGGAATTCACAGACGTTCTTAACTATAGTTAAGTGTCGAGGTCGGTTAACTTGCTATGATTTTTGTCTAAACTTTCGTCTGCCATAAGTACGGTCTTTCTACCTACAAAGTCATGGAGTATATTCTACAAAAAACACAAATTATCAATGTACTGTATTCTATTCCTGATGAAATTAACCATTCTATTTGCGTAAATGTATTTAAAAGATTTGTACACGCTACTGGGAAATGCAGGACACAACTCTTGTCATTTTCGTGTTAAAACGAACACCTCGGTAAAATAAATGTTTACTCCAAGCAGGGTGCAAAGAAAATTAATTTTACAGATTGCCCTTCGGGCAAGCTGTAACCGACATCTACCAGCCCGAAAAACATTTTTCACGAGAATGAAAAAATAATTATTAATTATTCTTTTCTTAATTACATTGTAAGTTTAAAAAATTACTGCCTTCATTTATTCACTACAATCAGCTGTAGTTACTTAAACAAAAGAAATAAATAACCGTAAAAGTGTGAACTATAAGTAGAGTTGGTCCAACGCAACACGTGAATGACTAACATACATTTGAGACATTTTACAATTTAGAAGAACATTTTTTACGAAAAAAACGGCGTTGAAACCAAAGTTCTCAATCGACAAACTAAATGACAACGTCGACAACGCGAAAAGCTGCCAGTGAAAGCGCTACATTCTGCAATTTGCCGCCAAGAGAAAATTCCCGCGGGAGTATTTCTTAGCCGTCGACAGGGGAGATGTTTATATGATTAAAGGACATAAAAATTTGAAATCTTTCATCAGTTTGCTTCTCATTCAAAAGTAGTGCATTCAGAAGATCATTTTTCTGAAGAAGGTTTGTTTAGAAGTCGGTTTTCCAAGTCAAGTGTCAAGTTAAAGGGAAAGTGCGAGTGCTGAGTCACGCATCAGTGAGCAAATATTATGCAGACAAAACTTATGCAAATTTGTGGTCCATAGTACGGAGTCTTTCCACTTCTCGGCTTTCTTCGCTACAATTTTGTCTGTTTTCCACAGCACGGAGTCTTTCCGCTTCTCGGCTTTCTTCGCTACAATTTTGTCTGTTTTCCACAGCACGGAGTCTTTCCGCTTCTCGGCTTTCTTCGCTAAAATTTTGTCTGTTTTCCACAGCACGAAGTCTTTCCGCTTCTCGGCATTCTTCGCTATAATTTTGTCTGTTTTCCACAGCACGGAATCTTACCGCTTCTCGGCGTTCTTCGTTAACATTTTGTCTATTTTCTCGAGCCCGGACTCTTTCTGCTTGTCGGCGTTCTTCGCTATAATTTCGTCTCCTTTCTCTTTCCCGAGCGCGCCTTCTTTGGCGATCTACTTCGGTTCCTCAGTTAATTCCTGCTCTCTTTCCCGTTGCTCTTCACCTGAACCCTGTGTTCTGCAAATTATATTTTCTCTGCTATTGTTTGTTGACATAGCAATAGAAATTGTTTCGTTTATCCTTTAGTAAAACTTTAACAGTGTAGAGTAGTAATATTGTGTCTCAAAACGACAATGAACTGAAAATTTCTTTTTCAGTCGTCAACGCAATTTCCCGCCAAAAATATGCGGGCTATCAGAACAGCTTCCAAATAAATCACGTCACCTCGATGAGTTGACACATGAGCCCATAATATGGTCATGTGATGCTGGTCAGTGGCTATCCCGTTTTGACAGCTGTCAAAAATATTGTGAATGTCAAATATATTGTGAATGTCCAATATAAAAGATGTGGATTTGCCAAGACAAGCCTGAGATACCCCTCCCTTCCTTTTGATAGTCTCCCCTACCCTACCCGTACAATCTGTAGACGCGTACGGACGTACGGACGTACGTACGTACGTACGCTCGGTCAGTCACGTGACAACCAAAAGAAAAGAGGTTGACCATATTCCATGAGTATGGGGCTCTGCTCCACGCGCGCTTCGCGCGCGGGAGCCCCGCTATAAAATTTCAAATGAAAGGGGGATCAGAAGTGAAGAATATTCATTAGGGGCGAAGTTAGATCATTCGTCATGAAAATGGTATTGATATTGATACCATAGAAGAAACATATTTTATCTTCTGTCTTGTGGTGTTTGACCGGCAGCTATGTAATTATTTTCTCTTAGTTTCATGCAGTTGTCTCTGCATAATCTAAGCCTAGTACTGAGCCTCCA
The DNA here is from genome assembly GCA_949710005.1 of Ricordea florida. Taxonomy (NCBI): domain Eukaryota; kingdom Metazoa; phylum Cnidaria; class Anthozoa; order Corallimorpharia; family Ricordeidae; genus Ricordea; species Ricordea florida. The sequence goes on along the minus strand of OX453281.1, from coordinate 1,452,314 downwards.
AAACAACCAAGATAAATTCATGCACTATATGTAATGCTTATTGTAAGGTGTCCCCCACAATCAATGCAAGGCACGTCCACTCAGCAGCCCTTATTTCGTTTGTCACGTAGTGTCCCCGTGTCGATCATGTCGATAAACGTGCATTACGTGACGAGTCAGAAACTACGAGCATCCAGGTGACTAATCCACGATGTACTGAATCACTCTAGCTTTGTTTACTTACAAGATGTGGCAGAATGGCAGTTCCCTGATTTGTACGACACTGTTTCATAATAGGCAGAGAAACCGGGGTGGGTAACTGAACCATCCGTACGAAAACGAACCAGTAGGGAATTACCACTGCTATGGACACACCACTGAGGATGAATGCCGCACCGTTTTATTATTCTAGGCGCTGAGGTTGAGTTGCCATCAAATATTTCAACGTAGTCATAGGGGCAGTGATTTCCTCCATGTTCCAGATTAAACGAGCTGAAGGTAAGCTCTACGTAGTAGTAACGGTAAACGCTTATCAGCCAGGTAAAGTAGTGGTTGTTGTTATAGCTGAATGGATTGTTCGGACTGGAAAAGTTTCCATTCCAAGCAGTCAAGTTATAATGATAGGGACCAGAAACTGAAAAGTACAAAGTTTAAAAACTCACTAAGGGTGATTAGTAATGGTAATAGGCCTGAGTGGAGTCCAATTCGGTCTGTAATCATACGAGAGATAAACAAAATCGGACGACCGCGTAGCGGGAGTCCGATTTGTTTAATCACGAGTATGATTGCAGACCGAATGGACGACACGAAGTCTTATTACCAAAAAATCATAACTTTAACAAAATTTGTGATGTGTAAACTTCTTTTCCTTTTTAAATCTTCAGTGGAAAAAAAGCCATTTAAGCACACGCGTGATGGCGCGTACTGTCCAATTACTCAGGCATGACGCGTACTGTCCTATTTAACTGTCCTATTAAGGCTAAAATCAGGGCAGTTGATAGCCAATCAGATTTGAGAATTTTGTTATAGTTATGATTAATATTAGAATAGCACTATTCAATTTTATTACTTATAATACTTTGCACAGCTAATCAAAATGCAGGAAAGCCGTTGTATATTCGTCAGTATTCCACCGAACCTTCCCATCGATCAGTGCAATTCAACAGTATCACACCCAACCTTCCCATCGTGCATTGCGATTCTCGGCAGTTTCTTTCAACTGTTTTTTGTATTTTCTATGGCATTGTATAAAAAAATATATAGCTTGAGTTATACAACCCTTTCTCGTGATAAACTGGGGAATATTCCACTCGTCAATTGTATTCTTTCGTATACACACGAGCCTTTAGGTGAGTGTGTATACCAAAAAGTACAAGAGATTCGTGGGATATTTCACGGAATAACACTCGAAAGCGTTTCGAGTATATATAAGTCTGCTGTAGTCACTTACTATTCAGTCAGGGTTTTGATAGTTGCCCCACTGTATTGCTAGGCCCGAAAGGTCTCAAGGTTTATTTCATTGAAATACACACCAGGGCGTGGTTTCTTACTCCACGGAAACAGGATGAGGCTGTACTTTTTTATCAGATCAATAATCCATAACTATTTTAAACTCAACCCATATATGGTGTATTGTTATTATTTGATATTTTTGACCCATTACAATTTACTTACCAGAAGACGAAGCGGTAACATGAACGGAAGAATATGACGGCGTAGGACTTATAGCTGCAAAGAAATAATATGTAAAGATCGGTACAAGTCAGAAATGCTAAATCGCGTTTCTCATCTAGAAACAGAGAAAAGATCATGATAATTCATTGCATTGCGTTTGTTCAAATGGGTTTTTATTTCTTCGTGACCACACCCTTAAATCTTGAGACAACTCCATAACGAAATAGAGTCAAGGTTCCGACAAAATTTAATCGAATCTATATTTTGAAAAAAATGAATGCCGTTAAAATCGTTTCTATTCAGAAGTGCTTATAGTATCAGGACAAAGTCAACATGATGTTTGATACATGTACGAAAAAGGTTAACAGACTTGCGCATGACCATGACTAATATTGATTCAAATGAATATATGAAAGACCATATATTTGAACTGCGGAGTAATATGTAATGACATTAATTCATCATCGCAGTTATGTACGCAACTTAAGCAGCTTTGAAATTAAAGCCTAAGAAAAAGAACTCAGGCCTGAACGGGATTAGAAGTAGAAGAAGAAGAAGAAGAATAGTAAACTTTATTTGAGTGTCAACTATATCTAGCTATAGCTAGCACTGATGTACTAATTGGGGACACTAAAGAACAAATGAAACGAAAACAAATCGTATTAAATTAAGTCAAATAAAATCAAACCGTATGGATTTTCTCGGCAATTAGGTAGACTCAACGGTTTCCGCAACAGTCACAGAATTTGAACTCTTATGAGGTCGCTTTTAGAACCCTTTTTGCCTTTGCTCAAATAAATTTTTCTTTCTTCAAGACCATACCGCCTTAAACTACGACACAACTTCATTACGAAAAGAGTCGTACAGGCTAGAACACGTATAGTTGACATTGCTTGTTAGAGATAGGAAAGGTAATCATTGAGGACTTGTGTACAAACAGAAAAGAACTTTGCTTTGCACGTATAATTTCTGGAAACTATCGAGTTTCTCTCGAAACGAATAAAACCAGTCAAAGTAAAAAAAAAACAATGCTCTTATTAATCTATATTAAGTTATTACTTGGGATTCCCAGAGGGGGCCCAAGGTTAAAAATGCCTTTCGTTCTTGTTTTCTGCATGCAGTCACCCATCGCCGTCTGGGCCCTAAGACGCATGCATGTATGTTTTTACAGTTTCTGCGCATGCGCATGATTGGAGAGCACGCACATGGTAAAAAATGGTGGACTTATATCAAGCGTAGTCCTTGAAAGAACGCACGGATACTATGATTTCTTCTCCGCTTAAACTGCATAAAAATTGTACACACCCACACTAAAAGTTTTTCAGCGTGTTTTGAAAGGATCGCTCCGCGGACTTAACGAGAGTTCAATTTATGAGTGAACATTTCTGAGTGAACCTATCGAGAACCATGCTATATCAAATGGGCTATCCAATGTTAATCATGTGAAGAAGCATCTGCATAAACATTATCGTATATCAAGACGTGACAGTGAACCCAGCAGAACACCAATACGAACTCTGAACAGAAGAAAGGAAGGTTAGAGAATTTGTTTGTAAAGGTATTCGCTCATACACACCTAAGTCTTCCAAAGTGCATTGTTGTGTGAAAGTTAACAAACAACGAGTTAAGGCGAAGTTTTTGTTTAAAGGCTCTGCGGCTACCATAAAAGTATAATAAAGGTAAGAAAGAGAGCTAGTCGGTATTTTTTATTGTTTTCTACAAATAAACTGTGTTTTTACAAGAGTCAGGCCCATGCAGCGAGTTATTGTAAATTTAAATTGATTTCAGACAAAGAAAAGGATCCCGGTCCAACCCAGATGCACATCGACTCTAGCAAAACAATGGCAGCACCATATAACCAAGATAATGATCGAGTTAGTATTTGAAAAAAATGCAGGGCAACATTGTGTAGCGAGGAGTTTATGTTCTTTAATTTACAATACCAGACAAGGTATTAGTTCTGCTCATGATCTAATCAACAAGAAGATTGGAAATCAACCGTATTCAAGTTTGTCTCAATTATCAAGACAGTCGTATTTAATGCAGACGGAATTTCCAACAATATCAAATTTGTTTCAGGCTGATTATCAACTAGAATACAATAATAGGTATTCTGGAACTGTGTCAAGAGACAATAATAGCAGGATGTGATCAGTACTGTACCTTTCTTTATAAAGAGCCTTTGAATCACTCATCTGGCGATACTAATTTTATATTAATAGTAGGATTTATTGGTGTTGCTATCTACTATAATGATAATATGGGGTTTCGTTTTGCACCTTGTAACTCTATGTAAGAAACGCGAGGACCAGGCTAATTATTTTTTGAAAATTGAAAATTGAAAACCAGGTAACAGTTGCCGAAAACGGTTAACAGTTGCCAAAGAGAACGATGAAGAGAAGATCTACATACGTTTTTCTAGAAGCCGTGGACGCTACAAGATTGTAAGTAGCATTTCCTCGACAAATTATATATATATCCGCTTCAGTTATTAACCAAAAGATCAAGGTAACGTGAGCGACTTTATTATCATTTTCTTCCAATTGACTATGTACAATTAAATGGAGTGCAGAATAAAAACTGTCCTACAACTTATCCCGAGTGTTGTATCTTCAAAATAAAGTGCACACAGATATGCGTCTTGTTATCTATATAAATGACGATACATTCTAGAGAGGTTTTCCTTAGGTACAGTAAAAACCTAACAATAATTTCAGTCGTCATCTATTATATCGCTGATTTCCATTGTTCTTGTTTTTAACGTCTCTATAAACTCGTAACATAGCTTCTTTCAAATTGCTCAAATCACTACATGAGCGTTGATCAAACAGAAGTTGGAGTCAAGAAATAACCATCGAGGGCATAAAACCTTTACCAACAGCACTGATCTTCCAAGGAAAACGCACAAACACGGTTATCACTGACAATATTAAGCAAATGAGGTTAGGCTTGATAAAAAGACAGATTTATATCTCGCCGACTAACCTGGTCATCTAGTCGAGGTCAAAAGATTGCTCGTTAATGGTACGGTGCCGTTTGACGTTTTAGTGAATGGCACGGATATAAATAAGCTAAAAAATTTGAAATACTTTCACCACTTAGCTAATCACGTGACCTGTCTCTCTAGGTCGTTATGACTGTACCTTACTGTATAGTCCGTCAGATCATAACAAAGACGCGTTTAGTGAAAAAAACAACTCAGTATTTTATATAGTACAATCAAGAACTCGACGCAGTTAGCCAATAATTCTATTTATCATATAGACGTGAGTAATTACTGGGAATTACACCACTCGCAATTCATCCGAAATTACATCCGGGACCGCAGTAGCCTATTTTTCATTCGATGACATCATTTCCCGCCTTAAAGGATTCACTTAGTTTACAAAGCTGCAAAACGAACGTCTTAATGTGTTTTTGTCTATATATAAAAAGAAAATTATACGTTAGCTGGAAGATATGAATTTTATCCTGTTCCTGTGACAAAAACACTACCTCACTCGTTCGAATTCGCTGTGCTCACTTGTGAGATATTGATCATACCACTCGATCATTAAATTCACGTTTTCTAGCCACCGTGTAATAATAATAATAATAATAATAATAATAATAATAATAATTCTGTATCTATCAACATTCCCATCATGGGGAGGTACTGGACCTCTCCAACACCAGAATGTTTCTCACCGTTTCCAAACGTTCCACAGTAACGGTAATCACAGTTTGGAGTAGGACCAAGGTTGTAAACGTAAAAACCAGAACAGTTACGAACTTGAACGTAGTTGTAATGCCAACAACAAGAACCTGCCCAGTGATAACAGACTTGAATCGTCACAGAACCATCTGCAGTAGAAGGGTGCACCCCGTTCAACCATCCAGCGGCGTTGGTACCGCACCCATATCTCGGTGCGCAGCTTTCTGGCATCTGAGTTCCTGCAGAGCCAGTGAACCGGTACCAACCGTAGGTGATATAATAATCACAATATCTTGAGCCGAAACGAGAATCGTATGACACGTGACGATTATCTTCGGTCAGGGCAATGTAATTTTTACATTCCCATGGTACTACAAGAAAAAGTAGGACATGAATTACCAGATTAATACATGAAAAAAGCCCCCTCACAAAGCCCAAAATACAAAGTTTCTTTTCCGCTCCCCCAACTCCTTCTCCTCTTAAAGAAATGAAACAAACAGTTTTTTCTCTGAAGTGTTTTTATGCAGAAAAATTAGAATATACATAGTAGCAATGGTGCCAGAAGTAATGAGCCTTGCTATAAATATCCTTGCTTCCTTAGGGAAACGAGTGGAAATTTCGTGGAAATACCAGATGCTTTTTAATGTCGTCATTAAATTCGAGTTAAAGATTCGCGCTAGTATATACCCGGTGAAGCTAATTGAACGTTCGGTAATCGAACTCAATCGCTCGATTGAGTTCGATTGGCTTGTGTTCGGCGTAAGACGGTGTGCAGATTTTCTTTGTTTTGGCATTGTTGTCGTGGTCTGCATTGTTTGAATTTTCTTTAAAATCTATTGTTACGTCACTTGTGCTTTTTGCCCCGAACATAAATCATTCAATTGGGTTCGGCAATCGAACTTTATCGAACTCACCCAAAAATTTTACCAACAGAACTCAATCCAACGTTCGGTAATCACTCATATTTGAAGGTTACTCTAATTTTATATTAACAGTAGGCTTCAGTTATTGGTGTTGCTATCTACTGTAATGATAATATGGGGTTTAAAATATTTGATTTTCATGCAAGGGGTTTATATGGCAAAGGTCATGTTTAAGGTACATGTGTACTGCTTAAATACCATCACTGATTAGCTTATTAAATTATTTTCAGAATATACATAATTATAAAATATTTGGAATAAAAGCGGTACGCATTAAATCAAGTTCAAAATACCACACTTTCTTAAACCACTCTACTCTCTCTGCTACTCTACAATAAAATCATGTAGTTATCGGGATTTAAACACTTAAGCAGTAATTGTGGACAATGGAAAAATATTATGTGACAATCTAAGTTTAATTGGGAACTTTTCACCAGCTGTTGAGGTATTTGGAGTTGAAGTAATTCTAGAGGTCTTAAGTGACAGCAGTGAGGGAGTGTTGTCTGATTCACTTTAAGGCAAATTAATGCTCTAAATTATTATAGTAAGTAATAGTGAGTGCACCGTGTTTTTAATGTGGTTTTCCTGTTATTGAATCAGTTGTATCTTTAAAACTTGGCTTACGATGAAAATCATGTAACCCGAATTCAGCGAACGAAGAACAATAATGGAACAGCTTCAGTTGTTGGGGCCATCGGTAAAATTCAAAAGAGATGCAAGTCTCCTGGACATTAAAAAATACAATTTTTGACATGCTCATGTGAAAATGGTGACCAAAATAGAAGAAAAAAAATCAGATAGAAAAAACAAAACTATGAGACAATGGAACCATCAAGGAAGAGCGAGTTAAATGGAGAAACGGCAAGTAAGGGATTAGAGCAGGAATATACAATGCTTACAATACACTTGCTTGTGCTAAGCTAGAGCTGTAAAACAATAGACAAAAGATAACTGAGATTTCATCATGTCGACGTTCTGGCGTTTACGGCTGGATATGCCAAAAAGAAGCCCATGCCAAGTGCACGCAGATATGCGTCTTGTTATCTATAAGTGATGACCCACTCTAGAGAGGGTTTTCATTAGGTATGGTAAAAACCTAACAATAATTTCAGTCGTCAGCTATTTATTTTATCACTGACTTCCATTTTTCTTATTTTTAACTTCTCTGTAAATTCGTGACATAGCTTCTTTCAAATTGCTCAAATGACCACATAACCGTTGATCAAACGGAAGTTAAAGTTAAGAAATAACAATCGAGGGCATTAAACCTGTACCAACAGCACTGATCTTCCAACGAAAACACACAATATTAGGCAAATGAGGTTAAGCTTGATAAAAAGACAGATTTATATCTCGCCGACTAGCCGGTCATCTAGTCGAGGACAAAAGATTGCTCGTTAAGGGTACGGTGTTTATCATATAGACGTGAGTGTTTTAGTGGGAATTACACCACTCGCAAAATATCATCCGAAACTACATCCGGGACCGTAGTAGCCTATTTTCCATTCGATGACATCATTTCCCGCCTTAAAGGATTCAGTTTGTTTACAAAGCTGCTAAATGTACATATATACAAATAGAAAATTATACGTTAACAGGAAGATATGAGCTTTATCCTGTTCTTGTGACAAAAACAGTACCTCACTCGTTTGCTGTGCTCACTCCTGATATTGATCACACTACTCGATCATTAAATTCATATCATCTCGCCACCAAATATTAATAATTCGATATCTATTAATATTACGTCATTAAAATGTTTCTCACCGTTTCCAAACGTTCCACAGTAACGGTAATCACAGTTTGGAGTAGGACTAAGTTTGTAAACGTAATATCCAGAACAGTTACGAACTTGAATGTAGTTGTAATGCCAACAACAAGAACCTGCCCAGTGATAACAGACTTGAATCGTCACAGAACCATCTGCAGTAGAAGGATGCGTCCCGTTCAGCCATCCAGCGGCGGAGGTACCGCACCCATATGACGGTGCGCAGCTTTCTGGCATCTGAGTTCCAGCAGAGCCAGTGAACCGGTACCAACCGTAGGTGATATAATAATCACAATATGTTGAGCCGAAACGAGAATCGTATGACACGTGACGATTATCTTCAGTCAGGGCAATGTAATTTTTACATTCCCGTGGTACTACAAGAAAGAGTAGGACATGTATTAAGAGATAAATACATGAAAAAGGCCCCGTCACAAACACAACAAAACAACCGAATTCACACAAAAAGTTCCAGTTCGATTAGGTTCGATTACTGAAGCAATCGATCGAACTCCAATCGAACGATTAAGCTCGATTGAGTTCGATTCATTTGATTTTTGGTTCGGTTTTGTTCGATTAGCTACGCCGGGTATATAACGGTAAGTTGTTTTTGGCATTGCCCCTAAACTATTTGTATTGCTTGGAGCTATGGTTTGAAGGTATTTGTATTTGTTGTGGTTCAATTTTTTCCTTGGTATAAATTCTATGGTACGTAACATATGATAATAAGGTAAATACAAAGGAAAATAACATTTAAAACAAAGATAACAACATATTACCTTGAACGTTCTTTAACGGCATCTGTTCTATTTTTGCATCTTTTTAATTTATACTATCGAGAATCAAATTTTCCACTTTGCACATAAAATAAAAGCACTTGATATGAGTTAATTTCTGTTTTGCCAACTGTGCGACAGCATGACCAATCATTGCATGGCTGTGATTAAGGTCTGAAAATGACTGAGCCACGTTTCATGTTTGCCCACCAACTGCTGGTGTATGGTTTTTTTATAATATATAATATTTCAGTCATCACAATTTACTTACCAGACGACGAAGCGGTAACATGAACGGAAGAAGATGGCGGCATAGGACTTATAACTGCAAAGAAACGAATTGTGTAGATCGGAACAAGTCAGAAATGTTAAATGACCTTTTCTATCTACCAACAAAGAAATGATGATTGCCACTTCTTTTTTTAATATACCGTTCTTCGTTTTACAGTATCGGAACCGAAACGAGAATCGTGATACGTGACGATTCGCTTCGGTCAGTACAATGTAATGTTTACATTCCCATGGTACTACAAGAGAGAGTAGTTCATGCATGAAGAGATCATTGAAAAAGGTCCCATCAGAAACCCAAAATCCGAAATTTCTTCTCCGCTCCTACCTTGTCGAGTTTGAATTAAAAGAAAGATCAAAATAATACTGCTGTTTTTGAAGCGTTTTTAGGCAGTAAAATTCAAATATAGAGCCTTTTCACTCACTTGATCAGCGGCCATGCTTTTAACGGAAACAAAAGAAGGTGTTTGCATAAGAATAGTATTTAATTCCTGGAGGATCAGTTTGGGACATCAACATGGCCGCCTTTTCTTTGTTTCGAGACACCAACATGGCTGCCGTGACGTCATGAGCCAACACTACTGTAGCAAAGATAATTAGGCCGTGCAGGACTTGATAGACCTTGTCATAAATATTCATTGCTCCCTCATACTATAATATCAATAGTCAATTTTGGGACTTTGCACCTGCAGTGGACTTGTATGGACACCAGAGAAGATGACGTTGTTGAGCTTACAGGTGCAAAGAAAAAAAATTAACACTATCACCATGATTATAGACGTCATCATCATCATTATCATTATCAGCATTTTTGTCATGATCATTTTTCATATTATTAATGTCATTATCGGTAACATGGTCACAGTGACCTGAGTTATGCTGATCACTAGTGTACTGATTTTAGAAAACGTTCCTTATTAATAGCAGAATGGGGAGTTAAGCACCGGTGATCGACTTCAGTTATTTCCTCGCCTTTTGCTTTTTGTTTGTTTGTTTTTATTTATTTTTTTTTTGAAGGTTTTGGTGCTTTTTTTTAATTTTTTTCCTCACCCCTCTTTTGTTTAGTTGGCTTTGGCTTTTGTTAAGATGAAACCCGGAGTTAACAACTCACCTCCTTGCTTAAACAAGATACATGCTGAAAGCTTAGCAGCAATTCAAGGACGAAAGAACCCACAAACCACAAACCCCAAGTAAGGAATAGCCAATGAAAAGTGCATTAACCGTAGAGGCGTATACTGTGCGCGTGTTCTTATCCTAGTGAACCGGTCACACATGGTGACAACAACAGACTGACCTGACATATTTCGGTTCGTCAGTGATTGATCACCACACTCGTCTACATCTGGTAAGCAAAACCATGGTTATCAATACACAGGGAAGAACGTTCAGGTGCACTATTACACATATTTATTCAATTAGGGGCCCTTTACTGGGGGTAAAGTATGATTCATATGATTGTCCATGTGATGCAACATTCAACATTTGCATGAGGAGCTCTTGTTATAATGTTTCTTTATCAGTATAACCGTCGTCATTGACACCAACATCATCATTATTATTACTATTATCCCCATTTTCACCATCAACAGCGCTATTATCATTTTACTGGCTGTCATTTGGATTCTTTCCCCCATCGTCTTTGTGTGACTAAACTCCAGTTTTATTCGCAACCACATTGAGGATGAACACGAAATCACAGTTTGCAACATTGAACACTTACCAGTGCAGGTGTGAAACCCTGGCCCTCCAAGGTAGTATCCAGTATTGCAAAATCCAGAGACGCTGAAAGCCCATTGGTTGGTTGATGTGATGCCTGGAGTTGGCGCTCCTTCAGTGGCACAATCTAAGCCAACCACTGCGCCAGAATCAATCAGAATAGCATATGACCCTGACATACTCAAGGCCACAAAAGGCATGGCGAAATACAACACGGTTTGGTTGTCCCCGATGATGACCAGCGAAGACGAAGTGTTAACTTGATATATCAGTTGACCACTGGGACTCAGTACAAGGCTTATGAAGGAAGGTTCTCTGGGTTTCTTTATCTAAAAGCAACAGCAGAAGTAATTTCGTTCGTGATTCTCATATAATATATCAAACACAAGATACGGTGTTTCATCACATATAGAACTGATGAAACACATGCATCGAGTGTTTGATAGAGCTTCTCGAAATTATTCCGAAGGAGAAATAAACGGTGCAAAAACGAGCCGTCATCAAATATCGAAACATTGACAAAGGACGATTAACTAGTGGCCTAACTAATGTCCCAAGCTGTCTCCATGCTGACGCTAATTAATCTTGAAAAAACAAAGGTTATGCTTGTTGGTACCCATCCAAGGACCGCAGAGGTAGACGATCTAGTTATAGAGGTCAGTAGCACGCGTTTGGAAAAGGTTACAAAGTTCAAATACCTTGGGATTCTTTTAGACAACAGTCTATCTTGAAAGGACCGCATAAAATATTGGTAACAAGATCTCGTCTAGATTAGGAGTATTGCGTCGAGCGCGTAACTTGTCAAATTCTCTATTTAAGAAATAGAAAACTTTTTCAGTTTTTCTATCGAGTTTGGGAGAACGATAAATTTTGTGGGAACACGGGCTGATAGCGTTTTCGAGCTCTCGCAAACTTTCACGAGCGTTTCTATAACTCGATAGAATCATGAAGAAAATGTTTTCTATTTCTGTTAGAAAATAGCCTACGGCAACTTTTTTGTGTTTTTATCGAGCTTTAGTATAAATCTATTAGCGTTCTATCACAAATGCCGTGCTCTGATTGGTCTGATCGGTCTATCGGAGTTGAGGAGCTAAAATCAACACTTGGCTGGCCAAGTCTACAAACACGCAGAAATTATCTCAAGTACGTGCGATTTAGCCCATAAATGTTTTCACGGAACAGCGCCTTCGTACTTACTTTCCGAGTTAAGACACGCGCACTTTTTCCATGGCTACAACACCAGAAGCCGTGATTTGCTGCGCTCTCCCTTTGCAAAAACTACGGAGTATCAAGGGAGCTTCCGAATAAACGGCGCTCCTTCCGAGAAACATTAGACAAGTTTAGACGCTCAGCGAATTCAAAGCCGTCAAACGAAAGCGTTATCTTAAACAGTAACGCCTGCGGCATATCTTGCCTATAAGCGTAATTGACTATCTAGTTTTAATGTTTTAATGTCTTTGGTTTGTGCTCGGTGTCAGGGCTCCATATAAATCTGCTAAATTGGATACCCCTGTATGAATAAAATCCCATCACGGTGTCTGAATTGCTTTGTTTTTCTCTTATGCACTAATGATGACTTTGAGAATTACATTTGAATGAAAGTGACCACAGGGTCATTAAACTTTGACGCGATCCAAGAGGAACAGGAGTAACAAAAGAAACGTTAGCGTCAAAGGAATTAAATCAACCAACACCTTGCCAGGTGGTTCATCCTCCACAATCTCATAAATATAGTGCCGCTAACACTCTAGTATATAAACACTTCACTATTAACATAAATTAAGACCGAAACAGCCCAATTATGAACCGAAGCTGTAACTTTCTACTTACCTCCCGGTCAAACTGTATACTCCACCACATAAAACCTGGTCCTTTTTGCAATCCGCTGGCTGGATTTTTAGGCTGTCGGCTTTCCAGAATTACACTTGGTGCATAAACTTAAAAAAAAGATATATAAAAGATAAACCCAATGTTTAAACCTACTATCTTGGCGATCTATGAAGTTCTCCGTAACCGCGTACCTTACTAAGTGACTACGGGAGCTTAAATTCTTATTAGATGAGATCGCCATGTGTGGCGAAATAACTATAAGAGAATTACTTCAAATGTAAAAAACAACAATTTCAGGGGCAAGATTGGATCGAGCCGTACAAGGCTTATGTCAGTTTTCGTCGACTATTCAGTGTCGTTCTACATTTTCATCTGTGGATCAAACCATGCAGTGTGATAATTCTTTGTAAAACTACTGAACAGTACTGTACTGTGGTACTGCTTGTTTTACTATATACAGTGTGGTTCTAACTTTTTCATCGGTGGATCAATCCAAGTCAAATGACATGCAGTGTGACCATTCAAGTTGTAAAGCTACTGAACAGTACTATACTGTGGTAATGTTTGTTTTACTATACAGTGTGGTTCTAACTTTTTCATCTGTGGATCAAACCACGTAGTGGCATTCTTTGTAAGGCTACTGAACAGTACTGTACTGTGGTACTGTTTGTTTTACTATACAGTGTGGTTCTAACTTTTTCATCGGTGGATCAAACCATGCAGTGTGACCATTTTTTGTAAAGCCACTGAACAGTACTGTACTGTGGTACTGTTTGTTTTACTATACAGTGTGGTTCTAACTTTTTCATCTGTGGATCAAACCATGCAGTGTGACCATTCTTTGTACAGCTACTGAACAGTACTGTACTGTGGTACTGTTTGTTTTACTATACAGTGTGGTTCTAACTTTTTCATCTGTGGATCAAACCATGCAGTGTGACCATTCTTTGTAAAGCTACTGAACAGTACTGTACTGTGGTACTGTTTGTTTTACTATACAGTGTGGTTCTAACTTTTTCATCTGTGGATCAAACCATGCAGTGTGACCATTCTTTGTAAAGCTACTGAACAGTACTGTACTGTGGTACTGTTTGGTTTACTATACAGTGTGATTCTAACTTTTTCCTCTGTGGATCAAACCATGCAGTGTGACCATTCTTTGTAAAGCTACTGAACAGTACTGTACTGTGGTACTGTTTGTTTTACTGTACAGTGTGGTTCTGACTTTTTCATCTGTAAATCAAACCATGCAGTGTGACCATTCTTTGTAAAGCTACTGAACAGTACTGTACTGTGGTACTGTTTGTTTTACTGTACAGTGTGGTTCTAACTTTTTCATCTGTGGATCACACCATGCACTGTGACCATTCTTTGTACAGCTACTGAACAGTACTGTACTGTGGTACTGTTTGTTTTACTATACAGTGTGGTTCTAACTTTTTCATCTGTGGATCAAACCATGCAGTGTGACCATTCTTTGTAAAGCTACTGAACAGTACTGTACTGTGGTACTGTTTGTTTTACTATACAGTGTGATTCTAACTTTTTCATCTGTGGATCAAACCCTGCAGTGTGACTATTCTTTGTAAAGCTACTAAACAGTACTGTACTGTGGTACTGTTTGTTTTACTGTACAGTGTGGTTCTAACTTTTTCATCTGTGAATCAAACCATGCAGTGTGACCATTCTTTGTAAAGCGACTGAACAGTACTGGACTGTGGTACTGTTTGTTTTACTGTACAGTGTGGTTCTAACTTTTTCATCTGTGAATCAAACCATGCAGTGTGACCATTCTTTGTAAAGCTACTGAACAGTACTGTACTGTGGTACTGTTTGGTTTACTGTACAGTGTGGTTATGACTTTTTCATCTGTGGATTACACCATGCAGTGTATTCTTTTGATAGCTCTAGAAGAGCGTAGTCCCAAAGTCCCACTTAAGAGCGCCTGTCCGTAAATCTCGAGAATGCGACGTCAGTTAGGAAAATTCGAAATTCTTTTTATTTTATCTAAAGAACCCCTTTGGTGAGTTGTTTTCGAAAATATAACTGAAAAGTTCCAGCGCCTTTTATTTTGCGAGAAATTACGAAAAGTTGGATTTGGCGGATTTAGGCCGCAAAAGACCGGTGAAATATAGAAGTGTTAAAGGCGGTCGTGACGAATAACCGTTAATCGTATTACAACCATCTTTTTACACCATCAAAATCCATCCTCATACTTCACAATTCTACAAAAAAATCATTTTATTTCAAAACTTTACGTGACTATTTGAGCGAGCAAAGAGGTAGCTTTTACGGCTTTGAGACAGAAGGCCAATTTTGGCGAATTTCAAAGCCTCCAAATGGTTTGTGGTACATGAGAAAATACCATAAAATTACAACCACTGTAAACGCCAATCATTGCTTTATAACATACTAAAAAATATCTGGCGGCAATCCAAAGCCCTTCCCGTGAGAGGTCAAGATGTAAAGTACTATTTTATGATATCGGCGAATCACGCCTGCAAAGTGCGCTGGTTACTTTACTGTCACATTTTTAAATTTTACGCACAAAATGGCCAATACGAAAACATTTTACTCTTCAGACACCGTATTGAAGATTTACTACACTGTTTTGAGTCGTGAAAGCATTTGGACATGAGTCAAAAGCATAATTTATCCGCTGTGGCCATATGCCCGGCAGCCGGGCACGGTCTTAAATAGACTAAATGCCCGGCAGCCGAAAAATTTTACGGAATTTGCACTGTAAGGTTCTTTTAAACTTCTTGAGAGTATTAGATGTGTCCTTAGAATTGTTGAGCGATTCCAAAAACCATGTTGATTTTCTAGTTGCGAAATATCTGAACTTGGGCATACTGCAATATCGCTGTGTTGTCGACACTTAGAAAATTTTGGCTCAGCCCGGCATTCAGAAATAGTCACCAAATTCCGGCAGAAAGTCTCATTCAAACCTAACGAGAGTATTCGATGTTTGTTAAGATATGCCAAGCGATTGTAAAAATTATTTTGGTCTTGTAGTGGACGAATTTTCCGAGCTTGTGCATACCGTGATTTGTGATCCGACTGCCGGGAACGGTCTCAAATGCGCTAAATGCCCGTGATGTGTATTTATGGGGGTGCTGGCACATCTTATATTATAATTATAAAAAAAAAAATTTATATCAGATTTTGCCAAAAGGATTCATAGAGAATTTCATAAAGATTTTAGCAAAGGACCCACATAGCACTACATAAAGCCTTTACCAAACCGATGTGAATATGATACGCGGTCCTGGCAAATTTCATTAAACTTTCCAGGTGTGTTGCGCGCCAAGCCTATACCAAACCCTTGTCAAACCATGGCTAATATGTTACAAAACTGATGTGAATATGATACGCGGTCCTGGCACATTTTATAATTTTTTTAAAATAAAAATGATTTAAAAGAAATAAAATAATAGAATAAAGATGGAAAAATTGGAAACTTTGAGTAAAACAAATTTGAAAAGAATTGCGAGTTATTTAAAAATTAAAGGAAGATCAAAACTATATTTAAGAGAAGATTTTATTAATGAGTTTAAAAAATTTGAAGAAGAAAAAATTATAAATTTAATTGAAAAAGTCTCCACTACGTGTCCCTATATTTGCATACATGAAAAACATAAATATTTTTGCAAAGAATGTAGAGGATCTCAAATATGCATTCATGATAAAGTTAAATATTTTTGTAAAAGTTGTAAAGGTGCACAAATATGTATACATGGAAGAGTTAAGTATCGGTGTAAAGAATGTGGCGGATCACAAATATGCATACATAATAAACAAAAACAACAATGTAAAGAATGTGGAGGGTCTCAAATATGTGAACATGGTAAACAGAAAGCTTCTTGTAAGGAATGTAGAATAAAAAGTAGAAATGAATTATGATTATGTTATATAACTCAAATAATAGTTACATAACAAAATAAGTAATTTATCTAAATCTTAAACTAAAAGTTATGGGAGAACCCATCAGATCAAGTTTTTTCCATTCAGTGTCTAAGATAGTTAAATCAAAGTGGTTTATAACGCTATCATATTTTCGAACTGGAATTGTTGGATAATCCTTTGAGGGAATGTTTGCAAGTAGGTTTGATGGCGAGAGTTTAACAAGTTCTCCATATTTGGTTTTATTCATATATGATGACTTATTATCCACTATACTACACATAAGTCTCAGTGGTTCCTTAATCTGTATATTTATAGGGTATAATTTACCAGGATTTATAACTTCAGGCACTCCTAAACCAACCGCTAACCCTCTCATAAGTTTTATTTTGAAGTTCTTATTGGAATAAAGATAGTCAACAGTGTCTGTCTCAATGATTGTTATCTTTGCCTTATCAGTATCATTAAGAAAGATCGATTGAATATCACGCAACGAATATGTACCGGGTTGTATTATTATTAGTGGTTGATTCTCTACATTAAACAATATCTGTTGTTCCTTGAAATTAATCAATCTTTTGGTTTGTATATTACAATCAAGGAGTTGTATCTCCCGAAGATTTTTCAGTGGAGGATCTAAATAAATCCTAGTTTCAGACTCATACATGGTAATGCTTAACATTTTTGTTTTCAGCGAAGCTGGTCTTTAGATCTGATTACATCATATTCATCTTTAAATTTCCATTGACGTAATCACATTCCTGAGCGACGTTAGAAACCGACCTTTTTGAAGTAAACATAAAATCTACTTTTCGATTTCAAATCCACTTTACATTTTGCTTGTTGCTATGTCGTAAAAGTATGCAATCTATTGTTCTACACGTGAACGCTAATCCAAAAACAATGATAATCACGTGAAATGGTCATGAACTACCGAAATAGATACCACGCAAATACGCTAGAATTATAAATGCTAATATATTATCTTCATGTTGCGTGGTCACGTCCGGCTTTACGCGTAGCGAGTCTAAGCCTTTGGCAGGCTTTTCATTTTGCGTTGGAGAGATTTTTGGTTTCGGATTTGTCTCAACTATTGAATGAGGTAACTTTAACTTTGAAGATCCCATGTTATGACTTATTCCAACCGGTTTTGATTCCACGTTTAGCGAATTATTCGCCCCAAATTTCATATCATTAGTCGCTTTCATAAGTTTGTTATTATATCCAACAACGCTTTCAGTGTTGATTATCATATTACTTGGCATCAACCACAAACCTGGAGCAATAGCTAAATCAAGCCGTAATTTCGCTTCTTGTACAGCTAATTGATATCTTTGTATGGAACTAGAAATGTCATTCTCAATCACACTACTTTCAAATAAAGCTAAGAATTCTTGTTGTGTCTCGATTGCTCCTCCACCATTACCATAAATCGAGTTTCTAGTGTTGACTTGTGCACCTAATATACAGTAAACAAAAGCTTCAGCAGATCGATTCAATCTACCGAGTCCAGCTTTAGTGAGTCCATGCCCACTTGTTGGGATAAACCAAGCATATTTGAAATCGGTAAATTCGTCATTTCGTATAAACGATATTAGATTACCATCTTCTTTCTTACCCCCATCATCAGAAAATTTATTATCACCGCCAGTCAACTGATTCGCTTCATGATCATATTTCCTTATAATATATAAATTTTGATTTCCTTCTACCGGATAATCAATGAAAATATCACCTAATCCAGAATTTCTTCCGCCTTTCCATCTAAAGTCTGATCTATTACTTATTCCAAATTCAGTGCACAATTTATTATATGCAACTTTACTATATGGGTTATTGTTTATTACAAAGGTTTGCTCATCAGGTAAGGGAAGGCTTAATTCATATAATATCCGTCTTATTGTGAAATATATATGAAACTTAATGAAGCTATTCACTACTTTGGGGTAATTTAGGCTTTCAAAAGGACTAATCCCACAACCAGATGTTGCACACCAAACTGCAAAGTTAAGTTGCTGAGGCCAATAGTTCATATCAGGCCCGTTCAACCATTTTCTACTTTGTTTACCAAACTTGAAAGTCACAACTTGATTGGTAAAAACATCACGCATATTTGCTGTGAATTTCTTTGTATTTGAAACATATATATCTAATGAGGTTAGCATTTTTGTTATATCGGTTGTAAAGTCATCAAAGTTAATAGCTGGTATAGGATAACTTTGGTTAGTCATGGTTAAACTCTTTGGGAATGAACTCAAGTTATTCGATTCACTCAGACCTAAATCTTTCCATAACAATGTTTTCAAATTAGGAGAAAGATCATCAGTCCATGTTTTTCCAGTAGGATCATCATTAGACATGATTGTTGTTCCATTAACTTTCCACTTAATATATCCTCCATATGAATCATTCACAAATGTAAATTTATCAAGATTAGCGTTTGGATATCGGGTTTTAAAATCTGTAAGCAACATCTTATTCTTTATTTTTCTTCGATTAGTCCATGTCTTTATATTTTGAATAAGATGTAAAGTTAATACTGCTCTTTTCTTATTCCCGCAAAACAATTACACCCCACATCAGTTTTTTCATATGAAATTTTTAATGAGCGGGAGCGGTTAACTCTTTTAATAGATCTGCTCGAACTTCTCTTCTTATCTGTGACATGTTTAAGTTTTTTTCTGTATCTCTCCTAAATTTTTGACGAACTTCTAGTTTTAGTTTTTGAAACTTTTCCAACTCTGCTAAAATTATAGAAAATTCTTGATCAGATATAACATTATCTTTCAATGCCTTTGAAACCAAGTCGTTAATGGTGTTTAATTTTGATTTTGCAATTGCAGTGGTTTGTTCATGTTTGCTAACTTTATGAGAAAGTTTTTTAGCAGCAATACCAAATCCAACCGATAATCCTCCAAAAACTCCACCTACAACACCCAAAGGCACACCAACAACAGCACCAAAACCAGTAAGAGAAGTTCCTAAACCGCTTGCAGATAGAATAACTGAAATCATACCGCCACAAACACTTATTTTTGTAAATATTCCTCTAGCTCTATTGTATTTTTTTCTTACTTCTTCGTAATGTCTAATTTCTTTCTCAAGATTTTGTAATACTTCGCTTGATTTTTGCAGTCTGAAATTAATAGGATCTGGATTATTAGATAATACAGGGTAAATTCTGTTGTATTCATCCATATTTTATTTTACTACTCAACATGATATCTTTAGATCTACTTTCTCTTTTTTATACTTTCCACAAAATATAGAACTACAGCCATTATCAATAACCAAGCATTTTCACCTAAAAATCCAATAACCTGTCCAGCTGTTTTGAATAGAAAGCTCACGATAGCACCAACCATTCCTGGTAATATTTCGCCTAGTTTCTTACCAAGAGCTTTCAACCCATTACCAACACCCCTTCCTAAAGCAGATAAACCCCCTGAAAGTTTAGAAACTATAACCCCAATAATAACGCCCACAGCACTTAGAACAGCAAAAACTGTAAAACCATACTTTTTAAAGATATACTTTAATCGCTCTCGCAATGGTAAATTTTTAATTATTTCGTCTTTTCTGGCTTGAATTTCTGATATTTGTTCATCGTTTGAAATTATTTCATTTCTAATTTTCTCTCTTAATTTATCAACCTCTGATTTTAATCTTTCATTGCTTCGCTTTAGATTTTCAGCATTTAATTTATCCTTCTTATATTTATCTATTTCCTCTTTGTATAATTTTATTTCTTTCAAAATTTTCTCTTTTTGTATTTTTAACTCTATATTCTGTTTAGCGGTTTGATCAAAAAGTCTTTTACCTTCTGAAGCATCTCTTTCCATATTTTCTTTTTCTGCTTTTTGACTTTCAATTACTAAACCAAGCCTTCTTACTCTTTCTTCATATTGAGCAATTTCTTGTGGGTGTGTTTTTGAGGCGTCGTCCAATCCTTGCAATGCACTATCTAAATCTGAAATTTTTTCATTGGCTTCTTCCAATGCATTATTTAATTCTCTATTTTCTTCATTAGATCTTCTCAATTCTGACTCATAATTATTATATTTTTCCAGCATTGTTGCATAATCAGCACCTAGAGCTTTTCTCATTGTTTTTGGTAAATCTTCAAGCTTAAGATTTCCATCTTTATCAACCACTGTATGCGGTGCAGAATTACTCCTATTACTAAATCTAACGATTAAACTATCATCTTCTCCAAATGTTACATTAAATGTTCCATCATCAGGATTGTAATTTGGCAAATATCGTTTTAGTTCTTGCCCCGCTTCTCTTCTTTTATCATATTCCTCATCTCTTTCTATAATATTTGTTGGTTTTTTCTCTTCATCTTTTATTTCCCATTGAAGCCTTTTTCTTTCAGCCATATATTCTGAATAACCAAGATAACCCTGATCAATAGATGTAGATGTATTTGGACTTTGGTAAAATGTGTCATCACCATCATCATCATCATCATTATCATCTCCTTTTGGTAAATCCTCTAATAGTATATCTCCTGCTTCTGCCATGATTTTTTACTCAACAGTAAGAAATCTTTAGATCTAAAAGTTATGTTTGTAAATTATAAAAAAAATGAATTATGATTTAAAGATATAAAATAAAATATAAAATATAACAATGGAATTTAAAATGTTTAATAACCTTAATGATTTTAGTGAACATCTTTGGTTTGATACTCTAAGAAAAATTAGTAATGAACAAAAAATTTCATTTGATGACTTGTTATTGTTACGAAATATTGCTGTTTGTTTAAAAGATAGAGAAAAACTAGAAAAATTATTTACCTTAATTAAAATGATTCCTGAATCAAGTGAAAATGGAGAATATATTTGTCGCGGGGATGAAAAAATAGAAAAAATTTTTAAGTTGGTGGATAATGATATTAATTCTGAAACTTGGGGTGAAACTTTATTGGAAGAAGAGATTAATTTCTAAACTTTAATTATAAAACAATTAATGTTTTTATAATTTAAAATAATTTACTGGCCATATAACCTATCGCCAACATACCACCACCCACATATGCCATTTCACCCATCTTTTGATTGTTACTAGGTCTATAATAATCAGAGAATTTAGGTTCATGCATTTGTTCATATAATGCAAATTGTTCATTTGTAGTTGAAATATTTTTTGATGCTTGATATTTTTCATCTTTTTTCTTTATTTTCCAATCCATTAGTTTTTGTCTTTTTTCCTGATATTCAGCATAATCTCTTTGATATTTTTCCATTGCTTTATCGTGTCTTATTTTTTCTGTATCAGTTTTATTTCCTGATAAATATTTTGCGAGATATGACCCACCAACAAATGCTGTTGAGTTTAATACTGCTCCTCCAACCATCATTGCTATTGAAACAAATGCCATTATTCTTTAATTTGGTAAAATCTTTTGTTCCTCTAAATATGTTTTTAGATACATACTACCCGATAATACAGCGACCCATTTTGCATAATTTGTAATACTTGAGGATGGATCGTTCATAAATGATTCTTTCATAGCCTTTTTAGCCACATATCCAACTCCAGCTGCTAAACCGATAAGTACTGCGGAATCAGTAACAGTTTTCACAAGTTTATTTTCGTTTGACATGATTTTTTACTAAACAGTAAGAAATCTTTAGATCCCTTTTGAGGTGTGATTAAATTACATCATTCCAATTTTTGGTCGATCCATAGGTTGTGGTTGTGGTTGTGGTAATTGTGGAACTTGAGATAAATCAGGTATTCTATTTTTGTAATATTCAGCTTCGCCGGTTCGAGTTCCCCGGTATCTCATATACATATCAAATGCTGTAAACCCTATTCCTATAATAGATAAAACGGTTGTGAAAGATAATTCTGGAAGCCATGCTTTTGATTCACCATCTTCATTAGTCTCTTCTTCCTGTTTCATTTTTTCTTCACGTTTCATTTGCTCCTCGGCACGCTGTGTCTCTCTAGCTAATGCTTCTTTTGCTTTTTTATTATATTCGGCTAATTTCTTACCAGCTGCTACTTTTTTAGGATTTTTAGTGCGTTTTTTTGAAGAATTATCCGCAGTTTCTGGTTCTTTAGGGGGATCTCTTGTAATTTGCTCAACAACTTCTTCAGACATTATTTTACATATCATTAAGAAATCTTTAGACCGCTTAGTAAACAGTATCATACCCATCAACACCTTGCTTAGTATCCTGCTCAGTTGTGTTAGAATCATCTGTAATTGTTCTTGAAACTTGTTGAATTTTTCCTATTTTAACATGCTTAGCAACCTGAAATATACCGCTAGCAAGTGCTGTCAGTCTTCCTGATTTCAATGCTAAGAGCCCTACAATGTTTGCCAGTTCACGATTAACCAAATCATCATTCTTCAAATCAGAACAAAGAGCTTCTATATCATCAACCGGAACTAAATATGAAATAAGTTTGGAAACTAATTGAAGGGATGAATCTACCAATCCACCGTTAATTTTTTTACCCATTACCGCTTGATATCGATTAAAATATTTTTCTACATCTTTTTCTGATAATTTTTTTATATCACCCAAACTCATTTCAACTCCTAAATATTCCTTTGTGGTTCCAAGAGCTGCTAGAATTGCTAGTGATTCTTGTTTTATTTCAAGTTCATTATCATCATTATCTTTTCCCGATCCTCCCTGCGGTCGGTCTGTTTTTCCTGCAGTCTTTTCTTCTTCAATATAATCTTCTACGCTTGTCATCTTTTATGGTGATACATTTACTATTTTTAAATCGGCTTTGCCGGTCCGAAGGAAATCACTTCAGGAAATACGGCGGAGCCTACCCCGAAGGGATCTCTAAATAGCAATTAAATGGGTGTCTTAAAGATAAACACAGTCTAGAATATTTTTCAGTTTTCAGGAGTTTAACAAACTTTTTACTAGTTTCATAATCCATATCTCCTCCATAATCTTCAAAAAACATCTTCATACCTTTCTGCGATGGATTATGAAATGAGACCACACAAGCCACATTTTCTCGGAAAGGTTTTGCAATTGATGTTAATTGTTGAGTGAGAACCCAAACTGATAATCCATGATGTCTTCCAGAAAATGCTAAATCTATAAACTTGTTTGATCGCTTCTTCAGATCATTAGATACAGCACAATCATCTAAAATTATTAATGTATTTGTTCCAGAGAATAAAGTTTGACAATCAGTTAATAACTCATTAATCTCATCAATGTTACTAGCATCTGGTGATAATACAAAGAAACGTTTATCTCCTCGAGCAAAATTATGATAAGTTTTATTCTTAGAATAAGTTGGACATATTAAAACAATGTAATCAAAAATTTTTCGGAATGGTCCTCTTAGCTGATTGATGAGGTACTTTGTTTTTCCACAATTTGTTGGGCCGGTTATGATACAATGGAATGGTATTTTTTCTCGTAGTTCTTCCATGATTTTTTGTATCATAACTAAAGGTTTTTAAATCTATTCAGTTAGTACTTTATTGATCTCAAACCTGAATTCATTATTTCCATCATTGCGTCAGCTACAACAAACATATGGCATGTTATTATTCCAGATCCGCCTTGTTTTCTTTTAATTTCTAGTTTTACACCATCTTGTGTATTGTTTAATGCTAGTCCGCCACCATGAATACCATTATCTGGGTGAGTTCTCATATCAACCCAAAGAGCAAACTTATCAGCATAAAAATCCTTTTCCTTTACCGACTGCTTCCCTTCGGTCTGACTAAAACGTTTCTTTACCGAATCCCATAGATCTGATGGTATCATCCCCTTAGAGTATAAACGATTTGGCACGCCATCAACATCTATATTGATTGAGGTGATACCTGGGTTGTAAAAATTCTCAGAGTTACGCGCACCTGCTGTGAATGGTAATGTAAACAAACACAATATTCCTGTCATTGATCTTCTAGGTAAATTAATATGCTGATTTATAACACCATCACCGCCTATAGAAAATGTAAAAGTTTTGTGTAGAGTGACATTTTCGTAAAAGAATCCTTTACCAACCTGATAAGCTGCTTGTGCCTCGCGAGCCAAGTATTCACTTGAAATAGAGGAATATTCTAACTCAAGGTTTTTGATTGAATAAGATGGAGTCTTAGTAGTGTCGGAATAAACAACAATATCATTAACTGGGGCAAGTGTAATCTCAAATATTAGATGATGATCTAGAGCTTTTGGATAGAAAACTCCATGATCGTTTAGAATAGGATGGTTTAGTGGTATACGATACTTGGTGTTATGTACTGATGCAAGGGTCACTGCCTTAACATCTTGTGTTTTCTTATCACCCGCATTTGTCCTGAGCTTTCTCATGTTTTCAGAAGAAATACCTTGTTTTAATCTATCTTCGCGTTCTTCATCTGTTAAGAATAAGTCATGATAGGTTTGAAAAAGATCGTATCTTTGAGTATCTTGTAATGTTTCACCTCCAAAAAGAACTCTAAGTCTAGATACGAGATTCCTTCCCACATTATTAACAAGTGTATTATTAGCGTGTCCATCGACATCCAAGTCAAATAATAGAGATACGCTTCCAGGTACAATCACTAAATTCTCAGAAAGTTTTGGAATATTTATATATAATGTTTCTCCGGGGCTAGCAGATGATGGATTGAGAGTAATTCGGTTAATTGTTGATTCCGCTTTCAAACCAAATGGCTCTCGAGGAATTCTATTTGGATTAATTTTTTCAGACGTCATTGTAATTTATAAGATACTTTGGTTAATCTTTAAATGAGTACAGACTTATCAAAAATATCGGCGAAGCCGGGCCCGACTTTAAGTCGGATATATTATTCAACTGAAGGATATTGGAAAGGATATTCTGCAATTCCTAAATTAGCTGCGAAGGCGAAAGTAAGTGAAGATGAGGCAAAACAATGGTTAGAGAAACAAGCAATATGGCAAATTTATCTTCCAACGCCAAAATATATTCCAAGACCACACTGGACTGTAGAAAAACCTAATCAGATTCATCAAGCAGATTTATTATTTTTACCGCATGATAGAGTTGGAAGAAAAACATATAAATATGCATTAGTTGTGGTTGATATCGCCTCGAGATATAAAGATGCTGAGCCATTAACCTCAAAAGAAAGTCGAGAGATATCAGAAGCTTTTAAGAAAATATATTCTAGAAGATTGAAATACCCTAAAACATTAATGGTTGATCCTGGAAAAGAATTTATGGGTGAAGTTAGTAAACTTATGAATTATCATAATGTAAACATTCAAAGAAGTGAAGCTGGAAATCATAGAGCTCAGGCGTTTGTAGAAAACTCAAACAGAATATTAAGCGAAAAATTATTTAGCCATCAATATGCGCAAGAAATGATTAGTGATACACGATCAAGAGTATGGGTGAAAAGATTACCAAATATTTTGAAAACTTTGAATAATACACCAACGAGAATAACTGGTAAAGAGCCCGTTAAATCTATAAAACAGAAGGAGGTTGATATTGGACCTAAAAAGTATAATCGAGTTGTTGGGCTTGATGAGGTTAGATTATCCCCTTATGTTAAAGTTAGATATTTATTATTTCATGGTGAGCTTGAAGGCGGAGAAAAAAGGAGAGCAACTGATCCTATTTGGAGTATTAAAGTTTATAATATTTATAAAAGTATAATTTCACCTAATCAGCCAGTTTTATATTATTTGACTGATGGGCCGAGGCGTGGATTTGTAAGGGAAGAATTGCAAGTTATTCCTTATGATACGCAGTTACCTCCTAATTCTGTTTTAGTTAGATAATGACCATATGGAAGAGTACGTATTCCATCTTCTTGAATGATTCTCTTATCATCATCAGCAGATAGTGCAACTTTATTAACAGTTTCGGTATAAACAAAATGCTTATAACTTCTTATTACTGGCATTTCTATCATCTGCTTTGCTTTGCTATCCAAACATTCCTTATAATCATCAAATCTTATACTATTTTCTACAACTGATTTTTTAATTCCTTTATCCTTTTTTATCTCTTCTCCATCATCCATCCTGAAAGAGTATAGTTTTGCCCGTAAGCCAACAAATTCAGTTATTATTTTACCGCCGGCTTCATCTTTAAACTTACCAATTACTTTTTTGTTTACGCCTGTCTCAATGCCCGATGGATGATTTTTAGGGTAATTACTAGTATCAAACATTTCTCTAACATCAGGGCTTATATCCTTATAGAAATCCTCAGTTTCTATATCATATACAAGACTATCTGTATCTGTCATAAGTAATTTAGCTTTTTCACCATATTTTGGTTTAATATAATTATAATGAAAGTCATACATCATTGCTTTACTTATATCTAAAATACACATTCCTAAGTAAATAGGTTTATTGTATTTTATATGTGTTTTATTCATATGAACCGCCATAAGATTTTCAGAAAAAATAGTGCGGCGATTATAGTTAGCTTTTGATATTAATTTTCTTGCTTCTTTCTCATTAGTAACCAATCTTATATCAACCCTTTTTCTAAGATTTTCCATTGTTTTACCAAATACAGAGTTGTTCATGAGTTTGAAGAAATCTTTTTCAAAGTCGTTTTTCGCTTCAGCCCTGAGTTTGGTATTCAAATCTATGTAAGGTTTTAACCATTTTGACTCTTCAAATTTAATTCCTCTATGAATCTTTGTTACTTCTAATCCTAGACTTTCATATTTTTTTAGTGTTTCATGATGTACAACATAATTTTTCTTATTGTTAAGGTTTGGTATTAATTTCTCAACCCTATTAACCTTAATTCTTTCCGGGGCAAGCGGGTAGTCACTATGTAAATCATGAAGATGTTGTGGATATTTTAAATCAACCTCTACTATACACGGCATATTTCTCCAATTTTTTTGCTCATTTTCACTCATCCATTTTAAATCATGAGTTGGTAATGCTTCACTCATTGCCCCACCATATAAATTATTTGCATCTTGATATTGTATATAATTTGTAACTATTTTAGGATCATATTCTTTCATGTATGGGTTATTTGCTTTAGCATATCTGTTTGATATTTGAGCTATGCCGCCTCTAACACCTTTCTCAATCATAATTAACATATCAATGTCATTTATCATCTCCAATTCAATTTTGGTTAACTTTAGCATTGCATCCCAAGCAAGTCCTGGCGCAGTATAATACCAAGCAGGATCCAAACCATAATTTGTTTGACAAACATCCCTAAAGTTTTCAAAAACATCAGCTAATAATAACACATCAGACTGTAGATATAGATTAAGGTAATCTCTCATTGTTTTCATATTAAAAGTTTCCCATACCTTTTTAGCATGTTCATAATCTTCATCTGAAATATCTTCACCTCTAAGTTTTGAGTAAAAAGATTCCTTTGGTGGAAGTTGGGTTTCGTTTAATTTATCAAAATCATCAAGCCAATCATATGGGAATACTCCCTTTCTCAATAATAACTTTAATTCTTCACCTACAAAATACTTTGTAATTTCATGTAGGTTTTTATCTGTTGGATTAAGACACCTACTTCCTTTTATTACACCTTTACAAACATCACACTTTCCACATTTAGTAAGATTACTAGACAAACTATCAAGACTGGATGACATAAATTTTAATGAATCTATAAACTTTATATCTCTCTTAACATCTATCATCTTATCACTTTCTTTATCTTTGTAGGTATCAACCACAATCTCTTTTGAGAAAGAAATATACTTTTCCTCATTATTTGGTATAAGATTTATTTTACCTTCTGTTTTTGCAAGATTATTAATAAATAGATGAGCATCATATCCCGATAAATTGTGAATTATAACTGGAAAGAATTTTGGAATCTTATAATTTAAATTGCATTCATTATGTGCCGCACCTCTATACTTTCCTGTAAGATGACAGTGATCTATTACCTTATCTTCACCTAATTCTTTCTCACATATATGGCAATGAGTTGCGTTTTCATAGTTTATTTTTTCATCTTCGGTCATATTCTCCTTATTAAACTTTTTGAATCTTTTTACATTATAACTAATACATTTTTTATAAATTTTCCTAAATTCTTTTTCTAGGTATTCTACAAATTTCTGTGCCACATCATCTTCTTCTGATTCAGCTGTATATTTATAAAATCTTGATTTACATATTTTTTCATTAAAACTCTTAATATAACAGCCAAATGCAACTGGTTTGTGTGTTTGATATTTATTTGTAAAACTTTTGCTTTTATCTAAGGGCTCATTATTTTTTATTTTTTTCAAAATACACTCAAAGTCTGCGTATGCTACAAAAGGTATTCTCATTTTTTTCACAAAATTTTTAAAAGAAATAAAACATGGACTACCATCTTTATTTTTTAACATATCAATTCTTGCTTCATTGTACAAATAACAATATCCTTCGTGCTTTTCCAATGAGCTTTTTAAGTGAAAATGATGCAAACAATTATCACAAAAGTACAACTTACATTTACGTTTAGTAACTTGCCTTCGTATAAGTGCACTAATATTCTTTATTAAAACAAAGTGTTTATTTGGCTCTTCATCTTTATTTTCTTCATTTGTTTCTTCTGTTAATAAAAGTAATCTAATCAATTTAAATCCCCGTTTACTACTTCTTTTAATAGGATATACTCCTATTTTCTCATCATATCCATATATGGCGATATCATAATCATTTTGGTTTTCAAAATTAACAACATCTTGTATTGCACTTGGAAAATTAATTCCATTCCAATTAAAATTCTTAGATTGTTCTTTCAATTCTTTAGTTATTCTTTGAGGATTTTTATCGGTTGGATATACAGCTCGTGTTACACACCACTTAAAACATTCATCATCATTATAATTCTGTGGATTAATAATCGCATTCCTGTTTAACAATTCTTTTGGTAGTGGAATATAAGAACCTTCTAAAAGAGGAACAAAACGATCTATGAAAATGTCAAACATTACTACTCTTACAAATTCCCAACCGGATCCATTATTTATAAAATTTTCAAATAATATAAGTTGTTGATTTGTTAATCTATCAAATAATTCTGATAAATCCGTTGCCTCAAGAACAATTTCTGATTTTTCAGAAGGAAAGGGTCTATCACAGTATTCAATTTCCCCAGTGTTAATATTTTTTTTCTTGAACATACATGAAAATATAAATTTTGTCTTTAATGATTTTTGTGATTCAACTCTCTTTCCAAGTAAATCTATAACTTTTGGTTTGATTTTATGTAAGAATGTCTTTTCATCATTCTTTTCATTTCCTTCAATCCTATAACTTAAATAATTACCATTAATAGCTGATTCAAATTGTCTTGGCGTAAAATCTTCTTTTTCCTCTTTTCTTTTTATTTTTGGTTTCGCGCCCTCCTTATTATAATCTCTTTTAGGCGGTGACTTTATTTCTTTGGGCTTATTTACTTTTTTATATCTTTCTATAAAATTTTTAGCTAATTCTTCTGCTTTATTTTTTACTTTTTTAGGAATATATGGTTTTACAAAATTCCAAAACTTGTTTAATACATTTCCTAAAACAGGAGTTTGTTTTGTTTTTGTATTTTTCGGGGGCGGGCCTGTTGGTGTTCCTCTGCGACGATTAGGTGGTGGACCAGGCGGGGGGCTATCTGGATTAATTCGATCTGGTGAACCAGGCATTGTTTGAGGAATAGTTAAAGGTGGTAAATTTGGTCGATTTGCTGGTCTTATTTGTTGTGGTTCAATTTCTGGAATTGGAAGAGGTAAATTTGGTTGATCTATTGGCCTCATTGGTGTATTACGTAGCTCATTAACAATTCCAGCAATATTAGTAATAATTTGTTGAATATTATTAGTTATTTCAGGAATATTACTCAGCTCTTGAACAAATTCTCTTTTATTAAAATACGATCGCCCTGGAATATTATACCATCTAGCTAATGATTTTAGTTGAGTAACATTTAATCTTCGTAATTGTTGGTCCATTTTGTATAATAATTCTTCTTCTTATTAAATTATTATTTTATTTCTTTTAAATCATTTTTATTTTAAAAAAAATTATAAAATGTGCCAGGACCGCGTATCATATTCACATCAGTTTTGTAACATATTAGCCATGGTTTGACAAGGGTTTGGTATAGGCTTGACGCGCAACACACCTGGAAAGTTTAATGAAATTTGCCAGGACCGCGTATCATATTCACATCGGTTTGGTAAAGGCTTTATGTAGTGCTATGTGGGGTCCTTTTGCTAAAATCTTTATGAAATTCTCTATGAATCCTTTTGGCAAATCTGATATAAATTTTTTTTTATAATTATAATATAAGATGTGCCAGCACCCCCATAAATACACATCAGCCCGGCAGTCAGAAATGTCACCTCCAAACTATCATATGTCGATTAAGAAGTGCTAAGCGATCCTGAAACGTTTTATAGATCTCAAATCTAATGGTTGGTTTACGCTGAAACAAAATATTGAATGAGTGAATCTGAATGCCGGGCTGAGCCAAAATTTTTCTAAGTGTCAACAACACAGCGATTTTACAGTATGCCCAAGTTCAGATATTTCGTCAACTAGAAAATCAACATGGTTTTTGGAATCGCTCAACAATTCTAAGAACACATCTAATACTCTCAAGAAGTTTAAAAGAACCTTACAGTGCAAATTCCGTAAAATTTTTCGGCTGCCGGGCATATAGCCACAGCGTAATTTATCACGCATCTGAACCGATATACTGGAGTCGCGTGTCAACATGTCACGCAATCACCCATAAAATCAACGCCTGGAAGAAAGAGAAACTGTTCTTTACGTTTGCTGGAACTTCAAGTTGACATTCAATCAAGTTTTCAATCAACTGGTTTTCAATGGAGCACAATAGCATCATGTAAGCTGACTTTATTTACCGTAGAGTATTGCTGTTTTCGTAACATCGGAATGTCGGTAATGTTGTAATTTCGATTTGAAAATTCGACTTCAGTCCTTTTTGTTGTAGTTCATACTATGTTCGAAGAAAGTCCAAAAATCGAAACTTTGTTGTTTTTAAAACACAAACCTGAATATTTTCTTTACTTTCGCTCGCTTTTTGAATTATATTGCTCTAAAGAAACTAGTTTTGAATCAGTGAGCGTGACAATGTGTTTGTGTTTTGAAATGACACGGGACTCCTAGTATATCGGTTGATGCGTGATAAATTATGTTTTTGGTTCATGTCTAAATGCTTTCACGACTCAAAACAGTGTAGTAAATCTTCAATACGGTGTCTTAAGAGTAAAATATTTTCGTATTGGCCATTTTGTGCGTAAAATTTAAAAATGTGACAGTAAAGTACCAGCGCACTTTGCAGGCGTGATTCGCCGATATCATAAAATAGTACTTTACATCTTGACCTCTCACGGGAAGGGCTTTGGATTGCCGCCAGATATTTTTTAGTATGTTATAAAGCAATGATTGGCGTTTACAGTGGTTGTAATTTTATGGTATTTTCTCATGTACCACGGACCATTTGGAGGCTTTGAAATTCGCCAAAATTGGCCTTCTGTCTCAAAGCCGTAAAAGCTACCTCTTTGCTCGCTCAAATAGTCACGTAAAGTTTTGAAATAAAATGATTTTTTTGTAGAATTGTGAAGTATGAGGATGGATTTTGATGGTGTAAAAAGATGGTTGTAATACGATTAACGGTTATTCGTCACGACCGCCTTTAACACTTCTATATTTCACCGGTCTTTTGCGGCCTAAATCCGCCAAATCCAACTTTTCGTAATTTCTCGCAAAATAAAAGGCGCTGGGACTTTTCAGTTATATTTTCGAAAACAACTCACCAAAGGGGTTCTTTAGATAAAATAAAAAGAATTTCGAATTTTCCTAACTGACGTCGCATTCTCGAGATTTACGGACAGGCGCTCTTAATGCGTTTACTTCGTACGCTGTTTCCAATCTTGTACCCTTGTACAATCGGGACTGATAAACTTTGAAACGACATCAGAGGGTAAGCGTATATCTTATGATTACTGAAAGAATTTCAATTTGCGAATAACGTAGAAAATATTTACTTACGCTGAATCCCGACTAAGATGGTAACACATCTCTGTTCGCTTTCAACACTGAAAACAACCAGTGCACATTATGCTTTATTACGATCCTAGCCAACTACAGTACTGAGTCATGCCCCTCGATGATTATGAACTTAGAAAAGACTGAAATCTGAAGCTTTGATCATTTTCGGACCACTTTGATGAGGAATAACTCACAACAATAACCAATTGAGAAATAGTATGCCAGTTTATTCCTACTAATACACTTCAGACAAAGTGTGTGACCAACGCAAAAAGGGGACTTTTTTGAAGGTGAAATAGACCTTGTTATTGTGTGGCAGTTTCCCCAAGAGGCATCAAATAGTTTAAATGGTTGGTCAAATTTTTTTCTCCTACAGCTATCCATAAGAATACTCAACGATAATGATGTTTCATGAACCAATATGAAACTTCCTAACAGTGCCAGACGTTTTCAAAGAATTCCAATACACGCTGCAGGTACTATATACCCCCACAAATTTCATTATTTTAAATGAAACTTATAGTCAGCGGCTGGCAATGGTGCCATGAAAGTAACTGAAATAAGTGCACAGAGAATGATATAGGTATTAAACTGTTAATTTTATAAACAAACATTCAGTATTTGTGTAGAACAATTTAATTACAAGCAAAAGTGAATTGTAAAGCGACGACCGCCGACAACAAAGTCGGGTGTTGTCATAGTCGCATAAGTAGATCACTGATTGGCTGCCGTGATATTGACACACCTAAGATTATTTTATTCTTAAGTGCTTTTAAACACAATATTTCTCAGTGGCAGAAATCCTTGTAGAGCAATGTAAAATATAAATTAAAGGAGTTCCTTACCCAGAACTGTCCATCGCCTTAAAGCACACAACGTGCTTGCCAGTTTGATACTGGACAGGGGACCATGTGATATTCCTGTAATAAACTCCTCCGCCGTAACTGAGTAGTGAAATATGCATACCAAGCGGCGAGGACGTCGTTATCTCGGCAATACTACGATTTGAAAAGAAATGCTGTAAACGTAGGCATAGTTTTTGACGACATGACAGGATCTGATTGAAGCAACATATCAAAAACGAGAAACAGTGCTTTATCACATATTAACATAGAGATTCGAGTCCCTCTAAAGAAGTGAAAGGTCAGAAAGAGTTTGATGCTACGCTGGTAAAGTAAAGTAAATGAATGTAACGTTAAGGTCAAAATTCACCGACCCGACGTTTTGACACTCCAGCCAGCTTTGCAGGGACAAAACTCAATAAATGAAGGACAACTGGTTTTTTGCACCTTCTAGCACGGATGGGTTTTGATCTTCAAAGATGTATTTAGATGCGGTCTAATTTGACAATTACTACAGTATTAAAAAAATAAATGGAAAGAGTCTTAGCATTAAGTGCACAATAAAATAAGTTGTACTTACTGCCTTAAAGGATCCAAAGATTTAACTTCTACGACTGCCTTGTAAAACGAACCAATCTGAACCTGGGAACACTCGCCATCCTGTGGGGTGGACCCTGTGAACACAGGGCGATTACTGCAGGAACCAATTCGACTAGTGATTACAACCAGAAACTGCAATCCGACCGAGCTGAAAGGAGAGGCACTTCTGAAGTCTGTAGTTCCCGCTGGAAAATCCTCCAGCGTCAACGCTACAGCATAAATGTCGCCTGGGTAACCACCACCATTGTAACTCAGAATGCAATTTGCCTGAGGAACGAAAACAATACGATTAAGATGCACTTTTATCACGATACAGAGATCCCCAAATGTAAGTAAGGCGAGACATTATAAGCAGATGGGGTGGCACATTTCTGTTCAGTAGCTATCCCGGTGACATTCCATGGTTTTATTTTCAGCTGCGGAGAACATTAGAACAATACTGAGATGAAAATCTGAGAACCACTTTGTATTGTGAAACAAACAGTACCACAGTACAGTATTAGATCGTATAGTTTGATCCCCAACAACATTTCTTTTCAGAACAACCCTCACCCGGCGAACGATCAAACTATACGAACTACTGATACTCCTGGGTTTAAACCTTTTACTATGTTACAGTACAGTACTGTTCAGTAGCTTTAAAAAGAATGTTCACACTACATGGTTTGATCCACAGATGAGAAAGATAGAACCACACTGTATAGTAAAACAAACAGTACCACAGTACAGTACTGTTCAGTAGCTTTACAAAGAATGGTCACACTGCATGGTTTGATTCACAGATGAAAAAGTTAGAACCACACTGTATAGTAAAACAAA